>CM030363.1:205591603-206035449 GCA_017893485.1 Hemerocallis citrina | reverse complement strand
AAAGAATTAGATTAGTGACATCTTGACTGTATGTTATTTGTGACACACCGTATGTTGTAGTTGACTGTTGTTTAGATGAGTGTTGGATGTATTACATCATTATGGACTATTTGATTCACATGCCATGTTGATTTGAGTAACCCACATATATCATGCTTTGTATGACATCTAGATTGAACCGTCTGTAGTTAAGATATTTGATAAAATGCATAAGAGAACTTTAGTTTTGTTGTTGTCCTATTTTGTACAGTAATTTCGACCCTGTTAAATCAGTAAAATAAACAAGTTTGTGAACATGATTTTTATCCTCTGATTCCTAGTTTCCAGAACTTTCGACGGATCTGAATTCCGAATTTTTATGCATGAGTTATCGCTGTTTTACTTTAGACATGTCGTATTTTTCAGATTCTGAACTATATGTATTCTGTACGGAATTTTATTTTAAAACTGATATTAAAAGTAGAATTTGAACTCTATATTTTTCTGAGTATGTTTAGACATGAATGGGATAACACCCTAATTTTTTGTAGAATTAACTATTGACATATACATCTCATTTCGTACTTATGAAACTAGTCGATATATTTCCAAACTGCATGTTGTTCCCTAAAGAATTGTGTTTTCAACCTGATTCTATTCGTTTTTTATAAAAACTTTGTGAATAAGAACTGTAGCCTTATTTGTCTATTTTACTTCCCTTTTGACGGATCTGTATTTCAAATTATATTTTATGAATTATCTCTGTTTTGGCACTGCTGTGTTTGAACTTTCAGAATTGAGATTTTGTTGCATTACTCTGTTTCCCCAATTTTGTTGACTATACTATCTGTAATGTAATTTTATGATATTTTATATTTTGAGACTAGATATGTTAGGAAATCTTCCAGATTTTTCTTAGAATTAGTTATGATGATTTTACACTCTTTCCATGCTTATAAACATGATTTTGCATTTTCTAGCTGAACATAACTTCTGTGTTACATGTTGTTTTCAACCCTATTTCTGTGGCTGATATGTGACTTATATATATTTGCCAGAATTGGCAGAGAGTCTAGTTTCTAGATTTTTTTTGACGGATTTGGATTTTCTATTCTGTAGTAACGGGAATCTCAGATTTGGTACAGTAGTGTCTTGCTATCTAGAACTGAAAATTTCGTTGTTTTGACTATTATGAGTTATTTTTATCAACCGTTGCAATCACTAATTCCTCTTAGACTTATTTCCTGTTCTTGCCATGTCGTTATCCTGTTTGTATTCGTGCACACATGTTTATTAATAATAAAAGAAATCAAGTCGGGGTTTTTAAGGGAAAATATTGAGTAGTGGACAATATAGAAATATATATTTAGAAGGGACTTGTTTCCCCATTGTTTACTGTGGTACCTACTATTTATCTCTGGATGCATAAGGGCATGATCAATGACACTGTTACTATTTTTTATTACTGTTATTGTTACGGTTTGTCTGAATATATTGCCCTATCGAAGTTCCACTACAAAATTTTATAGCGAAACTGTTTGATGTAGCAACCATGTGGAAAAATCTGGGACGCATGAAGTGCTACCTAGTAGTAATGAACATTAGACATAAGAATGACTGTTTACACTGTCACATCTTGTTATGGTTACTGCGGACTTTACTGTCACTGTTGATTACTGTTACTGCCTTCACACTGTTACTATTGATTACTGCTACTATTGTCACACTGTGATCTTTACTGTTACTGTTATCACTGCACCGTTTACTGTCACTTTTAGAATGTTATACTTACTGCTTTCTCCATGTTAGTATTACCTGTTTAGTTTAGTATTCCCCATTTTCCTACTCGTATTGCTTGTAGCCCGGACTTGCATCTAAAGGGCGATATGTTTTCTTGTTTTCCCTATTTTCCTTGTAATTTCCATATGAGCAGGTTTTGCTGATCAATTGCCTACTAGAGTTGGTTAGCAAAAGTTTTGAGCTGCGCAATTGGAATGATTTGCTTAATTGTTTTGATGAACTATTTTATTTCATGAACTGTATTGAGATTGTATTTGGGCTTATTGTCTCAGGATTATTGTTTTGTTTCGGATCTAGTATTTGTTGGAACATTTATTATTGATGCAATAAATACTGTTGATTTATGATTGTTTATGCATGCCTGGTTGGAGTATACTTTTATATTTACTATTATGATGAGTTAAGCAGGTCCGTACAGCTTATGAATGGTGAAAATTATCCGCTGGGCTTAGTCACGTACCGTATTCCATGTTCTTTTGGAAAGCGGGCATGGCAGTAAAAGAAGGGATGATGCATAGATTCTATTAAGGTTAATAGAAAGATTGAAAAATGATTATTGAATTGATTATAAATGAGTACAATATCTCCTATATATGTTGAAGGAGTTTTCTTTGTGAGCATGGGTCTTATATGGCGATTTCAATGTTACATATCAAATTCAGAGAGAAATTGAGGCCAAAGCTCAAGTAGGGATATTAAAGAGTTCAAAAACTTCATTCAAGTGTCACAACTCATTCATCTCCCGCTTGCAAGCAGGAAATTTGCTTGGTCAAATCTGCGTTCCAATCCTGCTCTTGCTAGACTTGACAGGTTCTTGATTACCAGCCAATTTGAGCACTATATCATTCTTGCATTCAGCACTCACTTCCTTGTATCTCATTAGAGTATTGTCAATCATTCTTGATACCAAAGCCATTGCTAGTAGAATCCACTACTTCAAATTTGAAAAAGCATGGACTGCAAATGAGAGCTTTACTCCTATAGTTACTAAATGGTGGAAGAACTTCATCTGCGAAGGCTCTTCCGTGGACAGATTTGCTCAAAAGCTGGTCTTGCTTAGGAAGAGAATGAGAAGGTGAAGTAATGAGGAGTTTGGGCACATTCCTATTAAAAAGAAGGCATTACTTGATTAAATGCACTAACTTGGTATTGCAGCAGATGACCACCCCATTGCATCATCTCAATCTGAAGAACTGTCAAGAGTACAGAAAGAATACTAGTCACTTGTCCTTGCAGAGGTGTCATACTGGAGGTAGAGATCCAGAGTGACTTGGATTAAAGAAGGGGATGCAAACACCAAGTTCTTCCACTCAATCGCCAACAACAAGAGGAGGAAAAATTACATATATTCCCTCATGCACAGAGGAGAATTAATCACTGACCAGACAGTCATCAAATCTTGTTTTGAGCAACATTTTGAGGTGATTTGTGGCACTTCCTCAGTTCCTAAATTCAGGGTAGATTGACCTACTCTATATCCACACCCCAATAGTAACCTCTCTGAATTAGAGACTCCTTTCAGTTTGGAAGAGATTAAGAAAGCTGTCTTTGCCATGAGTGGTGATAAAGCCCCGGGACATGATGGATTTTCTATGAGCTTTTATCAGCAGTTTTGGGAAAAGATCCAATCTAATCTCCAAGGTATGCTCATTGATTTCCAAAATGGGACAGCTGCCATTGGAAGATTGAACTACTCCAATATCGTGCTTGTTCCTAAATATAAAGGAGCTAACTCTATGGCCGAATTCAGACCTATCAGCCTTTTCAATTGCTCTTTGAAAATTTGACAAAGGTTTTTGCCAGCAGGTTAAGCCCTCTTCTTGACTCTGTAGTCTCTTATTCGCAGAGTGCTTTTTTAAAGGGTAAATCAACCATTGATTGTTTTTTGGTTGCCCATGAAGCTATCAACCTATGCTGCAATAAGAAATCTGACACACTAATGCTGAAAATAGATTTTTGGAGAGCCTTCGATACTTTTAGTTGGGATTTCACTGAACAAATGCTTCTTTCCAGAGGTTTTGGCCCAAGGTGCTGCAAGTGAATTGGCAGTATCCTAAGATCAGCGAAATCATCTATGCTTGTTAATGGTATTAAAGGGAAGACCATTAACTCCGAGAAGGGACTCAAGCAAGGAGACCCTCTATTGCCCATGCTCTTCATTCTTGCTATTGATATGCTTGCTCAATGTGGAATTGTGGCAGAAGCAATGGCACTATTTTTCTGCTTCATCTCAGGGGTTCTCGTGCTTCTCTTTCTACTATTCAATTTATAGATGAGACTATTATCTTCAGCAAAGGTGATGAACAGGAGGTTCTCAATTTAAAAATTGGCTAAATTTGAAAAGAAAAAACCTTGAACTATCCCCTTTATGCAAAAAACCTCATTGAACTTTTTTTTGTGCAAAAAACCACACTTAAGTATGGTTGCAAAGAAACCCCCCTAAAATATTTTCAAAAAAATCACATCTAAGTTTTCTGCTTGTATTAGATAACCTCATTCATCTTTGCAAGTTGGTTCAGAAAACTTCATGCATCTTTCTCATTATTTTCAAGAAACCTCACTCAACTTTAGCAGAAAGCTCATGCCGTCAGAGTGGATTTTTGAAACTATACTTGAGTGTGGTTTTCTGTGCAAAAAAAAGTTCAGAGAGGTTTTCTGCATAAAGGAGATAGTTCAAGGGGTTTTTTTCTTTTCAAATTTAGCCTTAAAACTGTCATTATATTTTTTTTTCTAACATTGCAGGCTTGGACATCCACTTATCCAAATCTTCCATTGTCTATTTTGGCCCCTCTAAGGCCAAGCTTCAAGCATTTTTGACTATCTTGGGATGCAAACAAGACACATTGCCCATAAAATACCGGCATGTTGTTATCCAAATGTAAACTGAAGAAGAGGGATTGGCAACCGCTACTCTATAGAATTGAGAGGAGATTGCTCTCTTGGGGGGGGGGGGGGGGGTGCTTGTACTCATCAATTCAGTGCTCATTGGCTCTCTATACCTACTATGCCTCTCTTTTTATACTTCAAAATTGGGTTTTTTCTAGAATTAATCAGATACACAGTAGATTCTTCTGGATCTGATCTGACACAACTACAACAAGTATGGCTTGCACCAATTGGAAGATAGTTTACCAACCGAAACAGCAAGGGGCTTGGGTGTTCTTGATTTGAGGTTGTTTAATAATGCATTACTAATGAAGTGGTGGTGGAAGTTGGTGGTGGAAAGCACACTAAGCAGTCAAACTCCGTTATCTCTTTACTTCAACAGGGCCTCCAACTGCTTCATTTTCCCTTCTCAGGCATCTAACTTCTGGAAGGGTATTCATAAGCTTGGAGAACAATTCTTACAGCATCTTCAATGGCAGCATGGTGATGGGCACTTCATTAAGTTCTGGACTTCAAAGTGGATAAGAGGGGAAAGCATCTCAAATCTTTTTCCAACTTTATTTGCAGTAGCTTGGAATAAAGAAGCAACCCTTTGCTCCCAGGGATGTATAGTCGAGAGGGAGGGGAGGGGGGGTTGGACCCATATAGGCCCGGGGCCGAGCCCGAAGTTGAAAACATAGGCCCAAACTCGACCCGATTTTTCTTCTATAAATTTTAACACTCATTTCAACTTACTTACATGAATATTCTCTTTTTAAAAAAATCATACATAAATATACATGATGTATACAAAAACATACACATTCATATATAAAATTTTGATTCGAGCCCATCGGGCCTAAGTACTTGGGCCTGAGCCCGGCCCAAATTTTCCTCGAGCCCAAAAAATAGAGCATGAGTCCAGCCCGAAATGAGAATTATTAGCCCAAGCCCGCTAATTATCAAGTCGGACCTAAGCGGGCCCGGATCGGGTTCGGGCCAATTCCCACCATTAGTTGAGGGGAGATGGATTTGGAGACCCAGTCTTAACAACATCTCCACCACTAGCTTAAATTTGGAGAAAGATCATCTCATGCACCTCATGTCCAACTTGCAGCCCTCTAACAGAGCAGACAACCCCATGTGGAGATACTCTGCCTCCGGAGTTTACACAGTTAAATCAGCATACTTCTTCAGCATCTCAGGGTCTATAGTCCACCTTCTTCAAGGCTTGTTGGAAAAACATTGCACCTCTAAAATGCAAGATTTCATTTGGTTGTCGAGCTGGAAAAAACTCAACTCCAAAGCAAGACTTCAATCTAGAGGTTGGGACGGTGACCTAGCATGCACAGCTTGTGCATGTCAGGTCAAAACCACCTATCACATATTCTTTGAGTGCCTGATGGCCATTCATACTTAAAATTATTTCACCACACTCTTTCATAAACCACAACTGCCTATTTCTATTTCTAATTGCTTCACTCGATGGTGTTTTGATTCTCACAATCGGAAATACACACTCCTAGCACCTGATTACTATTGTTGCATGTTGGAGTTTATGGAATGCTAGAAATGATAAAATTTTCAATAACAAGAATTTAACTACAGATATCATAATCTCTAATGTCAAATTCTGGTTCTTTCATTGGCTCTCTATACCTACTATGCCTCTCTTTTTAAACTTCCAAATTGGGTTTTTCTGGAATTAATCAGATACACAGTAGATTCTTCTGGATCGGATCTGACACAACTACAACAAGTATAGCTTGCACCAATTGGAAGATAGTTTACCAACCGAAACAGCAAGGGGCTTGGGTGTTCTTGATTTGAGGTTGTTTAATAATGCATTACTAATGAAGTGGTGGTGGAAGTTGGTGGTGGAAAGCACACTCATCAGTCAAACTCCGTTATCTCTTTACTTCAACAGGGCCTCCAACTGCTTCATTTTCCCTTCTCAGGCATCTAACTTTTGGAAGGGTATTCATAAGCTTGGAGAACAATTCTTACAGCGTCTTCAATGGCAGCTTGGTGATGGGCACTTCATTAAGTTCTGGACTTCAAAGTGGATAAGAGGGGAAAGCATCTCAAATCTTTTTACAACTTTATTTACAGTAGCTTGGAATAAAGAAGCAACCCTTTGCTCCCAGGGATGTATAGTCGAGAGGGAGGGGAGGGGGGGTTGGACCCATATAGGCCCGGGGCCGAGCCCGAAGTTGAAAACATAGGCCCAAACTTGACCCGATTTTTCTTCTATAAATTTTAACACTCATTTCAACTTACTTACATGAATATTCTCTTTTTAAAAAAATCATACATAAATATACATGATGTATACAAAAACATACACATTCATATATAAAATTTTGATTCGAGCCCATCGGGCCTAAGCACTTGGGCCTGAGCCCGGCCCAAATTTTCCTCGAGCCCAAAAAATAGAGCATGAGTCCAGCCCGAAATGAGAATTATTAGCCCAAGCCCGCTAATTATCGAGTCGGACCTAAGCGGGCTCGGATCGGGTCTGGGCCTGAGCCCGGCCCAAATTTTTCTCAAGCCCAAAAAATAGAGCCCGAGTCCAGCCCGAAATGAGAATTATTAGCCCAAGCCCGCTAATTATCGAGTCGGACCTAAGCGGGCCCAGATCGGGTTCGGGCCAATTCCCACCATTAGTTGAGGGGAGATGGATTTGGAGACCCGGTCTTAACAACATCTCCACCACTAGCTTAAATTTGGAGAAAGATCATCTCATGCACCTCATCTCTAACTTGCAGCCCTCTAACAGAGCAGACAACCCCATGTGGAGATACTCTGCCTCCGGAGTTTACACAGTTAAATCAGCATACTTCTTCAGCATCTCGGGTCTATAGTCCACCTTCTTCAAGGCTTGTTGGAAAAACATTGCACCTCTAAAATGCAAGATTTCATTTGGTTGTCGAGCTGGAAAAAACTCAACTCCAAAGCAAGACTTCAATCTAGAGGTTGGGACGGTGACCTAGCATGCACAGCTTGTGCATGTCAGGTCAAAACCACCTATCACGTATTCTTTGAGTGCCTGATGGCCATTCATACTTAAAATTATTTCACCACACTCTTTCATAAACCACAACTGCTTATCTCTATTTCTAATTGCTTCACTCGATGGTGTTTTGATTCTCACAATCGGAAATACACACTCCTAGCACCTGATTACTATTGTTGCATGTTGGAGTTTATGGAATGCTAGAAATGATAAAATTTCAATAACAAGAATTTAACTACAGATATCATAATCTCTAATGTCAAATTCTGGTTCTTTCATTGGTTAGATGGCAGCACTAGTCCTAAGAAGAATATGAACATCATGAATGAAGTGGCAGATGCAGGAGTAGGGGTTCTTCTCAGGGGTACTTCCCCTTGCCAAGTAGTGAAGATAGCAACCAGAAGTAATTCAGCAGAAGGCTCTTTTACATTTTTTAAGGATCTGAATAATCCTAGTTTGTAACTATTTAGACTGCTACTTTGATGTATGTGTATCTCTGTTTTGTGGTGGGTGTTTTTGTTATCGGGGGTAGTCTTTGTTGGGTGCACCGGGGATGAGATCATAGTCTTGACTCTAGTTGAGGAGTACGACAATAGTCTGTTGCCCTCTCTACGATTCAACATTATGCTATCTCGATCCTTTGTACACGCAAGACTTCACCCTTCTTTCCAAACATTGCCATCATTAGATTGTAACAGACTAGAATATTTTGCTTAATATATATTTTCTATCAGTGAGGTAGGGAACTTTCGCCAGTCAAAAAAAAAATCTCCTACATATAGGAGGGAACCAAATACTAAACAAATACATAATCCGATATTCGACTATGGGACTAAATAAATAACATAATATCTAGCACCCCCTCTCAAAATCACGGTGGGTCGAACAGTGTGAGTTTGCCCACCAAGTATCAAAATATCTTAACAATGTGGGATTTGGTGAAGAAGTCTGATGTCTGCTGTGAAGATGTAACAGAATGAAGTAAAATAATTCCTGCTTCAAAATGTTCACGGACATAATGAAAATCAATCTCTATGTGCTTTGTACGCTCATGAAAGCCCGGGTTGCTTGCAATATGCAATGAACTCTAGTTATCACAATGAGGAGGAGTAGCTCCTGTAAGAGTGACACTCATATCTGATAACATACAACGAACGTGAATAATCTCTCTAGTAATAGCTAACATCGCTCTATACTCAGCTTCTATGGAAGAAAATGCAACAACTGCATGTTTCTTGCTTCGCCATGAGATCAGAAAATCATCAAGAAATAGACAAAAACCTGTGGTAAACCATCTAGTAGTAGGATCACCCGCCCAATCTGAATCAAAATATGCATTAAGCTCCATTTTTTATATAGAAGACATGAATAATGAGCGAGTGATAGGGCCCCGAAGATATCTGAGGATCTGAAGAAGAGCACTGTAGTGAACTGATATAGAACCAAAACAAACTGACTAACAATACTGACTGCATGAGCAATATCGGGTATGGTCATGCATAAGTAGATAAGCTGTTCAATAATCTGCATGTATCGAGTGGGATCGGGAAGGAGCTCACCATTTGTGGGACGAAGCTTTACATGAAGCTCAAATGGAGTATCGGCTAATCGACTATCAGAGAGATATGCAGCGGAGATAATGTCTGGTGTGTATTTCTATTGAGAAATGCGTATCCCCCAAGATCCATGGGCAATCTCTAGACCCAGAAAGTAGAGTAGTATGCCAAGATCTTTCATATGGAACTGCTGTTGAAGGTATTTCTGGGTGGATGCAATGCCTGCGAAGTCATCCCAAGTAATAATCAAATCATCAACATATAATAGTAGAAGTACCCTCCCCTACGCTATTGACCGCATAAACATACAGTGGTCCTGGGAACTCTGACTGAAACCGGCATATGTGATGACATAAAGAAAACACTCAAATCAGACTCGATGGCCTGTTTCAGACCATATATTGCTCAACGTAGATGACAAACATGACGAGGAGGTGTAGTAAGGCCAGAAGGATGCTGCATGTAAACAACCTCAGATACGTACCATGAAGAAAGACATTCTTCACATCCATTTGGTATAACGGCCACTGATGGATGGCAGCAACGGCAAGGAGAGTGCGAACTATTGTCATATGTGCAACTAGAACAAACGTCTCATCATAATCAATGTCATGCACCTGAGTAAATCATCGGGCAACTAGACGTGCCTTATGTTGCTCAATGGAGCCATCAGGTCTATATTTGACTTTGAAGATCCACTTGCAACTAATAGGCTGGACGCCCAGTGGTAGCTGAATAATATCCCAAGTACCAGTCTGATCAAATGCACTGAACTTCTCTGCAATAACTTCCTACCACTCGCGACATTGAATTGCTTCCTAATAGATTTTGGGCTCACGTGTGGAGTGTATAGCAGTGACATATGGGAAACTGTGGTGAATAGGAAGCTTGGGTGGCAAAACCAAACTAGTTAGAAGGACCAGTGGTATCAGGTGTATAATGTACTGGTGGGATGCCAGAAGTGGGATGTGTACACTGACGAACTGTTGGAGGATTAACAGGGGTTGGGGTGAGGTCAGTGGGGTGGCTGCATGCAGCGGTGGGAATGCAGGTGGTGTGGGTGCATGATGCTGTGGTGATGCAGGTGGTATCTCTGTAGGTGGAATAATATGTGCAATGTCTGTATGAGATAGGAAATGAGCCAAAGAAGTGGGATCGAAGGGAATGCGTGAAGATGTGTCCAGAGAGGTAGGCCCAACAAATGGGGAATCAAGAAAGCTAGTATCCTCAGTAGATGTCAAGTAATAAGGAGAGTCTTCTACAAAGTAGACATGTCGGAAAATACAGACACAACCTGCCAAAGTATCGAAATAATGATATTCGTTGTGCTCAAAACTGATACCAAGGTGAGCGCATTTAGCAGCATGAGCGGTAAGCTTCGTGCACTCAGTGGGAGGGAGAAGAAATAACATGTGAACCCAAAAATATGAAACAAACTGTAGTCTGGTGGTGAGTGATGAAGAGGCTCATAAGGTGCCGTACCAGGTAGGGTAGATAAGGGAGTGAGGTTAATGAAGCTGGCAGAAGTCATAACAGCTTCCGCCCATAAAGAACAAGTAATATAAGAGGAGAGTAAAAGAGTGCGAGCCATCTCACGAATGTGACGGTCCTTACGTTCAGCTACACCATTCTGTTTATGTGTGTGATGGCATAATTGCTGAAAAAGTGTACAGTGAGACTGTAGGGTCGATCTCATAGTAGTGGAAGTGTACTAATGATCACTGTCTGAGCGAAAAATCTTGATGCGCACACCAAACTGAGTGTGAATCATGATTATAAAAATCTGGTAAATAGTAGGAATCTCAAATCGTTGGCACATAAGAAAAACTCATGTATATCGAGTGCAGTCATAGATGAAGGTAACATAATAGAGATAGTCTGTGCTAAAGGAACAGGAAAGGGTCCCCATATGTTAGAATGAACAAGTTGAAAAATATGGGTGGTCTGATAAGTGCTTTTGTTATTAAAAGGGAGTGTTATGTATTTGGCCAACTGACAACCCTGACAAACAAATAAATGTGTAAAAGAAAGATAACCAAGGGAACCACTACAGGCTAAAGTCTTGATGCGAGACTTGCTTACATGACCTAAATGTCTATGCAAAGATTAGTATTTAAGGACACAATACCAGCAAAATTAGGATGAGATTTATATGCATGTAGAAAATCTAGATGATATAGATGACCAATGTCTACTAGTACGCCCAAACTTCTGACCAGTGTGTGAATATGTAATACAAAAACCTAAAGAATCAAATATAACAACAAGACCACTATCGCACAACGCACTAAAGGAAATAAGATTCATGGATAAATAGGGAAAATAAAGAAGATAAGGCAATGTAAGAGTAGGAGAGTTAATAGACCCTGAGTGTGTAGTCAGAAGTTGTGAGCCATCGGCTGTGTGAAGGGATGAAGGGTGACAGAGATGTGAAGTGCTGGTGGTGAGCAGTGTATAACTAGTAAGATGATGTGATGCACCAGAATTTAAAATCCAGGAAGAATTCATACTGGAAGTAACAGAGAATGCACGGGCAGAGGGGCCAGCAGTGACAGACTGACACAAGAGCTGAAGTTCTAGCTGAGCGAAGCGATGCTGAAGATTGGCCCAATTAGTAGGAGATGGCAAAGCCGGGGTAATGGTCATGGTCGAAGATGTAAGGGAATAAGTACTGCAAGGAGGAATGAGACCGATGTTGCCGTGACAGAGCCCGATATGAAGGTAGAGATGTTGCTGGTGTCAGGCTCAAGATAGGGAGCGGGATGGTGCTACCGGTGTCGGAAGAAGGGGTGGGACAGGGTTAGGGATGATGCTGAAAGGAGGGGGATGCCGGAATTAGGATGGTGGCGGCACTGCTACTGTCTAAATTTGGATGGGGATCGGGATGTGAGGGAGAGTGAAGAGGAAGATGTAGCAGCGGGGAATTTGAAAGAGATGGGAAGATACTGGTGAAACTAGGGTTCCATTGGAGAAAATCTAGTACCTGCAAAAAAAAATTTAAGCTATGATGACGAACAGCGGCGATCGGCACCTGCGGCGAAAATTAGTGGTCGGTAGAAACAGACGAGCAAGAGGAAGGAGAGGTAGGATTAGGGTTAGGGTTAGGAATTCAGGTTTGGTTTGGGAAAGGGGTTTGGGTTCGGTTTTTTTTTTTAGAATCAGTTATAGGGTTTTACGAGTTTTGGGTAATAGCAGAGACCGAGTTTATCAGAGTAGAGTTAGAGATTGGGTGTAGAGGAAAGGTGGCTATGGTATGGGTTTAGGGGTTTTGGGTGTTCGGGATAGAGGCAGCGAAAGTAGGAGATGGGTCGAGGTGTCAGGAGTCTCGTTGGGAGGTCGAGAGGTTGGGGAAGAGGAGTACGAGGAAATTGGGTTTCAGGAGAGAGGCGATGGAGTTGTTGTTGTTGGTTTGTTGACGTCGGGTTCTGTTGAGTTGTTGACGTCAGTTTCTTTAATTTAGAGAAAGAGAAAATTGGGTTTCGATTGCTGTTGAGTTGTTGACGCCAGTTGGAGTTGATAGTTGATGAAGCTTGTTATTGCCAATGATGGGTTTGTAGTTTTGTGTGTTGTTGATGATGGGTTTTCAAGTTCGAGTACTTGATGAGTTGATGATGGATTTGGGATAGAGTAATTCGGGTTTAAGGGATTAGTGAGCGAGAAAGAAATTTAGGGTTTGTGCTCTAATACAATGTTAAGTTTAACAACAAGATTGGAAAATGATTATTTAATTGATTATAACTGAGTAAAATATCTCCTATATATCTTCTATATAATGCCCTTCTGAGTAGCACTCATCTTCTAATGAGCCTGCTATTGAATCCTGGCCGCATCAAGAACATCGGCATAGGTGCGGTGTCGGTGTGAAACCAAACGATCCTGAATGTTGAAATTCAAGCCCATCAAAAACCTGCGAGCCCTATCCTCATCATTGGCCACCATAGCAACTGTGAAACGGCTGAGCTTAGTAAATTTAGCAGCGTACTCATCCATGGATCGGTTCCCCTGAGTTAAGGAGACGAATTGCCGCTCCATCTCAACCTTGGTGACACTGGGAAAAAATTTGCCATGAAGCTCTCCGTGAAAGTGGCCCAAGTGATAGGTCTCGCAAGCCTTTCGGTTTCAACCCGCCACCAGATATAGACGAGATCCATAAGCTGGATGATTATTGGAGATCCACATTGGAGATCCGAGTTGCGATCAACAATTTTTCCGTACGGATCAGCCATTGCTCTGCTTCCAACGGCGTCTCAGTACCCGAGAACTTGTCCGGGTGCAACCTCATGAAATCCGCCATAGTACTGGGCCTTGGTGGCAGTAGCCCTGGTGCAGGTCCAGCAACGGTTCGGTTGGCCCCCTCCAAAGTATTCTGCATCTGTTCAATGTGCTCTTTGTAGTACCCCGTATTTTTAAATACTATTTTTGAGATTAGATAATGAATTAAAAATGATTTTCGGGAGATTTAATAAATATTTTTCTAAAGATTTATCTTTTTACACGTGCAAAATACGTGCAAATATTTTCTTGAAAAGATCAAAAGGCAAAATTACTTTGTGAAAAATCATTATTTATTATTTGAGATTATTTGTGATTTTTCTGGATTTTTCTGAATAAAGAAACTATTTTTATAAATACCTCGAAAGAGAGGGGCTTTTATGTAAAAAGCCGTTTGAATTTCAAATAAATTATGAAAATTCGTTTTTACTGAATTTTGAGCTTTCCATGGTCATCATTGAAACTAAAATATATTTAAACTTTATTTAGAGTTGATTTGGTAAAAATTTAAACAAATATGGTGTTTTTGCAAATATGGAATTTATGTTGGATTTTGTGCAAATGTTTTCCTGGAAAGTAAAAGTCAGATATTTTAATTGAAAAATATAATATGTATTATTTTATATTATTTCTGAATTTTCTGGATTTTTACAAATATTTTATGATGTATTTGCAAATATTACAAAAAGAATGACTTTTGTGCAAAATTGCCACCCTGAGTGCAAATCCGAATTTTACTTATTTCTGGGCTGTTTTGGATTGCTGGAAAACTCAGTGGTAAAAGGATTTGATTTGGTTTTGATTTACTTAACTTATTTTAACTAAGAAAGGTATATATATGTAAAGTAATAATTGTTAAAGGATTATTTTGCAAATGTGTTTCGAAACCCTAATTCCTCTATTCCGGGTATTTAAAGGAGGTGGAGTGTAGCCGTCTTTCGCTGCATAACACAAAGGTTTATTTGTTTTATTTTCTTTGAGATTGAAAGAGAAGGGCTTTGATTATTCTTCATTAATTCGATTGGATTCTTCATTTGAGGTGAGTGACATGTTTGTTTTCTTTTATTTTGTGTATGTTGTATGGGAATGACTTGTTTGTTTCCTCTTGATTTGTGTATGTTGTATGCGAATGATATGAATATTTTGATTGATCTTGGATGTTGAATTCCATATATTAGAAAGCATGCTAGGATTTGGTATGAATATGTATGTTGGATGGATGAAAAATTGGATCTTTGAGAAGAACCCTAGATACTTGCATGTGAATGATTTTAGATTGTTGGAGAATCTAATATAAATTGTGAGTAGGCTAATAATGTTGGATTATTGCTGATTTGATTGAGTACGATGGATATTATGCATTAATTAATTAAAGATGAGATTTTTGGACTATCGGTGATTTGGATGAATACAACTTGGCCATGTTAAGGATAAATTTGCTTTTGTTCATGAATCAACTATAGAGAATAGTTGAGATTGAGTTAAGGAATTTTGAGAATGAATAATGGTTTAGAGGACCATGTTTTGAGAATTTGAGTTATGATGGTTAAATTTGGGGATTTATACATTTTGGATTTAATTTGGGGATTTGTGATTTTGTGAAAGATGTTGTTCGAATTTGGATTTCTCAAATGCTAAGTTTAAAATCTGAATATTTGGTATTGATATGGTTTGGCATATAAAACAAAGTTATTTTGATGTATGATTTATTATTAAAAACTCTAGTTTTGATATATGCACACATTCATGTTTCGTTTTGAGGGAATTTATCAAAAAGCTATTTTTATCAATCCAAGTGGTTATGACTGGTTTTTATGGATCTTTGTATATCCTATAAGTTGTATTTGATCATATCAGAAATATACTTTTTAGAGACTTCGTTTTGTAAAGCAAATCTTTGTATCAGTTGAATTGTGTACAACCAAAAGTATGCAATCTGTAGGTCGACAGTCGACTGGTATGACTTCTCAATCGACTGGCACGACCCGGCTGCTGTTTTAAATAGTATTCTGAAATTTGATTCTGGACAGTCGACTGATATCACTCAGATTATTTTCTCGAAGTTATTGTAATTTTTCTCTCTGGACAGTCGACCTATACCCTTTACAGTCGACTGCTATACTTAGAATTATTTTTAAAGATTATTGAATTTTATCTCTGGACAGTCGACCGTCAATATTTAGATTTTATTTTCGTAAAGATGTTAGTTTTACACTCTGGACAATCGACTGAAGACCATTTGCAGTCGACTGGTTCTGATGCTTTTCTTGAGTTGTTCTGATGTTCTTTTAAATGATTTATTCTATAAATGTTTTTGGATCTATAACTTACTATTCTAAATGTTATTCTTACTATAGAACATATGTTTTCAAGATATTTGATTGTTGGATTTGGATTCTGAAAATTTATAAAGATTTGGATTTTGTTGATAGGAGAGGTTTTCCCCTTTGATCGTTTTGACGATCGATTAGTGAGTTTTGGTCTTGTTGAGATCTCTAGGAGTTGAGTGGGAGTCATGTGAACCGGCAGTTGAGATTGTTGAGTTAGACCTGGAGGGTCTTGGTTTAGTTGTTGTTGAGTATTTAAGTCCGGCAGGATACACTAACTCTAGAGATGGGAATTTTGTGGTTTAATAATAATCAACTTAAGGACAGGCATTAGTGGGGATGTGATGGAACTTGGGAAACGTAAGTATAGGCTCATGGTTTTGTTAGTCCAACGGATGCGTTCCAGGACTGTTTGTTGTTCTGTCTCAAGAAGACATTTGTGTGTTCGCGTGTCGAGGGTCTACAGGCCTATTCACGGAGCATGCAGGGTGCATTCGCGTGTCGATGGTCGGCAGGCCTATTCACGAAATGTACCTGGTATATCTGCACGTCGAGGGCCTTGCAAGCCCATTCGTGGGGTACACGGGTTGGAAGATGATTCTCCGGTTGTTTATGAGCTATCTTACATGATGCTTGCGCGTCGAGGGCTGTGGTGCCTATTCGCGGAGTATTCTGGATCTTGTTTCCCATCACCGTAGTAGGATTAGTAGCATAGCAAGGGGTTATCCCTATAAAGTGGAGATCGTTAAGGGCTTGCACCGGACCTATGTACTATGGAATGCATAGAATCCGACAAGTATACATTAGAGAGTCAGCATATAGAGCTTGTGTTTTCTTGACTTGGTTTATGCTTGTGTTTTCCTGTTTTTCCTACACTTGACACTTAGTCTAGCTTCACTTGTTGTTTTCATTCCATAATGTTTTCATGCTTTACTTCTTTGTTATTTCTCATTCATTTATTCTTGTTGTTAATACATGTTGTGGATGACTCTATGTTTTATGTTTTAATTATGTTGTTTTGTTTTTATGTCACTCACACCTTTATGGCTGACCCCTTTAGTTTTGGGGGTCAGGGATCATCTCTAGCCTCATGTGTTACAGGTTGTTGCTTAGATCTTGGAGGTTTGGAAACTTGAGATAGTTTTGAGATAAATTGGTATAATAGAGCTTTTGTGTAAATTTTGTAAAAGAAGTGTTGTAAAAAAGAAAGTTTGTAATTCAAAATGTTTTGTATTCCGTTGTGTTTGTAAATGATTGTTGTAACAAAAGTTTGAAATAAAAATTATCTGTGTTTTTGGCTATGTGTACTATTACATTGAAGTTGATGCTGGGAATTGTGCCACGTATTTTCTAAGATATTATATTAGAAATTCGGGGCGCTACACTCTTATTGTAGGGCCATCATCTACTGCATCGTCTGAAGGATAGTGTCACGCCCTGCTTCCCAAAAACACGGAATACGAGCGCAAGACGAAGCCCAGCAAATGATTTTAACATCATCCATAAGCTGTAGGATCGACTCAGCATCACAACAAGAATATAACAAGATATATATACAACCAAGCATGCATGAATAATTTATTAAGCAACAGAAAACAATTGAAACAAATAATAATATCCAAATAGTTTTCAAGTCTGGACCAAAGATAAAACTCGGGAACATAAGCCTGTTACAAGTTTTAAGTGGCAAGAAGATAAATAACACAAAGAAAACAACTAATTTAAGCATGTCCTTTCTCCAATTGAAGCCTAGAATCTATGCTCACCAATTCCAGCAGGCAACACGTCTCCAAAGTCTGTTAAATAATTATAAAAGGAGAAAAATAGAGAAAACAAGAGAAATGCCCTTAGTGCAAGTTAGGGATACAAATAGTAAAAATGAGTACAAGAAACATGGAACAAAATTTGAAATCAAGAATATAATAGGGATACAACAAGCGGTGGGGATTCAAGAACTAGCTAGCAAGAAGGACAACTCAAGTGATCAGGTTGGGTAACAAATACTAATAGTGGAGTAAGTGACAAGTGAACATATAAGGGTATCCAACATCAAGCGACAAGTATCAAGTACAAGTGTCAAGATCAAGTACAAGTGTCAAGTAACAGGTCTCAAATCTAGTGTCAAGTTGTCAAGTACAAGTATCAAGTTGCAAGTGTCAAGTATCATATTCAAGTATCAAGTCTCATGTATCATGTCATCAAGTATCAATTAAGCATGTATCAATTTTAAGTTTCATGTATCTAGTCTCGTGGTTGTTACTATCTAGGTAGCACTTCATGCATCCATACTTTTACTATATGATTGCTACAGTCAATGGAATTTTGTTTAGGCCTAGTGGTGGATTTTATAGGGCGGTGTACTTAGGTCATGTAGGAAATACGAGCAAGTGATAAACCATGGGCTCTAGAGGAGGCCCCCGTAGGCTCTAGAGTTGGCCCCCGTCACCCATGACGTGGCACTTAGTTCTACGTGATACTTAGTTCCATGTGATCGCAAATACATATCATGTAATCATATAATGGGCTCTAGAGGTGGCCCCCGTAGGCTCTAGAGGTGGCCCCAGTCACCCATGACGTGGCACTTAGTTCCATTTAACATAAAATCATGGGAAACACGGGACCCCTTCTGAGTACACTTATCTATATTGTCCACTACTATGGTCTTTCTCATAAACCCCAGCTTGTTATTTATTCTTATCATCAAGCAAGCATGAAAGTGTGTGAAACAATTCAAGTAAACATAATCATGAACATGGGACGAGTCTAGGCTAGATTGGATACCAGTTTGAGGGTCAAGGCAAATCCAAATATCAAGAACAACGAAAATCTCAAATCTGGACAGCATGACGTTGTTGCACCAAAACTGCGATTCTCGTTGCTACAAGATAGCAAAAATGAATCCGTTAGAAGGTCTAAAAACTAGACTCCTGCCCGGTTCCAACACATATAATTAAGGTACCTAAAAGTTGTGGTAACATGTGTCAAAACAGCAAACTATACAGCTTTTGTGTTCAGCCAGAATTTGTGAATCTGAGTTTATACGTGTGAAACAGTGTTGAAACATTTCTAATTAACTCTGAGAAAATTTAAAAATGTTCTCTAGGGTTCCCAGTAATAGCATGCAAAATTTCAAGGCAACTACTTACTGGTAGCATAGTTAAAATAATTTGTAAACTAAAGAAATGCAGCAGTTTTGTGAATCTGCCATTACCGACACAGCAGTAGTAAAACCGGGATATCTCTTAGACCGTAACTTGTAATTTGAAAATTTTGGAGGCTATCGACATCTAGACATTTAGAGCTACATTTCATGTTCAGGGTTCAAGTTCAGATTTTGACTTTAAAGGGGTCGAAACAGCAAGTAAAGTTCAGGACAGCAACAAGTATGAATGTCTTTCATATATAATTTGCATGATAATTGGTTATTATAAGTCTATATTAACATGTGATACAAAAATGCATGTAGTGGTTATCAAATCAGCAAGCAACATCTATTTTTCAACTCCAGGAATGCAAGATCATCACATACATGATACAACACACATCTACAAGTCTAGGGTTTCTTAGTGTCATGTGCTCAAGTGATTAGGAGATAAATGAGTCAAACTAGTTGTAAATATAACAATGAAAATGTTGTGACTCTTAAGATTATGGAACCGACGATGAATAATTCAAGATCAACAAATGATAAGGCAAGAAGGAGTCACAACTACAACCTATTTGCGGTATTTTCAATTGAAGGCTTGTACTAGGACAATAAATTGTACAAGGAGAATACTTTGCCTGAACGACGGTGAATCCGAACACGAACAAATGCGGGATAAGAATCCCGAGAGGCGAGGCACGAGCACGGACACACACACGCACATACGAGACACGTGCAAACACCCACACAGGATCGGATCCACCCGGATCTGTATAAGGCATCAAACAGCAAACACAAGGAGGGGATCTCAATCGCGAAGAGATCAAATGGCCCAGATCTGATCTGATGGTGATATGATGGCTGGGATCAGTTCAGATCGAGATCTGATCTTGATAAGATCTAATGATTGGGATTCAAACTGCCAATCTTCTTCCCTCCTTCACCGTAATAGAGAGAGAGTGGGTGCAGTGCCGGCGGCTGGCTGGCGACTGCGACGTCTGCACGCCTGTGGCGGCGACAGGCGGCGCGACGTCGAGGAGCGACGCGGCGATGGGGTGTGAGATGCTCTGCTTTTGGGCTTGGAAATAGGGGAGCAGGGGAAATGGGTTCTGGGATTTGGGCTTTAGCGAGGCGACGAGGAGAATGAGGCGATGCGGTGGTGGTGAGATGATGGCGGTGTGGTCAAAGGGTCGGAGAAATGGAGTTTCGGGAGTAATGAGGACGATGATGGAGGGTGATGGCAAAGTGGGTGAGAAGGTGAGGAAGACGATGGATAATGGCTGCAAGGTGATGGGGTTGTGACTGTGGTAGGGGCGAAGGTGAGAGGACAATGGGGCGGCGATGGTTGAAGGGGAATGGGTTGCAGTCGAGTCTGGGAAAGAAGACGGAAGGGAAGAAGAGAGGCGGCTGTAGTTTGTTAGAGTTAAACAGTAATAATAGGGTTAGGGTTAGGGTAAGTAGGTTTAGGGTTTAAATAGGGGGGCTTTGGGTTATTGGGTATTTGGGTAGTGGTTTTGAGGGGGATCCAACAAAAGGCTTAGTCAAAATTCAATAAAATTGGGGGAAATGAAATAGATGGAATGAATAGTCCATTTCTACATGTAGAACGACACAAGAGAGTAGAACAAACAACATAATAGAATTAAATATTGGCACCAAAATTGAGTTGAAACAAAGGAAATGATTTTATTTGAACAGAACAAAAATATAGGATCTCAATTGATAAAAAGAGTACAATACTAAAATACAGTAGAAAAATACAGATACAGAAAATAGGAGTTACAAATCCTACCTACCTAACAAGCAAAATTTCATCCTCGAAATTCAGACAAGTGGTACATAGGGCAACCCCCAAAGGAAAAGAAAGAACAACACAAACAGAAGCTACTGAAACAGATGGGGAAACTTCCGCTGAATCTCCTCCTCCAATTCCCAAGTCGACTCACCCGGCGAGTAAGGATTCCAAGCAACTCGAACCAGCTTGATGACCTTGTTCTTCAACACCTTCTCACGCCTGTCCAAGATAGTAATCGGCGGAATCTCACAAGACAGATCTGGCTGCACTGACAACTCCGAGTAGTCGATCACATGGCTCTCATCCCTGATGTATCTCCTGAGCTGGGAGACATGAAAGACATCATGCACTCCAGATAGAGCCGGCGGCAATGCGAGTCGATAGGCCACCTTGCCTACTCGCTCCACAATATCAAAAGGCCCGATGAACCTGGGGCTTAGCTTGCCACCACCTCCAAATTGGATAACGCCTCTCCACGGCGATACCTTAAGGAACACATGGTCACCCACCTCGAACTCCAAGGGTCTTCTGTGGACATCTACCTATCCTGTGCTGCTAGAAGGTGCTTCCTGATCTGAGCCACTGCATCGACAGTCTTGGTGATCAATTCTGGCCCTAAAAATTTCCTCTCACCAATGTCGTCCCAGCACACTGGTGATCTACACTTCCGACCATACAATGCCTCGTACGGTGCAGCTTTAAGACTGGCTTGATAGCTGTTGTTGTATGAGAACTCAACCAAGTGCAGGTGATCCTCCCAAGACCCTCCAAACTGAAGTACACAGGACCTCAACATGTCCTCTAATGTCTGAATGGTCCTTTCTGACTGTCTGTCTGTCTGAGGGTGGAAAGCTGTACTGTACTTCAACTTGCTCTCAGTACTGCTCTGAAGGCTCTCCCAAATTTGAGATCTGAACCTGGTATCCCTGTCGGATACAATGCTGACCGGAACCCCATGGAGCCTAACAATCTCCTGCATGTACCTCTCTGTGAGACTCTCAGTAGACTAACCAACTCTGAAGGGGATGAAGTGAGCACTCTTCGTCAGTCTGTCGACAATCACCCAAATGGCGTTGTGATCCCTAGGACTCCTTGGCAAGGCGGTCACAAAGTCCATGGTAATATGCTCCCACTTCCACTACGGAATGGGAAGAGGCTGAAGAAGTCTGGTGGTCCTCTGATGTTTTGCCTTCACCTGCTAGCAGATCTAGCACTGAGACACAAATCTGGCTACTGCACTCTTCATGCCATGCCACCAGAAGTGGAGCTTCAGATCCCGATAGATCTTGGTACCACCGGGATGAATAGAGTATGCCGACTGGTGGGCTTCCTCGAGCAATTTCTGCCTGACTTCTCCCTTTGGGACACACAGCCTAGCCCCAAAGCGAAGTGATCCATCTGAGTGAATGACCATATCGGTCCTCGAACCTGCCTCAACTTCTGTCCTGAACTTCTGTAACTGCTCATCACCTGCATGTGCTTCCTTAATCTGCTCTACCAGAGATGACTGCAACTGAAGCATCATATAACTCTAATCGGTACCCGGCAAAATCACATTCAAATCTAACCTTCTCATCTGCTCCATAAGCTCCTTCTGCTGAGTCAAGAACATGGTGACTAGCCTCCTGCTCAACGCATCTGGCACCAAGTTCACCTTACCGGGGTGATACTGCAAACTGATGTCGTAGTCGACCATCAACTATAACCAGCGCCTCTATCTCATGTTCAGCTCTTTCTGAGTGAAAACATACTTGAGACACTTATGGTTAGTAAAGATTTTCAGTCGGTCTCCAAGTAAGTAGTGCCTCCATAACTTCAGAGCGAAGATCACCGCTGCCAATTCCAAGTCATGAGTAGGGTAGTTCTTCTCGTGCGGCCTCAACTGTCTGGACACATAAGCAACAACCCGACCCTTCTGCATCAACACTGCACCTAGACCTCTGCCTGAAGCATCACAGTGAATCACGAAACCACCCGAACTATCTGGTATAGTCAACACTGGCGTTGACGTCAATCTGCTCTTCAACTCTACGAAAGCTTCACTGCAGGGCTCATCCCAAGCAAACTTCTGATCCTTCCCTGTCAGTTTAGTCAACGTCCTAACAATCTTCAAGAAGTCTTGGACAAACTTCTGATAATACCCTGCTAGCTCGAGAAAACTCTTCACCTCTGAAACTGACGTAGGAACTGGCCAATCCTTCACTGCAGCAATCTTGGACGGATCTACAGAGATTCCCTCGCCCGAGATAATATGTCCCAAGAATGTGACTCGGTCAAGTCAGAACTCGCACTTGTTGAGTTTTCCAAAGAGCTGATTCTCCCTTAAAGCCTACAAGACTAACCTCAGATGTTCAGCATGCTTTTCCCGATTCCGCGAATACACCAAGATGTCTTCTATAAAGACCACCACAAATCTATCTAGGAACTGGGAGAAAACTCTGTTCATCAGACTCATAAACACTGCTGGGGCATTCGTGACACCGAAAGGCATCACCAAGAACTCGTAATGCCCGTACCTGGTCCTGAACGCAGTCTTCGGCACATCTGCTGCCTTCACCTTCACCTGATGGTACCCCGAGAGAAGGGCTAACTTCGAAAAGACTGCAGCACCGCCCAACTGATCAAACAGGTCATCGATCCTGAGTAGTGGATACCGATTCTTCACAGTGATACTGTTCAGCTCTCGGTAATCCATGCATAACCTGCGGCTTCCGTCCTTCTTATTGAAGAACAGAACAGGAGCTCCCCACGATGATACACTGGGCCTGATGAAACCCAAATCCAACAAACCCTGAATCTGCACCTTCAGCTCTGCTAGCTCAATCGGCGCCATCCTGTACGGGCTCTTCGATATCGGCACTGTACCCGGCTGAACCTTAATGCTAAACTCCACCTCTCGATCTGGAGGTAACCCAGGCAATTCCTCTGGGAACACATCCAGGAATTCCTGCACTACAAGAGGTGCAGCCTCACAGCCTGTGTGTAACTCCATTGGACAACCTTCCTTATCTACCACCTTCTTACCACGCCCAAGAGGTGTTTCCCCAGCATGGAACTCAAACTCTGCATGCTCCGAAATTCTGAACACAACCTTCTTCACTCGGCAATTAATAACAGCATGAGACTCTCCCAACCAATCCATGCCGAGAATCACATCAAACCTTGAATTCCCGATCACTATCAGATTTGCCTTGAAATCTATACTCCCAATAACCATAGGGCTCTGCTTGCATTCCCTGGAGCAAACGACAACACCGCCACCCGTGGTGATGTTCCAAGCTGCCGGCATAGCACTGCATTCCAACTGATGCTGATCTACAAAGAAGGAGGAGACAAAAGAATGGGTCGCCCCTGAATCAAATAGAACATGAGCAGGATAAGAATGGACTAGAATGATACCTATGATGGAGTCAAAACATGGGGAAGAGATGAATAATGCAGGATAATAAGGAATAAGAAATACTTATGTGAAACGAACTACACAATGTATGATGCAAGATAAACAAGTAAAGCAGGGAACAGATAGTAAAAAAATAAAACACAAATATACCTGCAACGAACTCCTCTGCGATCTCGGCTTCCTTTGCAGTCAGGTTGAAGGCCTAACCTCTCCTCGGGGCAGCGGTCCTCTGACCGACGATCTGATGCTGAGGAGGAAGTGGCGGCCTGACCTGACCCTGAGCTGGTACCCCCGTCTGAACTGGTCCTCTGGCTGGTGGAGCCAACCCCCTGTGCGGGCACTCACGCATCGTGTGATCACCAGCTCTACATGTAAAGCACTGACGACCTGCTGTCCTACAGTCCCTATGCTCATGACCCGCCTTGTGAAAAAAGTCACATCTCACATCTCTCCTCAGAGCCGTAGGTGGGTATGGCAAGACTCTTGGTGCTGAGGCTGGAACTAGCTTCCTGATTGGCCCTCCAGTGGGCCTAGCAGCGATAGGGTGCATAGCGGACCGCTGAATGGCACACTTCCGCCTACTGGTCTGCTCCTGGCTCCCGGCAGCCTCCATGATATCAGCATAGGATCGAAGTCTCAAAGCAGCTAGGCGATCCTGGATCTCAATGTCCAAGACCAGTAAGAAGCGACAGCCCTTGTCCTCATCATTAGCCACCATGGACGTGGCAAAGCGGCTCAGTCGGGTGAACTCCGCAGCATACTCGTCCATGGTCCGATTTCCCTGATTCAAGATAGTGTCTTAGTTAAGCATCGATATATCATGAATTAACAATGAAAATTTGCTTAATAAACACTATCTAACAAACCTGAGTGAGCGCGACAAATTGCCGCTCCATTTAGTTCCTAGTGACGTCAGGAAAGAACTTTGTGAGGAAGCTCTCCCTGAAGATGGCCCAGGCGATGGGGAGCTCTAGCCTTTCCATCTCAGCTCACCACCAGATGTGGGCGAGGTCAACCAGCTGGATGCCCACGACATCCACGCGATCCACATCAGCTATTCGCACAGCGATCAATAGCTGTTCAGTCCTGATGAGCCACTGCTCGGCTTCCAGTGGACCTTCTGTAGCTGTGAACTTGTCGGGGTGTAGCCTCATGAAATCCGCTATATTGCCAAGTCTAGATGGCAACACCCCAGGCACAGGTACAAGGGGCTCTCTGTTGGCAGCTCCCAAGGCTGCCCTCATCAGTTCTGCATGCTCTCGCTACATCTGCATCATCTGCTACATAAGCCTCTCATTTTGTTCTCGTTGCATCTGCAACATTTGTACAATAGTGGGCTCCTCTGACTGATCACCCCCAACCTGGGAGGACGAAACATTCTTACGAGCCATGGCCTGCATAAACCCAAAACAATCCGTATCCAGATCAAGTTGATAATTAATTTTTCATGCAACTACATGGCCTGTTAAATCTTGAGTTAATCCTGACTGAGTCAATCCTGTCTAATGTATTAGTCAACGAACACATTATCCAAACCTGGCTCTGATACCACTAAAAACCTTGTTACGCCCCGCTTCCCAAAAATACAGAATACGAGCACGTGACGAAGCCTAGAGAATGATTTTAACATCATCCATAAGCTGTAGGATCGACTCAGCATCACAACAAGAATATAACAAGATATATATACAACCAAGCATGCATGAATAATTTATTCAACAATAGAAAACAATTGAAACAAATAATAATATCTAAATAGATTTCAAGTCTAGAAAAAAGATAAAACTCAGGAACATAAGCCCGTTACAAGTTTTAAGTAGCAAGAAGATAAATAACACAAAGAAAACAACTAATTTAAGCATGTCCTTTCTCCAATTGAAGCCTAAAATCTCTGCTCACCAATTCCAGCAGACAACATGTCTCCAAAGTCTGTTAAATATTTATAAAAGGGGAAAAATAGAGAAAACAAGAGAAATGCCCTTAGTGCAAGTTAGGGCCACAAATAGTAAAAACGAGTACAAGAAACATGGAACAAAATTTGAAATCAAGAATATAATAGGGATACAACAAAGGGGTGGGGATTCAAGAACTAGCTAGTAAGAAGGACAACTCAAGTGATCAGGTTGGGTAACAAATACTAATAGTGGAGTAAGTGACAAGTGAACATATAAGGGTATCCAACATCAAACGACAAGTATCAAGTACAAGTGTCAAGTAACAGGTCTCAAGTTTAGTGTCAAGTTGTCAAGTACAAGTATCAAGTTGCAAGTGTCAAATATCATATTCAAGTATCAAGTCTCATGTATCATGTCATCAAGTATCAAGTAAGCATGTATCAAGTTTAAGTTTCATGTATCTAGTCTCGTGGTTGTTACTATCTAGGTATCACTTCATGCATCCATACTTTTACTACATGGTTGCTACAGTCAATGCAATTTCGTTTAGGCCTAGTGGTGGATTTTTTAGGGCGGTGTACTCAGGTCATGTAGGAAATACGAGCAAATGATCAAACCATGGGTACTAGAGGTAGCCCCCGTAGGCATTAAAGGTGGCCCCCGTCACCTATGACGTGACACTTAGTTCTACGTGGTACTTAGTTCCATGTGATCGCAAATATATATCATGTAATCATATAATGGGCTCTCGAGGTGGCCCCCGTAGGCTCTAGAGGTGGCCCTCGTTACCCATGACGTGGCACTTAGTTCTACGTGGCACTTAGTTCCATTTAACATAAAACATGGGAAACACGGGCCCCCTTCTGAGTACACTTATCTATATTGTCCACTACTATGGTCTTTCCCTTAAACCCGGCTTGTTATTTATTGTTATCATCAAGCAAGCATGAAAGTGTGCGAAACAAATCAAGTAAACATAATCATGAACATGGGACGAGTCTAGGCTAGATAGGATACCAGTTTGAGGGTCAAAGCAAATCCAAATATCAAGAACAACGAAAATCTCAAATTTGGACAGCATGACGTTGGTGCACCAAAACTGCGATTCCCGTTGCTACAAGATAGCAAACATGGATAGAAACTAGACTCCTGTCCGGTTCCAACGCATATAATTAAGGTACCTAAAAGTTCTGGTAACATGTGTCAAAACAACAAACTATACAGTTTTTGTGTTCAGCTAGAATTTGTGAATCTAAGTTTATACATGTAAAATAGTGTTGAAACATTTCTAATTAATTCTGTGAAATTTTGAGAATGTTCTCTATGGTGTCCAGCAATAGCATGCAAAATTTCAAGGCAACTACTTACTGGTAGCGTAGTTAAAATAATTTGTAAACTAAAGAAATGCAGTAGTTTTGTGAATCTGCGATTACCGACACAGCAGTAGTAAAACTGCGATATCTCTTAGACCGTAACTCATAATTCAACAATTCTGGAGGTTATCAACATCTAGACATTTAGAGCTACATTTCATGTTCAGGGCTCAAGTTCAGATTTTGACTTTAAAGGGGTCAAAACAGCAAGTAAAGTTCAGGACAGCAACAAGTGTGAATGTCTTTCATATATAATTTGCATGATAATTGGTTATTATAAGTCTAGATTAACATGTGATACAAAAATGGATGTAGTGGTTATCAAATCAGCAAGCAACATCTATTTCCCAACTCCAGGAATGCAAGATCATCACATACATGATACAACACACATCTACAAGTCTAGGATTTCTTAGTTTCATGTGCTCAAGTGATTAGGAGATAAATGAGTCCAACTAGTTGTAAATATAACAATGAAAATGTTGTGACTCTTAAGATTATGGAACCGACGAAGAATAATTCAAGATCAACAAATGATAAAGCAAGGAGTCACAACTACAACCTATTTGCGGTATTTTCAATTGAATGCTTGTACTAGGACAATAAATTGTACAAGGAGAATACTTGCCTGAACAACGGTCAATCCGAATACGAACAAATGCGGGATGAGAATCCCGAGAGGGGAGGCACGAGCACGGACACATGCACGCACGTACGAGACACATGCAAACACCCACACAGGATCGGATCCACCTGGATCTGTTCTGGGCATCAAACAGCAAACACAAGGAGGGGATCTCAATCGTGAAGAGATCAAATGGCCCAGATCTGATCTGATGGTGATCTGATGGCTGGGATCAGGTCAGATCGAGATCTGATCTTGATGAGATCTAACGGTCGGGATTCAAACTGCCAATCTTCTTCCCTCCTTCACCGTAACAGAGAGAGAGAGTTTATGCAACGTTGGCAGCTGGCTGGCGACTGCGACGTTTGCACGACTGTGGTGGCGACAGGTGGCGCGACGTCGAGAAGCGACACGGCGATGGGGTGGGCGATGCTCTGCTCTTGGGCTTGGAAACATGGGAGCAGGGGAAATGGGTTATAGGATTTGGGCTTTGGGGAGGCGACGAGGAGAGTGAAGCGATGCGGTGGTGGTGAGATGATGGCGGTGAGGTCGAAGGGTCGGAGAAATGGTGTTTTAGGAGTGATGAGGACGATGATGGAGGGTGATGACGAAGTGGGTTTCGATGGTGAGAAGGTGAGGAAGATGATGCGTAATGGCTGCGAGGTGATGGGGTTGTGACTATGGTGGGGGCGAAGGTGAGAGGACAATGGGGCGGCGATGGTTGAAGGGGAATGGGTTGCGGTCGAGTCTTGGGAAGAAGACGGAAGGGAAGAAGAGAGGCGGCTATAGTTTGTTAGGGTTAAACAGTAATAATAGGGTTAGGGTTAGGGTAAGTAGGTTTAGGGTTTAAATAGGGGGGTTTTGGGTTATTGGGTATTGGGTAGCAGTTTTGAGGGGGATCCAAAAAGAGACTTAGTCAAAATTCAATAAAATTGGGGGAAATGAAATAGATAGAATGAATAGTCCATTTCTACATGAAGAACGACACAAGATAGCAGAACGAACAATACAATAGAATTAAATATTGGCACCAAAATTGAGTTGAAACAAAGGAAATGATTTTATTCGAACGGAACAAAAATACAGGATCTCAATTGATAAAAAAAAGTACAATACTGAAATACAGTAGAAAGATACAGATACGGGAAATAAGAGTTACAGATAGCAACGGTGTCTGGCTGCTCATCCCTGGGTCGAGAAGTAGAAGAACCGCCATGAGCCATAATTTGCAAAACCATCAAGTTGGTGAGTACCTAGATATACGTTGGTTATTACATGTTCATGTGAGCAACGTGGTGTGCACATTATTGAGTTAACATGGCTAGAGCCAAACTTGGGCTCTGATACCATTAAAAACCTATCACGCCCCACTTCACAAGATACGGAAACACAAGCATGTAACAAAGGCCTAGCGAATGATAAGAATATCATCCATAGCTGTAACAGATTAACTCAACTATATACAAGAGATCACAACCACGCAAGAAATAGATAACCACATAAACAATGAATAAACTCCAAAATAATCATGAAATAAATTCACAAAATAATATCCAACATCCGGGAGAAAGTAAACTTCGGGTCATATAAGCCTGGAATACAAAGTACTATAAAAGCAATAAAATAAACAAGTAATATGAAATAACTATAGCAGCCTCATGGTTCAGCTCCATTCTTCAGAAAGTTTTCTCACCAAGTCCCTGAGTTAAATTTCCTTCTATACCTATAAATTCATCAACTATAGGCGGGAAAAATTTGTCCATTAGAGCAAGTTACAGATAGCAAGTAGTGGAAGCAAAGAAGCAAGGAAAATATGGTATATCAAGAAATAATGGACTAGAACAAAATGAAAGATCAATGACAATAATAAGAGTTGATGATAAAATCAAATTCTAGAGTTTTTGATGCAATAAACAGTGATTGTAATCAGTGATTCAAGGTCAATAGCGATAATCATGATCAAGAATGCAAGTGTCAATCCTAGGTTTATTATTCTTTTATTATCCTATCTAATGCACGTAATACTGTGTCCCATACCACGGGTTCGGTGCATGCAAACAGTGATCGTTTAGACTATAGTTGTAGACTCAACAGATCGTGTACTCAGCACAATAATCAATAATTAACAATCAATATTCCACAATCAATAATCCCCCATCCACGATAATAATCAATCTAGAACAAGGGCCCTTCCAAGTACAGTCTGCGATTGTTCACTACTAAGTCGACCCTTATTTACCCCGACTTGTTAATATTTTATTATACTCAAATGTGGACATGCAATGGATGAAGATGTTCCGAAGTGATGTCAAAGAGATGGCAAGGCTATGCAATGCATGGTATAACTAATTTTATTCCCTAGATGCAAAATCAAACACGGATACACTTTAAAAACCCAAAACACACATTCTGGACAGCAAGACGTTGTTGTACAAAAATCAATTTTCCATTGCTATAAGAAGGCAAATCAGGTTCCATCAGAGATTCTAAAAATTAGACTCTCTACCGGTTCCAATGCATTTTTACACGATATATAATAAATACAGAAACTAAGCCTGTAAATTCATTCTTTACTGATTACCAGTTCATGCAGCATGTTAGAGTCAAAATTCTTGTATATAAAAATAGATTGTAAAATCATTTGAAAGTCTAAAACAAATCATATTTTAATTACTAACAATGTTTAGTAACAACACAATTTATCAGATTTTATTTCTTAAAATTAATCTACAGTTTCAGTTCATTAGGCATGGTAATGCATTTTCAAACTCCATTCTGGAATTCAGACGTAACTGTACGAAAATATGGATATATTGCAATATGTAGGTCGGATTGCAAAGACGTTAGATGATCTGGATTCCAGACACATAGGACTACAACTCCTATTTAATAAGTTTTAAATGATATTATCTATAGTTAGGTCAAAATTCTGGTTCTTTACTGAACTAGTGTTCTAACAGCAACCCAGGGTCATGTTTTCATATTTATAAAAGGTCTGAAAAATTATAAAATAATCTTATAAAAATAATAATGTGACTCCCAATCCTGTCTAGTAACAACATATAAAATTTCAATTTCAACTTCTACTGTTAACATTTTATTTTAATAGAATCATGTCGGTGTAACTCTAAACAGAAATCTGGAAATTGAAAACTTAGCAGTATTAAAAATATGATATCTTTCAGTTCGTAAATCGGAATCTAGATTCGTAAAAAGTTCTAAAAAATAGATCCAAAAAGCTACAAATGGTGTTTACAAAATTATATTAAATTATGACAGAAACTAGGTCAAAAACTCAAAGCAACATGGAGCAAACAGCAGGCCAACAAGTAGATTATTATTAAAAGACAACAAAATAAATAAGCAAGCAAATAATTTCAAATCAATAATTAATAGGAAATGTACACAAACTTTAGGGTGGAATTCTACTAGTTGTGAGATAAATTATTATCAACATAGCATGATCATCACATTCAAACGGAAAGTATTCAATCATCAATGTCTATATACAAGTTTCTAATCTAAGTATTCGTGTCGTGTGTGCATATGACAATATATACCAGGGCTTGGGTTTGAATCAAGGGAAATGGTACGGAAAGAGGACTACTACTTGGTTTCGCCGATAAATCCGTAATAGTCTCTTTGAAGGGTATCAAACAAATAAAATATGATAGATGTAAGAGGAACTACTTGCGGATATCAAAGAAAATTCTCGAGCAAGAATAATAAAACTAGTTCAAGAGAAACTTGCCTTTTAGATAACAACTCTGAAAGAGAATAATAACGGGACGAGAATCCTGACGGCAACAATACATGTGCAAACTTTGGAATAAAGACAACACGTGTAAACTACGTACGGGCAGCACACATGTGCAATACAGCAACAGCAAGAACAGCAATGGTAACGGCAAGACGACGGCGGCAGCAATGGGGCGCGGCTGCTGCGATGGATACGAAACGGTGGTGCGACTTCGGGGTGGTTGTCGCTGTGTGCAGGTGATCGGTGCAGGGGCGTCGACGAGGAGGTGAGGTGGCGAGGTGGTCACGGTGGTCAGGGGTGCTCGAGGTTGTGGTGAGGAGGTGGAGACGAGCTGCTGGTGGTCGCGGGTGGTGATGCTGGTGATGGACGGGACTGGGGCGAGGTGGTGCTTCGGAGTGGTGGAGATAAGCGACGAGCTGGATGTAGACAGCGAAAGTCGAGGTGGATGGTGCAGGCGGCGGGGATGGCGATGAGGGCGGTGTTGCGGTCGTCGGAGCGACAGGGACGGGTGCGGCGGTTGGGTTCCGAAGGAAGATGGGAAGAAAAGAAGGTCGGGGTGGATGACGGCTGTAGATTAGGGATATTAATTAGGGTTTAATTATAATTAGTATAAATAGGGTATTTACAATGTTGGGTTAATGGGTTAACGGGGTAGGATCCAATAAGAAGGATATTGGGTTAAATTTAAATAAATAAAATTGAGTATTGGATTTAGGCTCAAAATCAAATCAATTAGGGTCTAATAGAAAAAATATCCAAGGTACAAAAAATGAAATAAGGTGCACAAGAATTACAGGGTTCGACAAATGAAACACAATTGACTGAAAGAATGCCATTGGGTTGAAGATGAATATCAAAATTTATTATTTTTAAAAAAATATTACTAAAATGAGAAGAGAAACGAATTACAAAAGAAAATTCCGAAAAAATTGAAAACAATGGTTACAGGGATGCGTGTCAAGCAGCCGAAGCATCGAAGCAGCTCAGAATCGTGCGCCAAACAAACGTGTCCCATATAAAAAAAATGGAACAAAACTGTTGACCGGTCAACCGACTCGTGTTAACCTGCCGAGGCATCAAGATCTTCGCGATTTTCACGACAATCACGATCAGCGCTCCAGATTTTGCCACGTCATCGGGTATTTAATTAATTTCTTTATTTAATTATTAAATCAAATTAATTATTTAAAATTTTTAAAAATATAATTTAAAATCATAAAAAATAACCTAAATATTCTAAAATAATTATTAATCCTGGAAAAATATTTTTTTAAAATTCTGAAATGAAAAAAAAATTAGAATAATTAATTAAAATTTTCAAAAAATAATAATTAAAATTCGGAAATTGAAAAAAAATTCAAAAAATGATTAGAAATTTAAAAAAATCAGGTTGATCTGGAAAAATCACAAATTTTTTTTAGAAAATTCTGAAATTGATTTTGGTTATTTTACAAACTCACAATAATACCGTGACACTTATAACTAGATCCAAACCTCCCCGAGAACTTTAATAAGTTCCGTAAACCCTTAAAAAAGGGCAAACTTCTCCTCAAAGGTTGTGAAACTCAGTCTTTGGGAGTAGGAAGCTTGTGATATAGGTAAAAATGGAACCAAATCAGGACCGTTCAAATCAGGCACGAATCTTAAAGCTCTAAAGGGTAAAATAGTAATTTCACTATAGCGGGTCTGTAAACTGGAATTGGGTCTCTTTCAAGCCCAACAGCCCAAAACAGGTCTATCTTACCGGGTTGTCATGACAGCTCAATAAGAATGGGCCCAGATTGTTTAAGTGAGGTTTAAACCCATAATATCCTTAAGAGACGTTCAAAAATCATATCTTTTATCCTTAAAGGAGTTTAAACTCTCCTCAACCACTCTTATCTCTTCATGAAAATAGATAACTGATTCGATCCAAAAACACGGGGAAGTAGAGATAAATCATTATCTTTAAACTGACCAAAGCGACTACAAATATCCCCCTACCTTCACCAGAAATAGGTAATCAACATTTTCTCCACAAAAAGCTCTCTCGTAGTTTTTTTAATTTCTGACTTGAGCGTCAGAGGGTCAGTCACTGGGATTAACCCCGGTATTTCAGACTTTTTATATGTTAGCGGAGGCGATCATCACCACACGAATCAAATCCAACGGCATAAACAAGTCAGATCGATAAGTCAGCTGCAGTCAAAGGTAGTTAACATCGTTGAATGTCAAAAAGTCAGTTCTTGATTGTTGCTCAAAAGAATCCACATTTTCAGATTGCTTCCACACCGAAAAAAAGCAGTAACAAACATACAGAGATCTCAAGACAACTTGAAACAGAAAAGAGAGGAAGAGTTTGAGATTTGGAGGAAGAATGTGATGAAATTATATAATTCCACAACAACATTTTATATAGCAATATAAGTAATTGAAAAACCAATACATCATGCACATTATCCAAAAAAAAGGCATTTTAAGGAGAAAAAATTTCATAGTGCAACATCCTGATACAGTGACATTACTAAAAAATTTAACATAGAGACAAGCATATTATCATCAGAGTTATAATATATCATCCTATATAACCAGTTAGCTGAAATTTTTTGATTAGGCTTTATAAAGATGAAGTGTGAAATAAAAGGAAAATGACTATGTTCAGGTACTGTTTAGACGTTCTTTAACTAGGACATCATACATGTGTACCTTCCAAAGATTGAAGTTGATCTTTCCATCGAACAGCTTGATTTTCAAAAGACCTTGACCTGTCATCTTCACTAAGGGACTCTGATACCACTTTGTTGGGAGATGTCGATGAATACCTGTGGCGCAACGGAATAGATTAGAGCAATGGTGACGGCGTGAATCAATCGAACAATCATATATATAGATCCCCCAATCCAACACAAACACACGAGAATTTATCCCGGTTAGATTTCGCTTAATCTGGAGGGAAATATAGGGAGATATAATATTCAACTAGAACATATTACAATGAGTTACAGATTCACTCAATACAAAAAATTAAAATCACTCACCAAGAACTATCTCTCTCAAGCCTCTCTTTGCAATGGGGAAAATAATCAAAGAAGTACTTGATCTCTCATATTGGAGACCATAACAATATATATAAGAAGAATAGAGAGATCCCAAGGTTAGTCTTGATACCTTAATCTTCTGATATATCATGTAGAAAAAGTCACTAAGTAGAAGTTATACGATATGACTTTGAGTTAAAGATTTGGCTGAAACGGTCACCAAGACCTAGGCCCAAGTGCAGTCGATACACTCCTCGGGTCTGGGCACTAGTGAGGTGCGGGCGACCGCACCTCACTAGTGCCAGAGCTGTGCAGTCGACTGTGCGGTTGACTGCACACTCCTCGAGTCTGGGCACTAGTGAGGTGCGGACTAGTGCCCAGACCCGAGGAGTGTGCAGTCAACCACACAGTCGACTGCACAGCTCTCTATTGCTGCTACTATTAGTGCTTTGTTTCCATCTTCTCTTCTCTTTGACTGCTTCGAACTCCGTGTTTCATCGTCTCTTCTACTAATGCGAACCACGAATATACAAGACATAATCCTTATAATCAACACTGACTTGCATTACTGAACCAAATTACATGTGAACGCTGCTTATATGATAGTGCAACAACAATAATGCCTTTGACCCAAGAATATGGTGTATGGCTGCTTATTTATAGGTGCATGATCGTAGAATTGAGTATATTGTGATCAATATAAAAACAAACACACTAAACCAGCCATGTAAACAGAAATAGCTAATAGCACTAACACTGAATCATCTCTAATATTATAATGGAATAGTTGAGGTTGTCATTTATAGATAATATACAATTTGTACAATTTGTAGATATTCATTCAACCATCTAATCTCAACAATTCATTTTTATATAAGTAGGAGTTATATTAACCATTCATTTACTCAACTGTTGTACGATAATACAATTATTTACAAAAGTTCAAATTTATTTATGATATAATTATTTACAAAAGTGTCACTCATATAAAATAAAAGTTTGTCACTATGTGTAATTTGTAAAGAGTATATAATGGGAGAGTTGGGGTTGTTATTTGTAGACAACATATAATTTGTAGACATTTATTCAACCATCTAATCTCAATCATTCATTTTTAAGTGGAAGCTATATTAACCATTCATTTACTCAAATGTTGTGCCATAATACCCTCAAAATTCAAATTTATTTACGACATAATTATTTACAAAAATGTCACTCATATAAAATAAAGTTTGTACCACTAATGGTAATTTATAAAGAGTATGTGATAAGTAAGGGGATATCTCAAGTTCGAAACCAGATTATGTCTTATTATTTACTATATAAACAAAAAAAAAATGTACATCACACGTGCAGATTACTAGTAGCATAAAACCAAAAGCTCTATAGTCTATCGATAACATAAAGAACATAACCTCTACAATTGAAGCACAAAGCAACCAATGCCTATAAATGGCAATTGAAAAACTCGGAAAACTCAAACCAACACCATACTTAGGGATATCAACATAACTCATGTTCCCCTTATCAAAGTAACTACCAATTCAATAACAGTGGTCATCAATGCCTCTGCTAGTGGCCAAGGTGTAACATGTTTTCAACACTATTAACTATGCGGGTGTGCCTGTATGTACGTTCTTAACATACAAGGAGAGGCAATAATTGAAGACATGAGTAAAAATATAACTCATCATGAGTATAATGGTTTAAACTACATATTCAGGCTCCCTTATTAGTGGACTGGAAATTTCAACTCATCATGAGTATAGTTAATGTGGTTTGTTTTTGAGGGGTGGTTGCACCAAGTGTGAGTCCTTCTCGATTTGTATTTTGCAGAAGCTTTAGCGCGAACGGTGGTCCCGACCCTCAGCTGAGGGAACGGCTCGGGAGTAGGCGGGAGTGAGGTGGAGATTGGATGCTCAGCTCGGATCTGGAGGCTCGGCTCGGATCTGGAGGTCTCGTGTACCTGCACTCGGTCTAGAAACACCGGGGTTGGTCCCGATGGCAGACCCTCCGACGATCTAGTTAGCTACTGAAAGAGAGTAACAGTAACTAGGGTTTGAGAGGGAAAAGATTGATTACCTTTGGAAGGGGCAGAGGGTCTGGTATTTATAGAAGAAGCCAACCGGGTCTGGACCCATTTGGGGCCGGGTCTGGACCCAGTTGCCCGTGGGCCTGGCGTGGCAGAAGCCCAAGTGGTATAGGGCTGACGTGGCACGGGCTCAGGGTGGTTTAGGGTTAACATGGCGGAGGCCTGGGCGGTTTCCAAGCTGACATGACAGACCTGGATGATCCGACGGTGAACGCTCTTTTGGGGGATCCTGCGGCCCAGGAGGGACCACGTCATCTGACCCATATCAGAAGCCCCCCACTCCTGGAGGGCTGGGTGACCCAGTCGTGTAGGAGTGGTTTTTTGCCTCTGTAGGAAGAGCAGAGTGGTGTGTATGGCGAGGAATGGGATCTGTATCTTCCAGAAGAGGTCAGGGGGGTAGGGTGAAGGGATCCCCTATTGGAGTTATGCGGAGTGTCGGGCGCAGAAGAGTCGGAGCTCGGTTTTCCGAGCTTCGAGGGTCGGTAGACGAGCCCCTCACTTATTGGAGAAGCAAGGGGAAGCCGAGATCTGTTGAATAGGGGGTCTTCTTGCCGAGCATCGAGGGTCGGTAGACGAGCCTCTCACTTGTTGGAAAAGTAAGGGGACGCCGAGATCTGTTGAGTAGGGGGTCTTTTACCGAGCGTCTAAGGTCGGTAGACGAGCCCCCTCACTTGTTGGAAAAGCAAGGGGACGCCGAGATCCGTTGAGTAGGGGTCTTCTTGCCGAGCGTCGAGGATCGGCAGACGAGCCCCTCACTTGTTGGAAAAGCAAGGGGATGCCGAGATCTGTTGAGTAGGGGGCCTTCTTGCCGAGTGTCGATGGTCGATAGACAAGCCCCCTCACTTGTTGGAAAAGCAAGGGGACGCTGAGATTGTTGAGTAGGGGGTCTTCTTGCCGAGCATCGAGGGTCGGTAGACGAGTGCCCTCACTTGTTGGAAAAGCATGGGGACGCCAAGATCTGTTGAGTAGGGGGTCTTCTTGCCGAGTGTCGAGGGTCGGTAGACGAGCTCCCTCACTTGTTGGAGAAGCAAGGGGACGCCGAGACTTGTTGAGTAGAGGAAAATTTTGGGGCTCGCGGTGCCATCCGAGCGCCGAGCCTCATGTCGAATAGAGGAAAATTTTGGGGCTCGCGGTGCCATCCGAGCTCCGAGCCTCCTGTCGAATAGAGGAGGATTTTGTGTAATGCCTCGATTTTTCATTTAATGAAAAATTATTTTATTTTGCACGTAGTGTGCACGTGCAATATTTTTGGTAAATATTTTCATCATGATGAGTATAGATTTTTAAATATGTGCTTGTAATTATTTTTATAAAGCCTTCTTTCAATTAGACACAAAGCCTTTTTCTTAAAGTCCAAAATTTAATTCATTTATTTTATTTTAAAATTATTATTTTGGCCCATAAACTAAAGCCCATGAGTTAATTTATTTTTAAATACAACTTGTCATGTAGGATACAATTTAAAGATTATTTTTATATAAAATATAATGTATAAATTTTTGGAGGCAATTGCATGCACGTGCATTGCACGTACACGTGCAATGTGCACCATTCTATGCTAGGCCGGTTGGAGCTTTTGGAGGGAAAGGGAAATTTTTGAGTGGGATCATGGTGGAGATGGTTACTCATCATGGGTAGTTAGTGTAACTCCCCCTTAGATCTAAGCCATTTGTTCCTAACTTCTACTTCAATCTTAGCCATCCATTTCCCTAGATTTTTAGTATAAATACCCCCCCCCCCCCTTTTGGCTAGTATTCTTGTGCAAATTAATTCTTCCAAACCTATAGTTCAATTACATTATCTAGTAGTTAGTAAGTGAGTAAAAGATTGAGTTGTGTGTGGGAGTTGTGCTTGCAACAAGAAGAGGAGGCCGGCATCAAGGAGGGAGTGCTCGGGTTGGCTTGTGGAGTGCTCGGAATTTTGCTAGTGTGCGCGCATCTAGGAGGAGGAGCATTTCGTTGCAAGGACATTCATCTAGGAGGTTGCTAGTTGTATTTTCTCTCCATTTGAGGTGGGTAAATTTTCTATATTTCTAATTAGGAATGCATGCTAGATTGAATTGAATGAATGAAGCATGAAAAATATTAATAAGAGTACGCATTTAATTGAAAAAAATGACCTATGGATTGATTGAAATGTGGATGTGAAATAGTATGTGGTTCTATTAGTAAAGGCTAAATTGTGAGTGAATTAATTATGGCCATGGATTATTGAAGATAGTTCCATTATCTACATCACAAATTATATACAAAAAGTTAGAAGATTGACAATGCTACTTTGTGTGTTTAAATGAATCTTTGTGATTCATTGAAATGAATGAATTAAAATATAGATTTGTATGTTTGGTAAAAGATTAAAAATAAAGAATTAATGTGAAGTTGCTAAGAAAGGGATTAGTGGTGTTAATTGTTAAGAAATGTCAAAAAGAAGAAATGTGGTAGTTATAATGTAGAATTCGAATTAATTGTATGAAAAATATGTTTTAATTGTTACAAAAATTATTTTGTTCATACTGGTATGTAAATTATGTGAGGAAGAATCAATCTGGAATTGTACAGTAATTTTTATAAAAAGTAAAATGAAATGAGGACTAGTTGAACATCGAAACGTTTTAATAACAGAGAGATTTGGTTTAAATGAGCTTGAGTTGTACCATTGACAACCCGAGCGCATAGCTCAAGTGGTTGGGACGGCTTTAATCGCTACAGTGGTCTGAGATCGCTAGTTCGAATCCCTGTAGAACCATACTTTTACTTCTTTTTCACAAATAATATAAAACAGCGGCCGAGAGCATTTAATGCTCTCAGCGCCTTTCTATACCGCTGGCGCAAGTGGCCTAGTGGCCTGTGCCTTCGGCTGTGTTCCCTATGGTTCTGGGTTCGAATCTTGATTTCGGCAGTTTGGGAAAAAATATTTTTTTGGATGTTTTGGTGTTCAAAAATCATGGAAAAAAATATGATTATTCTTCTAAAAATATATGGGACTTATGAAAAATAATTTGGGAATTATTTACATAGAATAAAATAAGATTGAGAATAAAATGTATAATTTAGACTTATGGTTATATACTTGTATGGTATAAAAGTTGCACTTTGTAGAAAGGCTTGAAATAACATATTAGAAAAGAAGTGGAATAAAAATAGAAATTATATGTAGTGATGCATTGTGAATTATTCTCATTTGAGAATAGTGTGAAATTTATGGTATGTGAATATTCATTTAGTGATGTGATTTCAATGTGAAATTGATATTTGATGAAGTATAAAATTCCATGTGTGAGTATGGACTATTGAATAATTTAGAGATCATGCTATTGAAAAAAAAAAGAGAAATCTGTTATGATTATGAAAATAAATTTATGAGTTGGAAATGCTCAAATTAGAAATTGTGAATTGTAATTGAAACAAATGAGTAGCTAAGTCTCCCCCGGCAATTGGAAAGAAATGAAAGACCAAGGTTGGTCCTGTTTGAATAAATGAATATGCCCGGTTTAGTGGAGAGGCTAACTCTAGAGCTTTGATTTTGTTCATGATTCTAATAAAAATTAAGGATTAGTGCATAGTGAAGACGTGATGAAAGTGAGAGAAAAACACAAATATGAGAGTTAGAGTTTACGGTGCGGATGTGTGAGCCACAGAATGCATGCTTGATGAGTCAAGACATGGCGTGGGCACAACTCAATAATGATCGGACTTTAGCCACGCTTGTGGGATGTTTGGTGACTGCAAGAGAATCGTGTGCCATGAAGGAGGCTAAATTGCCACAGAATGCATGTTTGATGAGTCAAAACATGGCGTGGGGTTCCCCTCCGGGTTTTCTGTACACATGCTTGTACTCATAGATGATCTACGATACTTACCGTAGTTACAGTAGTAGATTAAGTCATGGCGAGGGATTGAACCCTACAAAGATGAAGAACGATTAAGAGGCTTGCCCTCGGACCTATGTAATATGGGATGCATAGAATCCGAACAAGTGCGCATTAGTGTCATGTAACATAAATAACTACATTAAGGACTAAGTGCACAATCACAACACGACATCAATAGGGTAGTCCCTTTAATTTGATATGTGACAAGTTTGTGTTTGATAAATATGGAAAATAAGTTATACTATTTCCGGCATAGAGAGGATGGCCGTGTATAATGTTCGTCGGTTGAATAAACTGACGTACCCACAGTCTTATATGCAGGTAAATGACATGATAAAGATTAAAGAGGAACAGATGCTTAAAGATTATACAATGTTGTTGTACATTTATTTAATTGTTGTAAATTTTACTTCCGCTGTGCAATGTAAAGTGTAATATTTTTATGTAACTCTGATGTAAAGTGAAAAGTTCAAATTTCTTTGTAAAATTGTACTAAATGAAGTGGAAAGATCCTGTAGAACTCTCGAATTCAGTTGTATTTGGGATTCAGGGCGTTACATTTTGGGGCTCGCGGTGCCATCCGAGCGTCGAGCCTCATGTCGAATAGAGGAGGATTTTGGGGCTCGCAGTGCCATCCAAGCTCTGAGCCTCCAGTCGAATAGAAAAGGATTTTGGGGCTCGCGGTGCCATCCGAGCTCCGAGCCTCCAGTCGAATAGAAAAGGATTTTGGGGCTCGCGGTGCCATCCGAGCTCCGAGCCTCCTGTTGAATAGATGAGAATATTGGGGCTTGCGGTGTCATCCGAGCTCCGGGCCTCCTGTGGAATAGAGGAGGATTTTGGGGCTCGCGGTGCCATAAGAGCTCCGAGCCTCCTAGTGAATAGGGGAGGATTTTGGGGCTCATGATGCCATCCGAGCTCCGAGCCTCATGTCGAATAGAGGAGGATTTTGGGGCTTGCGGTGCCATCCGAGGGCCGAGCCTCATGTCGAATAGAGAAGGATTTTTGGGTCCACGGTTCCATCCGAGATCTGAGCCTCCTGTCGAATAGAGAAGGATTTTGGGGCTCGCGGTGCCATCTGAGCTCCGACCCTCCTGACTTGTTGGAAAAGCCTGGGGTTTCTTGGCGGCTCGCTGTGCCATCCGAGCTCTGAGCTTCATGTCGAATAGAGGAGGATTTTGGGGCTCGCGGTGCCATCCGAGCGTCGACCCTCCTGACTTGTTGGAAAAGCCTGGGGGTTTTTGGCGGCTCGCGGTGCCATCCGAGCGCCGACCCTCCTGACTTGTTGGAAAAGCCTGGGGGTTTTTGGCGGGTAGTGGTGCCATCCGAGCGCCGACCCTCCTGACTTATTGGAAAAGCCTAGGGGGTTTTTTGGCAGCTCGCGGTGCCGTCCGAGCGTCGATCCTACTGTTGAATAGAGGAGGATTTTGGGGCTCGCGGTGCCATTCGAGCGTCGACCCTCCTGACTTGTTGGAAAAGCTTGGGGGTTTTTGGCAGCTCGTGGTGCCATCCGAACGTCGACCCTCCTAACTTGTTGGAAAAGCCTGGGGGTTTTTTGGCGGCTCGCGGTGCCATCCGAGCATCGACCCTCCTGACTTGTTGGAAAAGTCTGAGGGTATCGGGATAATTTTGTGCCACTTGCTGACGTCACGTGCGCAAGAATCGAAGCGACTTTAGATCCTAACGGCTGTTGGATCTTGATGATTAAGATCCAATGGCTAGATCTTTTTGCGAAAATCGAGGAGTCTCTTTCTCTATTATAAATCCCCCCTCCCCCCTCCCCTTTTTTCTTTCCTTCATTTCCTTACTTGTGTTTTCCAACTTTCAAGAACAGGGGTTTTTTCTCACCTGCCGTCGGCGACCTTTTCCCAGTGATCTACCCATTAGCGCGATACATTAGGTTAGTATTTTTGACTCGTAATGTTGCGCTCTCAGTCCGGCTCCAAGGCAAGCTCGTCAGGCAGTTCTGAGAAGGAAGCTGAATCACCCTCGACATCTTGATCCTTGGGGGACTATGGGATTAAAGAGGAGGTTCTGTCAGATCTGGAGTCGGACGGCAGGAATGATATAGTTTTTGTCGTGCAACCCTTGAGATCCCGTAGGCCGGAGAAGGAACCTGTGGATGAGGGCGAGGGGGAAGAGGACGACGAAGAAGAGCGGGACCCTGAGGGAGAGGGGGACGTTGAGGATAAGGAGGGTGACGAGGAGAAGCAGGATCCCGAGGGAGAGGGGGGCGTTGAGGATGAGGAGGGTGATGAGGAGGAGCAGGATCCCGAGGGAGAGGGGGCCGTTGAGGACGAGGAAGACGACGAGGAAGACTCCAAAGGGAATCAGGGGGAGCCGGATCAGGGTGCCAGGGAAGACGATGTTCAAGGAGATGCGAGGGAAGGCACCGCAGGAGGGGTAGCCGAAGGCGAGGGCGATCTCCCCCCTCTGCCACCATTGTCGACACCGTCTCCGAAGAGGAAGACTCATCCTCGTAGAAGGAAGAGGAAGTGGATCCATCTGGATAGCCCCCTTCACCGGATAAATATGCTCCTAGACCGGGGTTCGAGTTTGCCCCTGTCACTTTCAAAAATCCGGGGTCGATTAGGATGTACCCTGATGACGTTAAGGATCTCACTCCCCTCCCTTCCGTGCCGGGTGACGAGAGTCGGGTGAAGATCAGGATGGATGGCATCCAATGTGTCTTGAAGGTGGACTACCTGCACATCTTGAGGGCGGCATACTTTATTCCCAAGGAGTTCGAACTCCTAATTCCAAGCCCCGGTATTCATCCAACTACCACTCTAGCGCCGGGCTATTGTGTTTTTCCCGAGGACGCTTTCATCTCGGACTTAGGCTGCCGTTGCACCCTTTCATCAAGAGAGTCTTGAATTGAGCGAAGTTAAGCCCGATGCAGTACGACCCCAACTCTTGGAAGCACCTGGTCTGCTTTATCTTGAAGTGTCAAGAGAAGGGGGTCAAGCTGAGGCTTACGTACTTCCGTGCTATCTTGGGGATGAGCTCGTTGGGTGACGCAGAGGGAATCTTCTACTTTTTGCCTAGGCCTCATAAGAAGGTGATGCACGGCCATCTGGACTCCATCAAAGGGTGGAAAGAGAAGTACTTTATAGTCCGAAGCGAGAAGCCTTGGGGGATTCCGACCGTTTGGAACTTTTTCAAGCCAAACCATAAACCTTCGAAGCTTAGCGAGTTGACGGAGAAAGAGTAGGCAAAGGTGGGGAAGATCGTTAGGGGGCACAGCATAGGGTGGCCCTGAGTGACGGAAATGCATCTGGCCCGAGCCAGACTGAGCCCAGCCGACCCTAGTAAGTTTTTGTTCTGAATTTCCTATCTTTCTGCCTTCGTGTTAACATTAGCCTGTCTTCTTCTATTTTGCAGAGATGACGGCCAAGCAGCTCGACAATAGGCAGGCCTTGTTGGCATTTTTGCCAAGAAGAGGGCGAAGAAGGAGAAGAAGGCAGAGCAGGATAAGGCGGCTGCTCAGGGCATGGGGTCCAGCAAGGGACCGACCTCGGAGGCCGTGGAGCCGTCCCCAAAAAGATCTAGGAAGCATCACCATACGCCGAGGGCGTCTAGGGAGGCAGGGGGAAGCTCTAGTAGCAAGAAGGCTTCCGAGGTCCCAGAGCAGAGGCTTCCCCTTCCTTGGCCCACTGCCGAGCAGATGGTTGGGCAACAGGGACTGAGGCCGCACGCCCCTGATTGGTCTGTTCGCGGGGGATTCCTTGCTTGAGGGTCCCGTGGCCATAGAGGTGGTCAGGAACCTTGCCACAGAGCGAGATCGGATGGCTCTGGCAGTGCAAATGTCTGAGATGGCCTTTATGCGGTGGTCTCAGGCACAGCTCTCGGTGAGTGCTTGTACTCTTGCTTTGACTTTTGATTTTAGGATTTCTTCTAACTTTTCTTTCTCGGACAGGCAATGCTTCATGGGCAGCACTTTCAAAAGTGCTTGGAGAAGGAGGTCCTCATCGAGAGGAGGAACGCGAAGAAGTATGTCCGCGAGTTGACCAAGGTGACGGACGAGCTAAAGGAGGCTCAGAGCATGGAGGCTGCCCACGAGGCCCAGATGACCTCGATAGCCGATTATCATAAGAAGGAGGTGGACTGCCTCAAAGAGAAGGCCCGGGAAGAAGCTGAGAAGGCACGGAAGGCCATGGAGGAGGCAGAGATCACCATGGCGGATACCCTGATCCTTGCGCAGGACAAGGCCTATGATAAGGCTAAGGAGCATTTCCGGTTGATCTATCCGGACAAGAGCGTCGACCACCTTCACTACAATTGGCAGCCCGAGCATCCGTTAACACCCGACGGCGAGGAGATGGGGGATCCTCGCCAAGAGGAGGACGGAGGTGACCCTGCTGATGAAGAGGTGCCACCCCCCCCCCCCCCCTCAAGCATAGTTTAGATTTTTCTTTTTTGATTTTGTAAATGCCTTACACGGACTGGCCACCGCCTTTTGTAGCACAAAAATTTTGAACTTTAATGAAAGATAATTTTTTGCTCGAAGCTCCATGACTTGTGCTTTTTTAGTCTCTTTTGTGACTTGTTGTTTTCCTCGTCTTTTTGATAGACGCAGGAGGTCCTCGGTGCCGACCATATTTTCGCTGAGGCCTCCTTGGTCCGAGCTGAGCCGGGGGCCATGGAGGCACCTTTGGCTCGCCAACAAAAGCAGACTCGGGACCGAGCAGCCGCAGTGAATTACTTCATGAACAAGTCTAGGGAGCTCGGCTTGGAGGTCGCTCATCTGAGGAAAGTTGTAGCCGACAAGGACTGGTGGGTAATTGAGACGAACTGTTCGATCTCGGATGCCTCTAGTAGGCGGTCAGCTTCGGAGTCTTTTCTTCGTGAAGCCGTTGTTGAGAAAGAGTTGGAGATCCGTAGGTTGAAGCTGGTGCTGGGCGCCAGTTTGATCGAGGAGGCGAGCAATTCGGTACTAAGACCATCTCCGACCTTTTTATTGGAGGGGGCCCAGCCTGATGATGATGAAAGCCCATGGTAGGAGAGCCTTCCCCGGTCGGGCCGGCCGAGCGTGAGAAGGGACTCGAAGGAAGCACCAAATTTGAGTTTTAAGCCAAGTATGAGCGATTTGTAAGCTTTTCATTGTATTTGTGCTGCCATTACGAGCGTGTGATGAGTAATAATAAAAAAAGAGACTCCCAACTTCTTTAACCATGAAAATTTCATTGAGTGAGGATTGTTGTCGGGCTCGGCCTTGCAAGGGGTCGCCACCGAGGGGGAGAGGCCACACGGTAACTTTAGGCAGGCAACGTCTAATTAGTGGCGTTACGCCTTTCAATAAGCATTAATGGCGACATTTCGCCTTCCGTCATTTGGGCTTCCCAGATGCAATAACTGCCCTTCTGAGGGGGCTATATAACCCCCATCCCCTCCTTCTTGGTTGTCAGGAATTGGGATTGGCTTATCCGCCATACGATTTGGGTGCCTACCGAAGGCGGGCGCCCTACAAGTAGAACTTTAGCCCAAGGGTTCCAGATTGGTGGCGCACCAATCACCCTCGAACAATTCAAGGTTTTGGCCTTGAGGGCCATAAAACCCTGGGTTGTTCGTTGGTGAGTAGTGGGCCGATCAATTGATTCGGAGGCTCGGAGAGAGCCCTGGGTCGGTGGCTCCCCTACCGCCCTCGAACAATTCGGGGTTTTGGCTTTTGAAAGCTGCAAACCCCGAGTTGCTCGTGGGTGAGAGGAGGGTCAACCAACGAGTCGAAGCTCGGGGCGTTCGCCGAAGGTGGGCGCCCTAAACCTTAATGAAAACTTTTTTGAAATGGTCGTGATTGGAGGTCGTCGCCGAGCGTAACGGTCGAGTGGTTCTGAAGAAAGCCATGACCTTGCTCGGGGTCGACGACGAGCCCCCACACTTGTGCTCAGGAATATGGCAAGGGTGTAGCTGGCGGTTGCCACCGAACGCATAGGTTAATGGTCCTGAAAAAGCCCAAACCATGCTCGGGGCAGATGCCGAGCCACTATACCATGGAAAAAGCCAGTAATGGGCATAGCTGAAGGTCGTCACCGAGCATATCGGTCGAGTGGCTTTGAAGAAATCTACGGCCTTGCTCGGGGTCGACGACGAGCCCCCACACTTGTTCTCAGGAAGATGGCAAGAGTGTAGCTGGCAGTTGCCGCCAAGTGCATAGGTTGATGATCTTGAAAAAGCCCAAACCATACTCGGGGCAGATGTCGAGCCCCCACACCATGGAGAAAGTCAGTAATGGGCATAGTTGAAGGTCGTCGCTGAGCGTATCGATCGAGTGGCTTTGAAGAAAGTCACGGCCTTGCTCGGGGTCAACGACGAGCTCCCACACTTGTTCTTAGGAAGATGGCAAGGGTGTAGCTGGCGGTTGCTGTCGAGCACATAGGTTGATGGTCTTGAAAAAGCTCAAACCATGCTCGGGGCAGATGCCGAGCCCCCACACCATGGAGAAAGCCAATAATGGGCGTAGCTGAAGGTCTTCGCCAAGCATATTGGTCGAGTGGTTTTGAAGAAAGCCACGGCCTTGCTCAGGGTCGACGACAAGCCCCCACACTTGTTCTCAGGAAAATGGCAAGGGTGTAGCTGGCGGTTGCTTCCGAGTGTATAGGTTGATGGTCTTAAAAAAGCCCAAACCTTGCTCGGAGCAGATGCTGAGCCCCCACACAATGGAAAAAGCCAGTAATGGGCGTAGCTGAAGGTCATCGCCGAGCATATCGATCGAGTGGCTTTGAAGAAAGCCACGGCCTTGCTCGGGGTCGACGACGAGCCCCCACACTTGTTCTCAGGAAGATGGCAAGGGTGTAGCTGGCGGTTGCTGTCGAGCGCATAGGTTGATGGTCTTGAAAAAGCCCAAACCATCTCGGGGCAGATGCCGAGCCCCCACACCATTGAGAAAGCCAGTAATCGGCATAGCTGAAGGTCGTCGCCGAGCGTATCGGTCAAGTGGCTTTGAAGAAATCCACGGCCTCGCTCGGGGTCGATGACGAGCCCCCACACTTGTTCTCAGGAAGATGGCAAGGGTGTAGTTTTTGCAGCTCGCAGTACCATCCGAGTGCCAAGGCCTATGTCTGTAAGGGGGTCTTTTTATGGCTCGCGGCACCTTCCGAATGCCGAGCTCTGAGCTTGTAAGGGAAGTTTTTTGTGGCTCGTGGCACCATCCGAATGCCGAGCCCAAGACATGCTTTTAATGAGAACTTGTTACAAGAAAGTTGGTATATTTACAACACACTTGAACCTTACAAAAACAAGGCACGACGTGCCAATTACATTTTTCATAATTTTACATGAGCTGTAGAGGCTAACCCTCCCCTTCTAGGAATTTGATAAGGTGCTCTACGTTCCAGGGCCTCTTGAAAGCCTTGCCTCCCGAGTCAGTTAGGCGGTACGTGTCCGGGCGTACAACCTCAGATACCTTGTAAGGGCCTTCCCAGTTTGGGGCCAGCTTCCTTTTTTGGCCGGGGTTGGATACCGCTAGCTTCCGGAGGACAAGGTCCCCGAGCTTGATGTCGGTGGGACGCATCTTTTTATTGTAGAACCTCTCGATCCTCTGCTGGTAGGTGTTCCTTCGAATGGCGGACTTCTTGCTGACCTCGTCTATAAGATCTAGGTCGGCACATAGCTGTGCCGAGTTGCTTGCTTCATCGAAGGCCAAGATCCGGGGCGAAGGGATCCCGATCTCCAGGGGGATGACGGCCTCCGCACCGTATGTCAGATTAAATGGCGACTCTCCCGTGGGAAGAACGCTCGGCAGCTCATTGACCCATAACCCCTTGGACGAGTTATGGAGTCGTTTCTTGAGACCGTCAAGGATTTGGCGTTTCGCGTTCTCGGCTTGACCGTTTGACTGTGGGTAGCACACCGAAGAAAAATGCTGCTGGATCCCGAGATCTTCGCAGAACCTTCGGAAACATTTACCCCCAAATTGAGTCCCATTGTCCGTAATGAGCACCTATGGGAACCCGAACAGGCAAATGATGTGTTTCCAAAAAAATTGTTGGGTCAGCTGCTCGGTGATTGTGGCCAGTGGCTCGGCGTTGATCCACTTCGTGAAGTAGTCGATTGCCGCTATGAGAAACTTTCATTGGCCTGTTGCTTCGACAATGGGCCTACCAGATCCATCCCCTACATCACAAAGGGGGTCGGACTGGCCAGGGAATGGAGGTTCGCTTGCGGAGCCCTTTTCACAGGAGAGAATCATTGACAGGGGCCACACTTCTAGACCAGGGCGAAGGCGTCTTGTAGCATTGTGGGCGAGTAGTACCCGTGATTCAAAGCCTTTCGTGCGAGCGAGCAGCTTCCCATATGGCATCCACTGATCCCCTCATGCAGCTCCTTAAGAGCGTACTTCGCTTTGTCGGGGGTCAGGCAGCGGAGGTAGGGTCTCCATCCGTCGTTGTGTATGACCTTTTGAGAAGGATCCATTGATCATGGCGAACCTTTCTGAACGGACCCTGACCCGTCTTGCTTCAGCCCGGTCTTCGAGGAGCTCTCCCTTGGCTAGGAACTTCTTGATTGGAGTGGTCCAATCGTCAGGGTGAGCTCCGTCTTCGATGCAGAGTCGCGGGGAAGTCTTTACTTGGCTTTAGGAGTACTTCGATCAAGACGGTGCGATCGAGGCCTTCGAAGAAAGAGGAAGCTAACTTTGATAGGGCATCAGCCTGGGCATTCTGCTCCCTAGGGATCCTTAAGACCGCCGACTCGTTGAAGGACGTCAATAGCCGTTGGACCACGACCAGGTACATGATCATCCGATCGTCACGGGCCTCGTACTCTCCGGTGATCTGGTTGACCACGAGCTGAGACTCGCTGAAGGCCCTGATCTATCTGGCGCCAGCCTGACGCGCCACGGTGAGCCCAGCGATCATGGCCTCGTACTCAGCCTCGTTATTAGATGCCAGAAAGTTAAGGCGAAGGCAATATTGAAGGAGGAAGCCGTCGGGACCCCGCAGAATGATACTCGCACCACTCCCTGCTTCGCAGGAGGAACCATCGACGTAAACTTCCCATGTCTGGTTGGCCTCCTTACTTTCGGGTTGCTCGGAGATGGTGCATTCCATGATGAACTCGGCGAGGGCCTGCCCTTTGATGGCCGTCCTTGGCTGATAGCCGATGTCGTATTGACTGAGCTCGATCGACCATTTGACTAATCGTCCGGAGCTCTTGGGCTTGTAGAGCACGGCCTTCAGAGGCTGGTCCGTGAGCACCTGAACTGAATGCACCTAAAAATAGGGATGGAGCTTCCACGCGGCCATGACCAAGGCGTATGCTACCTTCTCCATTATAGAATATCTGGTCTTGGCGGCGAGCAGAACCTTGCTCACATAGTACAGAGGCTTTTGGACTCCGTCCTCTTCTCGAATGAGGACAGCGCTGAGCACATTTTCCGAAGCCGAAAGGTAAAGCCAGAGGGGCTCCCCTGGTTCGGGCTTGTTGAGGAGAGGAGGGTTGGCAACGTACTCTTTCAATTGGGCGAATGCCTCCTGCTGCTGAGTGCCCCATTCAAAACCTCTGGTTCCGTGCAGAGCCTTGAAGAATGGGGGAGACTTCTCTTCGAATTTGGAGAGGAAACGGCCGATGGCCGCCAGCCTTCCCGTGAGCCTCTGAACTTCTTTGATGTTTCTGAGAGAAACCATGTCTATTATGGCCTGGATTTTTTTGGGGTTCACCTCAATGCCACGCTAGCTGACGATGAACCAGAGAAATTTCCCCGAGGAGATGCCGAACGCACACTTCGCCGGATTAGGTCTCTTATTGTGGGTCCGAAGGACCCCAAAGGCCTCTTCCAGGTCAGCAACGTGATCCTGTCCCTGCCGGCTCTTGACGAGCATGTCGTCGACGTACACCTCCATGTTACGCCCAATTTGATCCTTGAAGACTCGGTTAACGAGCCTCTGATAAGTAGTGTCAGCGTTCTTCAGCCCGAAGGGCATAACCTAGTAGCAATAAAGACCTTGGTCTGTGACGAAGGACATCTTGGCTATATCGGGAGGGAACATTCAGATCTGGTTGTAGCCTGAGAAGGCATCCATGAAAGAAAGGAACTCGTGATCCGACCTAGCGTCGATCAAAGCGTCGATGCTGGGGAGAGGGAATGGATCTTTAGGGCACGCCTTGTTGAGGTCGGTGAAGTCTATGCAGATCCTCCAGCCCCCGCTTGCCTTTTTGACCATTATGATGTTTGCCAGCCACTCAGGGTAGCTGACCTCCTGTATGAAACGAGCGGACAAGAGTTTGTCCACCTCCGCTTTCACCGCTTGCTGCCGCTCCGGGGTGAACTTACGTTGCTCCTGGATGATCGGCTTCGAGCAAGGGGTCACGCTGTTTGTGCATGATCAGGTCCTCCGAGATACCAGGCATATAGGAGGGGTTCCAGGCGAAGAGGTCGACATTGCGGTGAATACAGTTGATCAAGGAAGATTTCAGGTTGGGAGCAAGGGAGCAGCTCACTCGGAAACACTTTAACGTGTCCCCCGTCTCGAACGAGACTTCTTCTGACTCGTCCGCCGGCTCAGGTTCTCGCTGGGTTCTTTCGGGCTGCAGCTCGACGGCATCCAGGGGGAACACACCACCCCCGATTGCCATCATATAGCACGATCGTGTCGCTTCTTGGTTTCCTCGGACAACTTCGATGCCCGACTTGGTGGGGAACTTCAGTTTTTGGTGGTAGGCCGAGGGAACCGCCTGGAGGGAGCAGAGCCCGGGATGGCCGAGGATGGCATTGTAGGCTGCCTTGACGTTTACAACCATAAAGTCCATCGACTCGGTCCGCCTGTGAGGGGTCGTACCAGCGGTGACGTCTAAAGTCACGATCCACTCGATTGGCACCGGGACGCCGGAGAACCCGTGCAGGGTGTACCCGGCTGGCTTTAGCTTATCCCGGGAGAGCTTTAGGTTCTCGAATGCCTCCAGAAAGAAGATGTTTACCGAACTCCCGTTGTCCATGAGGATCCGACAGGCCTCAAAGTTCGCCATGCTGAGACTGATGACGAGCGCATCGCAGTATGGGAGCCGAACTCCCACCAGGTCTTCCCCAGAGAAAGAGACAGGGAGTTGCTGGATCTGCGAGGAGAGGGGGCCTTGGACGACGTTGACCCCCTGGACGAATGCCTTGCGGGAAGTGTTGGACTCCCCTCCCATGGGCCCTCCATGGACGCAATGTAAGATGGCTTGGCCCTCGGGTTCTTCTGGCTCGGGATCCCACTCGGGACGTTGTCTAAGTGCTCGAGGAGGAGGGGAAGGCCTCCTGTTTCTCGTGTCTCTTTGGTCCCTGGTGTCTTCCCGTTTGAACTCCCGGAAGTACCCTCGTTGGATGAGGGCCTCGATCTCGTCTTTCAGGGTGCGGCAATGGTCGGTGTCATGCCCGTTGTTTCGGTGGAAGCGCCAGTAGAACCGCTGATCCTTCTTTTTTTTGTTGTTGGACAGTCGAGGAGGGAATTGGACGAGGTGTCTGTCTTCGATCGCTAAGAGGATGGTTGATACGTTCTGTGTCAGTGGAGTGTATCTCTCGAAGCGGGGGACCGGAGGGACCCTTTTTGCGACGCCCCCATCCTTTGGGACCTTCTTTGCTAGCTCTGCCTCGTCGGCCTTGCGTTTCCCCTTTCCGGGAACTTCTTTGGAGTCCTCTGGGTTCATGGCCTTCTCGGCCCAGATGTACTTTTCAACCCGATCGAGGAGGTCAAGGAAATCGATCGGAGGCTTCTTCGCCAGGGATGCCTTCAGCTGACCGTGCCGGACATTGTGCAGAAATGCTGCCGAGGCGACCCCCGGGTCGAGGGAGGAGACCGACCTCGCCTCAGTGGTGAACCTTCGAACGAACAGTCGGAGCGACTCCCCTTCCTTCTGTCGGAGGCCCAGTAGGGATGCACTCGTCTTCTCGGCCTTTCTGCTGGTCACGAAGTGGGCAAGGAAGTTGCCCTCCAGTTGGTCGAAAGGGTACATGGAGCCGGGGGTGAGCTTGGAGAACCATTCCAGAGCCGAACCCCGAAGGGTGGCGAGGAAGGCGGGGCACAGAAGGGGATCCGATGCACTGTGAATCATCATGAGGGTCTTGAAGCCCTCCATGTGATCAGCAGAATCACCCTCGCCGTCATAAGTCTCGAATTGTGGTGGGCAGAAATTTAGGGGTATTTCCGCCTGTAAGATGGCGGTGGAGAAAGGAGGTCGGGTGGGCCTGTGGCCCTGGGCCGGCCTCGGGCCGCCGTCGCCGAAGTGGTCGAGGCGGTCTTCCATTTCTTGGAGGCATTTCAAGAAGTCATCGTCATACTCCGGCGGGACTGTCGGGCCGCGGGACGCGCTGACCTCGACATCCAAACTCGAGTGAGAGTGGCGGACAGTGTCTCGTCGAAGGGGGTCCCCCGGATAGCCCTCCATGATCTCTTTCCGGAAGTCTTGGAACTCCTGGTGGGTGACCGGAGCTTGTTCAGCTTAGTTATGTTGGGTCAGCGGCCTCCGGCCGATGCAGCTGAGTGCCGGCTCCCGCCCTTGGGGCAGAGGTCTGGGATGGTTCGGGACCGAGTTGGAAGCGGCCCCTCCCCTAGTCTGGCTTGCCTGTCGATTCTGGATGACCCCACGTAGGTCGGGTACGACCGAACGAGAGGCACCCGACTGGTGTCCGTGGCTGATCTCCGGATTGTTGGATCCATGAGTGTTGGCGGGGACATCCTGAGAAGGGACATCCTGGCGACGCATAGAGGTGACAGCTCTCCTGGCCTTGGGTGCCATGTGAGCTCAGTTGGATGGGATACCGTTGATGGCTGGGGTCGGACCGGTGTCCGCACCTTGTTCCCACAGACAGCGCCAACCTGATGCGGTTTGTTTTTGGAGGTGGCTGCACCAGGTGTGAGTTCTTCTCGATTTGTATTTTTGCGGAAGCTTTAGTGCGGACGGTGGCCCCGACCCTCAGCTGGGGGAACGGCTCGGGAGTAGGCAGGAGTGAGGTGGAGAATGGATGCTCGGCTCGGATATGGAGGTCTCGTGTACCTGCACTCGGTCTAGAAACACCGGGGTTGGTCCCGGTGGCAGACCCTCCGATGATCTAGTCAGCTACTGAAAGAGAGTAACAGTAACTAGGGTTTGAGAGGGGAAAGATTGATTACCTTTGGAAGGGGCAGAGGGTCAGGTATTTATAGAAGAAGCTAACCGGGTCTGGACCCGTTTGGGGCCGGGTCTAGACCCGGTTGCCCGTGGGCCTAGCATGGCAGAAGCCCAAGTGGTATAGGGCTAACGTGGCACGGGCTCGGGGTGGTTTAGGGCTGACGTGGCGGAGGCCTGGGCGGTTTCCAGGCTGACGTGGCAGACCCGGATGATCCGGTGGTGAACGCTCTTTGAGGGGATCCTGTGGCCCCGGAGGGGCCACGTCATCTGTCCCATATCAATAGTGGTTTAAACTTCATATTCAGGCTCTCTTATTAGAGGACTGGAAATTTCAAATTAACTCGGGATCATACATTGAAAGGCTTACAACTTGCTTGCTAATTGGCCTGTCATGTGTCAAGTTTCCACTAGGCAGGGCCGGTCCTGAGGAATTTTTAGGGCCTGGACAAAATAAAATTGGGGCCCTTTATGGACATGCAAGTATTTATATATATATTAATAAAATATAATATAACGGTGGGAAACATAAAAACAATACCCAGAAAATTAAAGATTACCTTTGTTTTACTTTATGACATCAAATACTCCATATTTTTCATTAAGCACAGTGACAGCGACTCTTGCACCTGCAACAAAAATAAATAAAAAATAAAAATCAGTCACGTCTCATCTAAAATGTTTTCTTCCTCCATTTTTGGAAACAAAATCATCAATTATATGTTCAACCTCATTATTTTTCAACATATTTTTTTCAATACTCAAAATTGCTAATCCATTTAACCGATCTTGTGTCATAGTTGTTCGTAAATAAGATTTTAATAATTTTAATGTTGAAAAGCTTCTCTCCGCAGATGCCACGGTCACAGGTACAGTCAACAAAATCCTATTAGCAACCAAAATATTTGGAAACATATCCTCTCTTTTTTTTTGCAAACTCCATAATTTTAATTGAATGCCATGGTTTATCTGTTTCATATGCTTCACTTGGTAGCATTTCGTGCAATATTTTTAATTCTAAAAGTAAATAATTTGCATCAATATCGGATACATCACCATGTTTCAAAGCAATTTCAAGTTGCAAACAACAATTTTTCATTTCATCATCATCCAATGAAACTAACTGTGATCAAGGCCGGTCCTGAGGTATTTTAGGCCCTGGGCGAAAAATAAAATTGGGGCCCTTTATAGATATGCAAGTATTTTTATATATATTAATAAAATATAATATATTATTAATACCCAGAAAAACAATACCCAGAAAAATAAAGATTACCTTTGTTTTACTTTATGACATCTAATACTCCAAATTTTTCATTCAGCATAGTACAGCGACTCTAGCACCTGCAAAAAAAATAATAAATAAAAATTAAAAAAATCTATCACATCTCATCTAAAATATTTTCTTCTTGCATTTTTAGAAGCAAAAATCATCAATTATATGTTCAACCTCAATATTTTTCAACATATTTTTTTCAATACTCAAAATTGCTAATCCATTTAACCGATCTTGTGTCATAGTTATTCGTAAATAAGATTTTAATAATTTTAATTTTGAAAAGCTTCTCTCTGTAGATGCCCTGGTCACAGGTAAAGTCAACAAAATCCTATAAGCAACCAAAATATTTGGAAACATGTCCTTTTTTTTTTGCAAACTCCATAATTTTAATTGAATGCCATGGTTTATCTGTTTCATATGCTTCACTTGGTAGAAATTCTTGCAATATTTGTAATTCTAAAAGTAAATAATTTGCATCAATATCAGACACATCACTATGTTTCAAAGCAATTTCAAGTTGCAAACAATAATTTTTCATTTCATCGTCATCCAATGAAACTAACCGTGATGCATCAAATAAGAAGCCAAATATGGATTCAAACATTTGCATTTGTTCAAATCTACTCTTCAACTGAGAAAGAGCCATATCAACTAAAACAAGAAAATAATCAGTTCTAAAATTTTCTTAAGCAGATTGTTGTTCTCTATCCGTATCAGGAATTTCATCAAAATGTCTCTTTCTAAAACATCCTACGTTTTACAGAAAATATGGGCTCAATTTCCATTTCAAATATATACAATTTCTTTAGCTTCAATCATAGCAGAATTAAATCCATTTTCTCTATATTTTTCAAAAAATGAAACCAATCCTTCCAAGTTTTTAATTGCAACATCAATTAGCATATCTTCAGTCTACTACTTTTTACTCACTAAGTTTATTTTATATAAAACTTCATTCCAAATAACCAAACTTAAAATAAAATCAAAACTTTAAAATTCACCTGATGCTAATTTCTCAGCATCCCAATCCACTTTAGAATCATCAGAAATTTCTGTTAATTTAATTAAAGCTTGTTTTATTTTGGGAGCTTGACTTTTTATTGCTTTTACGCTTTCAATGTGACTTTCCCAGCGTGTAGTTGATAAAGATTTCAAAGTTAATTCATCTACATATTCAAGTAAAAGATTCCATCGCTTTGTTGAATTAGAAAACACATTATAAATGGCTTGACATGCTCCAAAAAAAGATTTTTCTTTTAAACAAGAGTTTGCCATATCACAAAGTACTAAATTGAGAGAATGACAACCACATGGCATATAAAAAGCTCTGGGATTTATGTCAAGTAACCTTTTTTGAACACCGTGGTGTTTTCCTTTCATATTAGAACCATTATCATAATCTTGTCCCCTCACATTATCAATATCTAAATCAAGAGAGTTTAGAGCAGCTTGTAATTCATTAAAAAAGCCCAATCCAGATGTATCTTCCACATTTAGAAATTCTAAAAAACATTCTTCTATTTTAATTGGGTAACTTGAGATATCGACACTTCGTATAATCAGAGTCATTTGTTCTTTGTGACTAGCATCAGGAGTGCAATCAAGAATCACAGAAAAATATTTGGCCTCTTTAATTTTTTTTATAATTGCACTCTTGACACTGGATGCTAATATTGCTATCAATTCATTTTGTATTTTATAACTAAGATAATGATAATGAAGATTTTTATCTTGAATTAGTCGAAAATGTTGCATCATTACGGTATCAAACTCTACTATTGATTCAAGAAAGCCTAAGAAATTTCCATTAGAATCTTCATAGATTTTTTCATTTGTTCCACGAAATGCCAAATTATTCATAGCAAGACGTTTTACAATAGAAATGATTCTGACCTTAACTTGTTTCCAATGGTTTGTACCTTTCTTGATTTGCTCTTGTAATTCTTTATCAATTGTTTGATTTGTGTTCAATCCGACTCACAGTTCAACTAAAGCTCTAAGGTTAATAAGGTGTTGATGACTATTTTCATGTTGTTTAAGCTTATCCCCAAGATGTTTCCAATCATTAATTCCTTCATCTGCTAATTTACTCCTAGTATGAACTTTTCTTACCACTTTACAACACAAACAAAATACTCTATCCAAATCTTTTGAGTAAACCAACCATTTTCTATCAGAAAGTTCTCCATTTGTTAATTTTCGATAATAAAAATCATAAGAAAACCCCCTGTTTTGATTATCCTTAGCAAAATTAATATTGGTTTCTCTAATAGGACCTTTTTTTACAAGAAAATCTCTCATTTTTCCATCTAAACTATCCCAAACTCTAGGATCATATACATTCAAAGTTGTTGTAACTTTTGAACATTCAAACACATTGTTTATTTCTATATTATTTTCAATGTTCTCATTTTCAAACACATTGTTTATTTCTATATTATTTTCAATGTTCTCATTTTCAGTAACATTTGTTGTTTTTTTTCATATTTTTGGTTTGTTCATTTTCATTTTGAACCAAATCTTGAACTTCTTCGTTTACCTCATTTTCAGTTTCATCTAAATCTTGAACTCCATCGTTTACCTCATTTTCAACTTGGTTTTCCGAAGAGACATTTATTTTCTTCAAAAATTTATCTAAAGAACCGCTTTGAGCTTTTATATTATCTTCTTCCCTTTTCTTTCTTTTTCTTTTTTCATACCCAGAAGCGTGCTTCTTAGGAAACATTCCTTTTAATCTAGAAATTAAAATAAATTAGTAAAGCATAAAAATATAGAACAATAGAACCTGGATAATGAATGTAGACTTGCAATTCGAAAATTCTCAACTCTGCATTCAAATCAATCGGCAAATCTGAAAACTAAAATTCCCAAAATTAGACTTCTAAATTCTAATACATGTATAAATAAATAAATAAATAAAATAGAGGAGTAAAAAAAGAATAATGAAATTTATGTTACAACATGTGAACATCAACAAGAAAAAAAAACTGAAGGAACACCTGATCATGAAAATGAACTAGGAAATTATCCATGATTACTCTAAGCGGACAATTTTTTTGCTACTACCTAACAGGAAAAACTTTTATTCATGTAGTTCTTGCAAGCCCTTTACACAAATTTCTGGCTAAGCCTACTATGCGCGGAAATGACTGGTAGGAGTGGGAAATTGGGGATTCCCGAAATCCCAAATAATCCAGCCTAGGCAGAATACAACCCAAAATAAGAGTATGAAGACATTGTTATATTACATGATCTTGGCATAAAAGGCACAAGTCAGTGATTAAGTTGAATAGGAAACTGAATTAGAAAAGAACAGTAACATCAACTTTATTTATGTGAATTTGTGTGAGAACCGATTAAATAATGGATTTTGGACTAGATAACAGAATATTATTATGAATTTTGATGGTTTGTTATAGTCATTATGTTATTGTGAATTACTGGATGTAAAAAGATTTGTATACTGGATATACAGGTTTTTAAATAAAAAATTAAGGTTAAAAAATATAAAAATTATATACCTACCCCGACATGCACAAAAACCTTTCTCAAAAGTTATAGTAAAGATTTATGTGCATAATATAGTACAAATAAATTAATAGACTTGGATTGGATCATGGGAAAAAAAATTAACTTAACCAAAACATGGATAGAAACTGATACTTAGAACATGACTTCAAGTCAGATAGTATGAGCTATAATCATCGAATAAGAAACAACACGTAACAAGAATAATAAACTAGGATTTCTCTAGATTTCTATATAATCAGTGTAACGCCTCAAAGAACAATAAGATCTTTATATAACCAATGAATTCAGGGATTTTGGTTGTCGAAATTGGACTTACTAACCTTCTCTATTGTTTTAATTAGGAGATGCATACGGAAATGTCAAAGGCGGACATCGACAAGAGTGTAATTCTTGGAATTATAATGAGGACAAAATATTATCTTTATCTGTAAATCACTCTAGGGGGGGTGAATAAGGTGATTGTGCGGAATTTAAAAATTAATAAAATAAAGTACAAGGTAAGTAACAGAGTTAAGAGCAGCAAACACAGATGACGCAGCGATATAACGTGGTTCGACTCCCAGCTCTACGTCCACACCACCTACTTGTAGCAATTCTCCGCCACAAGCGTTCCACTATACTTAAAACCCTTTGTACAGTGATTCTCGAATTCAGGCCGAGAGACCTATTACACCCACAGGACTTCCAATATAAGTCCTGTCAATCTCACCAAAGTGGAAAAGAAAGAGAAACCAAAACTCAAGATCGTTTAATGATTCTGACTGAAGAATGCAGAAAAATTATCGCTCACACTCGGATTGATTATTGAAAGATTAGTTCCGAAGAATTTTATCAGAAGTAATGGGTTTGAGAATACATGGTGGATTCGTTCAGTATTAATAAACCAGACAGTGTATCAATCAAAAATAGAAACGATACTTTCCAAGAATATACACAGCGCAAAGTGCGGCCGACCGTCATATTGGTGCGGTCGACCATTCAGCTCTTTGACGTAAAGTAGGGAGGTGAAAGGTCGACCGCTTCTCAAGCAACTCAAGGTTGCGGTCGACTGCAATGCGGTCGACCGGTCATGAAGTACGGTCGACCGGTATCACGCTGTATATTCCGAATCCACCATGTTTTCTTACCATAAACTAATCAATATTTAATCAATCATATACAATTAAAATCTCACAAAAATAGAAGAAAAAATTTAGGTCTTGATATCTTCCTCTTTTCCTTGTAGACCAATTAATCATGAGCTCTTTTTGAATAACTTCCTCTTTTGCTTGTATTTGCAATCATTCTTTATTGATTTCCTTGTTTGAACATTCTTGAATCTCTCTTGGATCTTTTGCTGATATTATTTGATTCTGAAGATCTAAACAACTAACTTTAAACTTATTAGTATTAATGAGCATGTTTTGTGCATACCAAACTAAGAGTCAACAATCTCCCCCTTTTGGTGTGAACAAAACATGCTGGAATGTTTGAAAATTAAAATAGGCCACATAAATACTCTCCCTGAGTTTAGTATATCATGTTACACAGATTTTCATAAGTAAGGGCTTTTATGAGAAATGTAAATACTCCCCCTTAATTCAATGTCACCTGTTATACAGAGCTACAACATATATGATTTGTGTAAAACTTTTGAAACCATATTTGTAGTTTAGAATATTCATAGAATCATGTAAAGTATTTGAAACTATTTTATGAAAACATGTCATGAATACTTTATACTTTATTTGAAAACATTCCAAAAAAATGCTCCCCTTTTTTGGAACACACTAAGAAGGATTTAAGTAGAAGAAAAGTGAAAGCACGTTAAAAAAATATTCTAGTGAAAGCACGTTAGAAAAGAACAAAATGTTACTGAAAAAGTGGAAGATAATCTTCTTACATGATACCGTTGATAGCGAGACTCTTTGCTATTGTCACGCCCCGCTTCCCAAAAATATGGAATACGAGCACGTAACATTGGCCCAGCGAATGATTTTCATCATCCATAAGTTATTCAGGAATCTTTACAACATCTCACAAAATAATCAGAGTCGGAAGCAAAAGAATCAACCACACATGCATAATTGAATCAATATACCAACAGAATTTACTAGAAACAAAATGTATTAATCTCAAATAAATCAGATCTGAACAAGTCAAAATTCCTGGGTGGTCATACTGCCCAAATACAAAAAATCCAAGTAATAGATACATTGTTCAAAATGAACAACAGGAAATAAATGAAGATAGCAAAAGTTCCAGCCAACTAGAACTTTAGATCACATACTCCATCAGGCAGCTGATCACCAAAATCTGCAATTGATAATTGTAGGAGAAGGAAAGAGAAAATAAGTAACCGTCAATGCAAGTTACGGGCCGCTTATAATGTAGGATACAAGTACATGGGGAAGGATAAACAAATACAAAATAACAGCAGGGATAAACAAGCATAGCATAAATATGTCAACAGAAATGTAATATCTAACATGAATCAGACAAACAGAATCAAGTAGCATGGTATACTAACAGGTACAGGTAACATGTATCATGTGTCAAGCAAACAAGTAAACAAGTAACATGTAGCAGGTAAATAGGTAATCAGGTATACAGGTGAATAAGTAAACAGGTAATCAGGTATACAGGTGAACAGGTGAACAGGTAATTAGGTACAAGTACAGGTAATCATATTATGTCATGTCAAGTCTTGTTTTATTACTATCTAGATAGCACTTCATGCGCCCAAAAAACATAACACATGGTTGCTACAATAAACAGTTTCGCTTTAGATTTTGTAGTGGAGTCCATAGGGCAGTGTACTCAGGGATCAGGATAACAGGAAATAGGAACAGGTAGAACCCGGTGGCTCTCTTCCGAGTACATCTTTCTATAGGGAAATATGTAGTCAGGTATAGGAACAGGCATAATCTAGTGGTTATCTTCCGAGTACATCTTCCTATAGGGAATCATGTAGTCAGGTACAGGTAATAGGATCGTGAATCATGTATTCATGTACACGTAACAGGCAGGCAAGACACGGGTCCTCTTCTCAGTGTGTTTCTATATTTTTCACTACTAGATCTTTACCTTAACCCCGGCTTGGTCATTTATTATTATAATCAGGCATGCATGTATGTGTCGCAAAACAAAGCAAGGGTAACAGGGTATAAACATGTATCAGGTTCAGGGTGCAAGATAAACAAGTACAGGTACAAGATAACACATAATAGGGTAAAACAACTAGTTTTCTAATTCAGGACAGCAAGACAGTGTTGTACTAAAACAGTGATTCCCGCTACTAAAAACATCCAAATCTAGATCCGTCAAAGAATCTGGAAAATAGAATTCCAACCAAATCTCGCAAGTTTATATAAGTCATATAGTGTTTCATAAAATCATAACTCAAAATTGAATTTAAACCAGGAAATGCATTCAGCCAGGAATAAGTAAATTATATTCAAGTACAGGAAAACAGCAAGAAATCATCATAATAAATTCCAGGAAAAATCTGGGGTACTCCCCTATATGTCTAGCATCAAAATATAAAGTTTTATAATTTTCCAGAAAGATTAGTTTTAGTCAACCAAAATCAGAAAACATCAAGAAACGGTAGTTCGGCAAATCTGGAGTTCCCAACACTGCTGTACGAAAACAGTAATATCTTACAAACCATGAAACGAAATTCAGATCCGTCGAAGGTAGATTAAAATAGACAAAATAATCTAACTTTCATATTTCACAAATATTTTTCATACAGTAACAGGAAATAGGGTAAAAATACGATTCTATACATAACAGCGAGCAAAATACAGCAAGTATAGCTTTTATAAATAAGCATGAAACGGCATATGAAACTCATCAATAAAATCCACCAAAATTCTAGGTAATCCCTAGATAGGTATAGAAATACTGTGTAAAGTTTCAGATCAAAATAATATGTGTAGGACAAGTATCAAAATAATTTAGTCATCAAAATCATCAAGAAACGAAATTTGGAATTGAACGACACCTCTGTAGTAAAATAGTCATATCTCACACATACAAAAACAAAATCGAGCAAGTTCAGGGGGGTTGGAAAGAAGACGAATTTCTCTACAATTCATATTTTATACTGAAATTAAGATTCTGACCTTAATATGGTCTAAATTACTGATCAAGATAGATTATCGGTAAAATACAGAAGTTCCTCAAAAAACAAAATCAACATAATTCAATCGAAACTTGATCCAAACACAACCCAAAATGAAATCGAGTCTACCAAGTGTCCAAATAATATGAATTAGGGTAATTAACATCTCCAAAATAAGTCTAACACATGGATCTCAACAAATAGTCAAATTCTCACAAATAGTTCACATACATGATCAAGCCAAGAACGGGCAAAAACCTAGTTGTTTCATGTCAAATTTGTGTCGTGAGTCAACTATGGTCAAATAGCACTGTAGAGAAAAACCCAACCAGAATGACACACAAGAGTCGTCTCTAGAACCCAACTACATTATAGGTGGTATTTTTGACTTGTATCACACAATGAAATTTGAGTACAAGTTACTTGCCTGAGAGACGATGACAGAAACGACACAAAAGCAAGAATAAAGGGAACAGATTCCCGGTACGAATACGAAGAACGAACCACGAACCAATCACGATCACACGAACAACAAACAAGATGAAGACGATCGAGATCACAGACACAATCGGATAGCTGAGATCGAAGATCAAGATCAAGATGATCGGATCAGATAATGATGAAGATCAAGATCGATCGATCAAACGGCTACAATCAAAGGAAATTGATGATCAGCATGATCGTGACGATCAAGAAGAGATCGGACGGCTAGAATCTAATCGGATGATCAAGAAGAGATCGACGGCCCACATCTAATCAAGCAGGAGATCAAGATCCAATGGACGGCCAAGATCACCCTGATGGTGATGATCAAGATCAAATCAATGGATGGCTAGGAATCAATCAATCAACCAAGGGGAACATGATGATCATGATCGCGATGTTGATCAAGATCAAACAGGAAGGCCCACATTCAAACCATCAAGATCAAGATCAACCCATCAATAGCACACCCACTGGCTTGGCGGTAGACGGCAGGCGGCACGACGGCAAAACTGGCAGCAAGGTGGAGGACGGCAATCGGCATCAGGAGGACAGGTCGGGGTTGTCGCGGCGCACTGGCTGTGCTGTGAGGTGGCCGACATGATGGCTGTCGAGGGCAGGGGGAATCGGAGTGTACACAGTGGAGGGGAGGCAGGGAGAGGAGATAGGGTTGCGACTGGGATGGCTGGCTTGCTGCTTCGCTACAGCACTGGGTGTTGCGACGCGACGGGGAGAGGGAGAGGAGCACCAGCACTGCTGGTGCAAGGGGAAGAGCTCGACGCAGGGGCAGTGCGACGTAGGGGGATGCACAGGGGAGAGCTGCAGTTGTGCGGCCTGGTCGCACAGGGGAAGAGAATAAGAGAGGAAGGATAGGTTCACAGGGCGGCTAGGGGGAGAGAGCAGGGATGAAGATGAAGATGGGAGAAGAAGAGTTGCAGCTGGTGTAGGGTTGGAGAATACACAGGGTGTATTAAATAGGAATAGGGTTAAGGTTTTAAGTGATAATGGGTTGCGGGTGATTAAGTAGGTAATCGGGTGTGGGGGTATTCAAACAGGGTAAGTATTTTTAACGAGTTTGGTATTGAAATGGGTTTGGGTCTGGGGTAGTTTAGAACAATGGGTTTTGGGGTTATAATGGTTATTTTTGTATTTATAGGGTTCAGGGGATTTATTATTGGGTAATTGAGTTTTAATGCAGATGGTTTAGGGTATCCAATAGGGTAATGTGGTAAAATAAAATAACCAAACAATAAAAATATACAATTAGGACTTTATAAAAAAAAATAATAATAATAATAATAAAACAATAACAATAATAATAATAATAGTATATATAAAAAAATAACAGTAATAATAACAATAATAAGATTTGTATTAAAATATAAAATCATACAAAATAGTTACAAATTCAATTATTGATCAAAAATAGATTTTAATAGGAGATCCAATAATACAATTTAACAAAAATTAATTTGAGAGCGGAAAAATAATTTACAAAAATTTTAAATACAGAAAATACGTTTTTGGGGAAACAGGGGTTATAGCTATACAGTGAGAGCTCTTCATAATATCATAGATTTGAGATCCTCCCCAATACAAGTATAATAAAAAATTGAATTTCACGAATCACAAAAAATTGTTTTAAAAAGAGTTTTTATCGAAGACCAGAGAGGAGACCGGTCGACCGTACGGTCGACCGCAATAGAGATGATTTTAAAAAAATTCCGAGAGCATACCGGTCGACCGCACCCCTTTATCAAAAACACAACAGATCACAGAGGGCAAACCGGTCGACTGCACGGTCGACCGATTATTTTGTAAAGACAAAAAGAATTTCCAGAGGATGAGCCGGTCGAGAGCAAATAGTAGAAACCAATTTTTTTTTTTAAAATAGTGTATAAAACCAATTTTAACCGAGAGGAAATCGGTCGACCGCCCAATCGACCGTACACCCTCACAGGCGTACAGTCGCCCGTTCAGTCGATCGCAGAATGGAATTTCAAGCTAAGATATCAATCACATTAAGTTCTCCTTTCAAAAAGTGAAATCGTTTTTCATCTAAAGGTTTTGTAAAAATATCCACAAGTTGTGAATCAGGAGAAATATATTCAAGTAAAATATCCCCCTTTTGACAGTGATCTTTAATGAAATGATACTTATTATCAATTTGTTTTTTGTGACTGTGTTGGTCAGAATTTTTGGTCATATGGACAGTGCTAGTGTTGTCACATTTTATTGGAATATGATCAAAGAATACCTTGTAATCTTCAAGAGTATATTTCATCCATAATACCTGCGCATAGCAAGATCCTGCTGCGATATATTCAACTTCGGCAGTAGAGAGAGTTACAAAGTTTTGCTTCTTGGATGCCCACGAGACAAGGCAGTTTCCCAAGAAGTGACATGTACCGCTAGTGCTCTTTCTATCGGTCAAGCTACCAGCATAATCTGCATCAGAATATCCTACAAGAGAAAATTTTCTATTTTTCGGATACCAAAGTCCAGTATTTGGTGTGCCTTTGAGATATCGGATGATGCGCTTAACGGCAACCAAATGTGATTCTTTGAGACACGATTGAAACGTGCACATAAATAAACACTAAACATAATATCTGGACGAGATGCAGTAATATAGAGTAAACTACCAATCATACCTCGATAAGTGGAGATATCAACATTATTACCATATTCATCTTTTGAAAGCTTGGTGGTAGTGGCCATAGGTGTTTTGTAAACATTTGCAGTTTCAAGTCCAAACTTTTTAACTAATTCCTTGCATACTTGGATTGATTGATAAAGATGCAATCCTTTCTTTGTTGTATTTGAAGCCCAAGAAAATGAGTTAGTTCTCTCATCATGCTCATTTCGAATTCATCCTGCATTTGCTTTGAGAATTCCTTAGAAAGATTTTCATTAGTGGATCCAAATATAATATCATCAACATATATTTGAACAATTAAAATGTCTTTAGAAACATGTTTTGTAAATTGTGTAGTGTCTACTTTTCCTTTTAAAAAACCTATGTGAAGTAGAAATGAACTTAGTCGTTCATACCAAGCACGAGGGGCTTGCTTCAAACCATACAATGCTTTATCAAGACGAAATACATGGTTTGGGTGTGAGGGATCAGTGAATCCCGGTGGTTGTGCAACATAAACTTCTTCGAAATTAAAACCATTTAAAAATACACTTTTAACATCCATTTGAAAGAGAGTAAAATCCATATAAGCAGCAAATGCAAGTAAAATACAAATGGCTTCAAGTCGTGTAACAGGTGCAAAAGTTTCATCAAAATCTACACCTTCTTGTTGATTATAACCTCGTGCAACAAGACGGACCTTATTTCTAGTGATTGATCCGGATTCATCTAACTTGTTTCTAAACACCCACTTAGTTCCAAGTATAGTTCTATTATGCAGTCTAGGAACAAGTCTCCATAATTGATTCCATTCGAATTGATTAAGTTCTTCTTGCATGGCAACGATCCAGTCATTATCTTGCAAAGCCTCCTTAATGTTCTTAGGTTCAAGTATGGAAACGAATGCGGAAAAACACATGAAATTTTGAGCTTGTGTGCAAGTAGTTATCCCTTTTGACATGTCACTTCGTATAAGAGTTGGTGGATGGCTAGACATGATTTTCCATACCGGGCATCTTTCACCTGTGGAAATTTGATGTTGTATATGTTCATCTTCCATGGCATCAATTTGTTCTTTGCAGACATCTCTTCTATTTGCAATTTGGATGCATCTCCATCTTGATGAGATTTTTGATTTTGATCATTCATATTTGGGTCTTCTTCATCGTGAACTTGTTTCTTTTCAACCCGAACACCTGTCTCATCATCATCAACAACATGCAATATTTCTTTGGTGTAGGGGTTAGTTTCATCAAAAATAACATCTATAGATTCCTGAACTGTGCATCTTCTTTTATTAAATACACGATATGCTTTGCTACTAAGAGAATATCCTAAGAAGACACCTTCATCACTTTTACGATCAAATTTTCCCAAATTATCAAGAGTATTTAAAATAAACACTTTACATCCGAAGATGCGAAAGTAACTTAAGTTGGGAATTTTGCCATAATATAGTTCAAAATGAGTTTTCTCAAGATATTTTCTAATGATTACTTGGTTAATTGTGTAACATGCTGTATTGACAGCCTCCACCCAAAATGATTTAGGTAAATCTTTTTCACTAAGCATGGTTCGGGCCATTTCTTGAAGAGATCGATTTTTTCCTTTCCCATTTTGTTGGGGAGTACAAGGACAAGAAAACTCATGTTTTATTCCCTTTTTGTCACAAAATGAGGTTAAGAGTTCGTTTTGAAATTGTCCACCATGGTCACTACGAATGGTGACAATGGTGAGGCTTTTCTCAAATTTCACTCTTCGATAGAATTTTTTGAAATACATACAATGTGTCATCTTTCTGTGACAAAAAGGCAACCCAAGTAAATCTACTATAATTATTAACAATTACAAAAGCATATCGTGCAGCTCCATTACTACGTGTCCGTGATGGTCCAAAAAGATACATGTGCAAGAGTTCAAGGGGTCTAGTACCATTTTCTTGGGTTTGTGAGAACTTTTACTTTGCTTACCAAATTAGCACGACTCACACGGTTTATCTTTCTCAAATTTGATTTTAGAAATCCCCCTTACAAGCTCCTTGGTTACAAGTTTGTTGAGATTGTCCATAGCCGTGTATCCAAGTCTTCTATGCCATAACCAGCTATCCTCATTTCTTGCAACAAAGCACCTCATATTTTCTTGTGCTAATTTATTTAAATTTATAACATAGACACTGTTACATCGGTTAGCTAGAAGTAAACAAGATTTATTGCTATCTAGTACATTGTATGAATTTTTATCAAAAGTGACTGTATAGCCTTTATCACATAATTGGCTGACACTAATTAGATTATGTTTCAAACCTCTTACCAATAGAACATCCTCAATGGAGCATGAGGAACCAAAGTTTATTTTACCTTTACCAATGGTTTGTCCCGTGCTATTATCTCCAAAGATGATGTCCTTTCCTTTTTTCCTTTAATAGTGATGCAAAATATTTGCTGTCACCGGTCATATGATTTGAGCATCCACTATCAAGGTCCTACCGATCTTTAGTCTTGATATGCTGAGGTGCCTACACCAAGATTAGTAGGTATAATTTTGCATGTCCAAATTTGTTTTGAACCTGCATTTACATCCTTTCTTACCCACACACAATTAGTATTCCTTTTTAATGGACAGTTAAAAGAAATGTGCCCTAGTCTACAACAATAATGACATGTGATGCGACTATGTCTTTAGTCATGCACACTTGCATAGCTTTGGGTTGGTTTATGAATATGTTGAAGTTTGTGCAAGTATGTATGACCTGATGATTTACATTTTTGATGGTGTATTGGCTCTTCGTAACCAAGCCCTCGATTATCATGATAAGATCTTGAATTTTTTGTAATACGGTACTGGGCCCTTCATATTTTTCAACAATCTTTTCAAGCTCAGTTACTCTTTTACATAATCTTTTCCTAGTCATCTCATCATCTTTTGTGTTCCAACGAAGTGTGTCTAGTGTAGCATCAAGAATCCTATTTTGTTCAAGAGCTTCATTACATCCTTCCACTACCTCATCAATTTTTCTTTTACATTCTTTTAAATCATCTGTGAGTTTGGCTATATAAACAGATTTCTCATGAATTTCTCTTAAGTGATCATCATGCGTTACTAAAGATTCTCGAATTTGTTGTTTTAAGATTTCATTTTTCTCTAACAATACATCATGATGTTTTCTAAATGATTCAAATTTTTCCAAGATCACGGCATTCGTATTTTTCAGTTTTTGATTTTTTGTAATACAAGAGTCATGGGTATCATTTGAATTTTTTTTATATTGCCTAAGTTCATGACTTAATTTCTTAGCATAGTCTTTCAAACCATTACACATGTCTACTAGCTCATCATATGTGGGTTCTTCGATTACCTCTTCTTGAGACGGTGATTGCACCTCACCATGCCCAAGAGCCATGAAGCCGGCGTCGTCGTAGCCTTGCTCTCCCTCACTTGAATCAGAATCTAACCATGTTGCCTTTAGTGCATTCTTTTTCAGACTTGGGTTTGAGCGGTAGTAGTCCCTGTTCCTGTCTTGTGAGACGGGACAATTTGCACGAATGTGTCCAGGCTTCTTGCACTTATAGCACACATCATCTTTATCCTTCTCCCCTTCTCCTTGGTACCTGCCATATTTCTTATGTTTGAGATACTTACGAAATTGTTTTGTCAATAAAGCAATGTCCTCGTCTGACTCCTTACGATCTGAATCTGCTTTTGATGGTCGGGATTTTTCTGCTTTTAGTGCAATGGTCTTCTCTTCTTGCTTTGGTTCAATCCCGAAGTTTTGTCTGTATCTTTTGGTCTCCGACATTTCCATTTCGTATGTCTTCAGCTTTTCTTGGAATGTGTAGTAGTTGAATCCCTTCTCTTCAAGAGTCTCCCTTATTGCAGCGGCCTTTATATCCCATTCTGGCATGAGACAGCTTATGAGCTTACGGACCTTTCAGTCATCATCTAGCCCCTTACCTAAGCTCTCAAGTTGGTGGGCAATGATATCGAACCGAACGAGCATTTGATCCACATTTTTCCCTGGCAATATGCAAAACACATCAAACTTATAGAAACATAAATTAACTTTAGCTTTTACCTCAGAAGCGGTTCCTTCATGCCGCTTCAGCATGTTGTTCCAGATCTCGTATGCTATTTTGCAGTTACGCCCGCATTGCATTAGTTCTTCGTTATTCAACCCTGCATAGAGAGCTGTCATGGCTTTGGAATTTGCTGTCTTGAAGGCAAACTCTGCTTTTGTGAAGGATGTCTTCCCGTCACTAACTGGAATTTTTGTTTTATTGATCCACACATTCTAGACTTCTTCTCCGAGCATCTGTAAAAAATGAGACATACGAACTTTCCAGACGTCATAGCATTTTCAATCAAAAAATGGTGATCGTGTAAGGCTTGTCCCATTGGAGATAAATGGCTCCGATGAGTACAAGTTATCGGAAGGAGGGATTTCGGCCATTGGACCTTTTGCTTAAGCTTTTAAGCTTTTTGATAAGCACCTCACTCTGATACCACTGTAAATCATCCTAAGGGAGGTGAATAGGGTGATTGTGCGGAATTTAAAAATTAATAAAATAAAGTGCAAGGTAAGTAAAAGAGTTAAGAGCAACAAACACAGATGACGCAGCGATATAACGTGGTTCGACCCCCAGATCTACGTCCATACCACCTACTTGTAGCAATTATGCGCCACAAGCGTTCCACTATACTTAAAATCCTTTGTACAGTGATTCTCGAATTCAGGCCGAGAGATCTATTACACCCACATGACTTTCAACGTAAGTCCCATCAATCTCACCGAAGTGGAAAAGAAAGAGAAACCAAAACTCAAGATTGTTTAATGATCCTGACTGAAGAATACAGAAAAATTATCGCTCACAGTCGGATTGATTATCGAAAGATTAGTTCAGAAGAATTTTATCAGAAGTAATGGGGTTGAGAATACATGGTGGATTTGTTCAGTATTAATAGACGAGGAAGTGTGTCAATCAAAAATAGAAACGATACTTTCCAAGAATATACACAGCGCAAAGTGCGGTCGACCGTCATATTGGTGCGGTCGACCATTCAGCTCTCTGATGTAAAGTAGAGAGGTGAAAGGTCGACCGCTTCTCAAGCAACTCAAGGTTACGGTCGACTGCAATGCGGTCGACCAGTTATGAAGTACGATCGTGCGGTATCGCGATGTATATTTCGAATTCACCCAGTTTTCTTACCATAAACTAATCAATCTTTAATCAACCTTGTACAATTAAAATCTCACGAAAATAGAAGGAAAAATTCAGGTCTTGATATCTTCCTATTTTGCTTGTAGACCAATTAATCATGAGCTCTTTTTGAATAACTTCCTCTTTTGCTTGTATTTGCAATCTTTCTTTATTGTTTTCCTTGTTTGAATATTCTTGAATCTCTCTTGGATCTATTGCTGATATTATTTGATCTTGAAGATCTAAACAACTAACTTTAAACTTATTATTATTAATGAGCACGTTTTGTGAACACCAAACTAAGAGTCAATAATATCTTGTGGCCACGAAAGGTACGTAGCAAGTTGATGGGCTAGTTCATTCCCATCAATAAAAGTGTATCCATAACCATATGCTGGTGATGTATTAAGTTGAATGTTGATTACATCAAGCATCTGAAGCTTTCAGTTTATGTTGTTGTCTAAGTTGAGCATCCCCTGCATCATGGTCAATTAGTTCTCAGTGCAAATGTTACTATTCTGTGATCTTATACACTTGATCAATAAAGATGCATTAGGATCAATGTGATGTGGTGTAGATAGGAGCAATTGTAATAGGTCGTCGGTGTTACCATTGAAAGCGAATAATATCGACACCTTTACTTCCCATGGTGCTACTTTTGTTTCTAGTTTTTTCATTTATGATTATGATCATCATTTAAATATTGACAGTATTGAAACTTAGTGTGCAATCTATCACAAAATTTAAGTATACACTTGATCATTTAAGTGTGCAATCTATCACAAAATTAATCTCATTGTCAAATACAGTGAAAAAGATAAAGAGAAAAAACTTCACTGAAAATGACACTCCTAAAAAAATCAAAGTGTGCAACTGATAAACAAACTGATATTGAAACTTAGAAATTACCAGTGAAGAACTGAAGATCCAGTGAAGATGAACATGAACTCAGTGACTCACATTCTCGCAGCAGCCAGCAGGAATGTTATGAAAAAAATGAAGAAGGGGAAGTGACCCCAAGGAGAGAGAGAGACTACTGTGTACACTTAGGAACTTGAAATATATTAATTAAAAGATGGGACCTTTAAAATTCCTAGTTCAAATATTAATTACAAACCTATTAATCTCTATCTTCAATTACTGACTGGTGAGCTTAATTCAATTTTTTTCGTTTTTTTCCTTTTCAATTTTTTTCCCCAAAATTTCCCCCACGTGCATTGCACGTGTAAAATACTAGTCCATATACTTAAAAAAATTGGGCCCCTCCCCTGAATTAGACCCTGGGCGGTCGCCCGGCTCACCCTAGGCCAAGGCAGGCCCTGCCACTAGGCACACAAGATATATTTCACCATCAGAGGAGATAGTCTGGACGATTTTGCAAAGCAATGAAGAAGCTTATTCCTTACTGGAGTAGCATAAAAGCAGAAATATGACTGCAAATTTTGGGGGCAACAAAACAAGCGATATATCTCCAATAATATTTAGCAGCAGGAGTAAAATGATTAGAGCATTTTCAACCAAGGTAGCTAAAATGACTAGCTAAATTGCTCAAATAGTGTTTTTGCCTAATGAATTTGATTAGCCATTATGATTTATCTCCAATCATGCTAGCTAAATTGATTAGCTATCCAATATTTTATTATTTTTTAAATGAAACATATTATATAAATTTTCAAGTCCAATTCATTATATTATTTTAAAACATACAATCCAAATATTAAAAATATCCAATGCTGAATTATTATTTTTTATTATTTTTATTAATTTTTAGTATTATTTTTATTATTATTATTATTATTATTGACAGGTTAAAGGTAGGGTAAGTCCCTACCTTATGAAGTATATTAATATAGGAATAAGAACAAGTATATATACACAAAAAGGATCAAGCTAGTTCAGCTTACAATCCCTGCTGAACTCTTGATCCCAAAATGAAGCGTAGTAGTCTAGCTTTACCAAATAAAATTCATTATATTGCCCAAAAAACAAAATCTAAAATACAGTAAATAACTAGTACTGGTGCGGAGTTCAACCCGAACAACTATCTTCTCCACTTTCTGCCTGATCAATTTTTGTCAGAACCTGCTTGAGGAGGACATCTTGAGCGCCAGCCATTTCCACTTCACGTACAAGTTGCTACTTCTTCTTGCTGCTCTCGAATCCATCTAGCCAAGATCGAAACCAAAAGATTGCATTAGAAATAATTTTCCTTGGTTAGAAAATCTTTGAAGAAAAAATGCGATCATTTCTAGCCAGCCAGATACTCCAACAGATTGATATTGTGAGTAGGTGCCAGGTGTGTCTGTGTACATGTGTCTCAAAGCACCATAAAGTAAAGCATTCATGCAAATCAGCAGGTAAAGTGTGAATGTGGAAGAGTGTTGTGAAGAAGGTCCCAGTGTTAATGGTAATTGGGCATGAAAATAAGATGTGGTAAGCCGTTTCGACAGGACACTGTGCATGTCATGTCTCCCAACTAGCCTTTGGAGCGGAGGAAATCCTTGGAGTTGAGTCTATCCCAACTCAGTTGCCAGATGAAGATCTTGCAATTCAGGGGAGCTGCGGAAGTCCAGGTGGCTTCAAAGTGTAGGGATCGGAGACTAGAGTAAGAAGTCGTAGGCTGACTTGACAGTGAAGGTTTCTGAGGGTGTGACCCTCCATGAAGGGAGTCCCTTGTGTTTGAAGGTTGACAGTCTGCAATCAGATCTAGCAGTCTCTGTTTCTCCTCTCGAATGTTGGGGTTAGAGATGCAGTGAAGACTTGGTCGCCAGTGCCAGGTGTTATTGATCCAAGCTCCTTGGGAAAGAACATCTGCATATAGGTTCCATGCCGCAGCGGCAAGTGTAGGGAACAAGGAGGTTATGTTGTTGCCATTGATCCATATTAAGGTCCAGAATTTGATCTGGTTTCCATTTCCTAGCTTCCAGTTAACATTATGCAAGAATTGCTCCTTGAGTGGGAAGATACCTTTCCAGAAGTTTGAAGCATTTGAGAGGCATATCAAGCTGTTAGAATTGCCTTTATAGTATAAGTTCCATAGCTTTTGGCTAGCAAGCGTGTCTGAAGAGACAATTCTCCACCACCATTTCATGAGTAGGGCTTCATTGAAAATTTTCAGGTCAAGAATTCCAATTCCTCCCTGTTTCTTGGGTTGGCAGATGATCTTCCACCGCATACATGCCACCCCTCTCACATCATTGTCGGAACCACTCCAAAAAAATCTACTTCGAATCTGATCAATTCTTTTGATCACCCAACTGGGGAGTCTAAAGAAGGAGGCGAAGTAGACTGGCAAAGCACTGAGTACATAATTAATAAGTATTAATCTCCCACCTCTATAGAGCATCTTTCCCTTCCACACCGATAGATGTCTTTCAGTCTTGAGAATGAGTGGTTGCCAATCTCTTTTTGCTAAGTTTCCCTCTAGTGAGGGGCATGCCAAGGTAGTTAATCGGTAAGCTTTCTTACTTGTAGCCCAAAATGGTCGAGAAATCCTGAAGCTTTGCTCTTGATTTTCCAAAGTAAATAATGGATGACTTGTTAAAATATATGGCCAGACCAGAGACATTTGCAAATAGTTGCAGTGCCACTTTGAGGTTAAGAACTTCATGTTCATATCCTTTACAAAAGAGCAAAGTGTCATCTGCAAATTGCAGCACCGTCAGATTTGCAAGGGAGCCCCTAAAAGGAAGAGGAGAGAAAGCACCATTTCTTTGGCCATTGAAAAGCATCTGAGCAAGCACATCAATATCTAAGACGAAGAGCATTGGGGATAGAGGATCCCCCTGCTTGAGTCCTTGCTTGGAGTTAATTAATCTTCCACCCCCCCCCCCCCTCTCCATTTATGAGAACTGACGATTTGGCCATTCTAAGGATCATGTGGATCCATCTGCACCACGCTGGTCCAAAGCCTCCGGCAATTAAAAGTTGATCCAGGAATTCCCAGCTCACAGTGTCAAATGCTTTAGTGAAGTCAATCTTGAATAAAATTGTATCAGAGTTGGATCTACTGCAGAGGTTGATAGCTTCATGTGCCACAAGAAAGCAGTCAACAGTTGATTTATCTTTCAGGAAAGCACTTTGAGAGGACGAGACAATAGAGTGGAGGATTGGGCTTAGCCTGTTGGGGAGGATTTCGGTGAAGATCTTGAAGGAGCAGTTGAGCAAGCTGATAGGTCTATAGTCAGAGACGGTAGTTGCACCCTCATATTTGGGAATGAGCATGATGTTGGAGTAATTTAGTCTGCCTAGATCACTGTCCCCTCTCTGCACAATTGTAGCATGACAAATAGGTCATCTTTGATAGTGTCCCAAAAGACATGATAAAAACTCATCGAGAAGCCATCAGGTGTAGCGCCCTGAATTTTCAATATAATATCTCAGAAATACATGGCACAATTCTCAGCATCTACCTCAATGTAATAATAAACATAGCCAAAACACGAATAAATTTTTTAACTTTTATTACATCAATTTTTTACAAAGCAGAGTGGAAATTTAAACACCTTGAATTACAAATTCTTCCTTATACAACACTTTCTTTTATAATTTACATAAGCCACATTATCATTCTACCACATGCATCCAAATGCCATGCTATAGGTACCTACCTGTAAAATATGAGGCTAGAGATAACCCTAACCCTCAAAACTATATGGATCATTCAAAACGGTGTGAGAGACATCAAAATCAATACAACATGAATAAAACATAAAGAATAAAATCATAAACAACACATACAACCAGTAGTAACAAATGGGAAAATGAAATAACAATAAATAAAATATGAAAATATCGAGTGAAACTAGACTAAGTGTCAAGTGTCGGAAAACAGAAAACAAACATGCATAAAACCAAGTCAAGAAAACACAAATGTAATATGATGACTCTCTAATGCATACTTGTCGGATTCTATTCATTCCATACTACATAAGTCCGGTGCAAGCCCTTATCGTTCTCCACTTTATAGGGTTATATCCCTCGTTATGCAACTAATCTTTCTACGGTGATAGAAACAAGATCCAAAATACTCCACGAATAGGCATCACAATCCTCGACGCGCAAGCATCATGAAAGAATAGCGCTAACCCCCAGGAAGAATCACTTTCCTGACGTGTACCCCATGAATAGGTTTGCGAGACCCTCATTCCATGAATAGGCCCGCCGACCCTCGACACGCGAATGCACCTGTATGCTCCGTGAATAGGCCTGCAAACCCTCGACACGCGAACATACCAAATGTCATCTCGAGACAGAACAACACACAGTCCTGGAATGCATCTGTTGGACTAGATCCCAAGAGCATATACTTATGTTTCCCAAGATCTATCACATCTCCATTAGTGCCTGTCCTTAGGTTAATTATTACTAAAACACAAATTTCCCCTCTCTGGAGTTAGCGTATCCTGCCGGACTTATTTCCACAACAACAACCTCAAGACCCAATTGGTCATAATTCATAAATCTCATCTGCCAGTTCACAGGAATCCCACTCAACTCCTAGAAACTCACAAAACGAATATCAACACCAAAACATTCAATAAAACCCTTTATTTCATCATCAAAACGTATATATCAATAAAAACTTCTCAAATCAACAAAACCAAATACATTCAATATACTCACAATTTTCAGAATTAAAATAAAGTATTAAATCTATTAAATAACTGAGAATCATATTTTGAAGTCATAGATTGTCACAAAACATCAATTTCTTCAAAAACTGTATATATTCTACTTTATAAAGTCGTAGAAATACAATTTAAATTCTATTATAAACAAAATATAACTCGCTGTAAAATACTGTAATCTATAGCAAAAACATCATTTAAAACAGTAGATCAATAATCCATAATATCGAAGAAACAATCGTTCAAGAAAAAACGAAGAAAACTCAAGAAAATAATCAGCCAAGACACTGTCGGTCGACTGTCAAAGACAACACAAAATACGACGATCGACTATCAAGAAGAAATCTGAAAACCCAAGAATTAAAAGTCGACTGTCATCTTCAGTTCAAAAACGAAGCGGTCGACTGTCATATTCGAAAATTGACAGCTTTGAAATTTGTGCACATTTCAACTGATACTTCAATAAATCATTGTAAAATTATAAATTTGCAAAACAAAATTCCTGAGAAGATTAGATACAACTTGTATAACATACTGGAGTTTATAAAACAAATCAAAACTTCATTAAGATCATAAAAGTGCAAATTTTATTAAAATCTTCAGAACAGTGACTATGAGTACGTATATATGTATATAGGTGTGTTTAAGAATAAGTTAAGCATCAAAATCAATCAAATAGGAGTAGTATAATATTTAGATTCAATCTCAACATCAAAACAATAAGATTCAATTTGAAAACTTCATAAAACGCAAAAAAGCCAAGTTTCGGCTGTGTTCAACAGACCCGAAAACCAAACCCCTATGAGATCTTCAAAACTTGATCTTTTTCGATCCAAAAACTTCTCTACAACTAGTTATACACATACCCCACTGATTTCATCAATTTACCCACGAATATATGCAATTACAATAAGTATTAAACAAGTTTTTCTTCATCAAAAATATCAAAACAGAGTGTATGTCTATATATATACAGTGGAGTATAGGTTTTTACTCGTTTTATGCAATAACCATCATACAACTCAATATAAAAAATCAAAACAGCAAGAATATGAAAGAAAAACAACCTACTCATGATTTCTATTAGGTTATTAACAATCTCAAGTCATCTATATAGAGTTTCAATCATCAATAGCATAGTTTTCATAAAAAGATTCAATTTTTATTCATCCATCCATCAAAATTCATTATATCATCATACAAACTCCTAACATGCTTTCTAATAGACAAATTATCACATACAACATGCATACAACAGTAAGAAACCAAACATATGTCACTCACATTATTGAAGAATCAACCGAAATAATAAAGAGAATAAGAAAAGTCCTTCCCTTCGCAAGAAAACCAAGATCCTCGCTTTGAAACTTCAAGAAATCAATAATAAAGCAAAACCCTTTGTGTAGTGCAGCAAGGAGACGGATGCACTCTCTTTTAAATAGGCCGGAAATTGATGTATTAGGGTTTTGAATAGGTTTTGCAAAATATCCCTTCTGAATAAATCTTTACATATAAAAATCCTTATACTTGGAAATTAAATAAACCAATTCAATTAAGATTTAAAATAAAAAACAAAACAACCCAATCTGGCTGGCACTGTTTCAAAACCCAGAAAACGAAATTTGTAATTTTTGCCTCTAAGTGTCAATTTTGCAAAAAAGACCATTCTTTAAGAAATTTGCGAAATAAACCAAATCCATTAAAAAAAAGTAAAATTTTTACCTCTAAGTTGGCTAGAAATCATGCTCAGCCCAAAAATCCAAAAAACTGGAGTTTTCACTCCAAGTGGTAATTTTGCACAAAAGCCCCTCCTTTTTTAATATTTGCAGATAGGTCAAATAAATATCAGAAAAATCCAAAAAATTCAAAAATAATACATAATAATAAATAATTTGTTTTCCCAAAATATTTTCTAACTTTGAACTTCCCAAGAAAATATTTGCTCGTGTCTTGCACGTGTAAAAAGATAAATTTCATAAAAAAAAAAATATTTATTAAATCATCAAAAATCATTCTTATTCATTTATTAATCTCAAAAACATTATTTAAAAAATTTAGGGTGTTACATCAGGTCCTGGTGCTTTTTCGCTACTCATACCAAAAGTAACTGTTCTAACCTCTTCCAGAGTGAACGGGGCATCTAAGTGTCGTAAGTTGATGTCATTAGATGGATAGATAGAGTTCCAATCAATCATAAAATTAGACTGAGGAGTTGCACCATAAATCTCCTGGAAGTGATTCTCAAAAGCAGATATGATAAGAGTGGGAGATGTTGTGAGTGTTTCATCAATTTTGAGAGTGTGGATGAAGTTTCGCCTCCTCCTTCCATTTGAGATTGAATGGAAGAATTTTGAATTAGCATATCCCTTCTTGATCCATTGCACTCTTGACCTTTGCCTCCAATACACAGCTTTGGCCTTGATAAGGCCCTAGATATCTAGTTGGGTTGTCTTGAGGGAATCATCTGTTGAGAGGTTTTGCTCAGCTTCAATCTCCAGTCTGAGGAGTTTTTCTTGGAGTTTCTTTTTTCGAATCAGGATGTTACCAAAAGTATCATTCCTCCATCTCCTAATTCTTCTCCTGAAAAGTTTGAGCTTGTTTACAAAAATATCAGCCGGTGTACCAGAGCATGTAAAGAGCTTCCACCAATCCCTAACCGTTGAATGAAGAATGTTGCAACCAGGCTTTCTCGAATCTGAAATAGTGGACTTGATGGGTAATTGCCTAAGTGTCGAGGACAATGGGGCAGTGGTCAGACGATATTCTGGGGAGGGAGTGCTGAATACAGTTGGGAAAGGAGGATTCCCATGCTGCAGAGATCAAGAATCTGTCTAGCCTAGCCATTAAGGGGGAGGCTCGGAGGTTAGACCAGGTATACTTTCTGCCTGAGAGGGGGAGGTCAATGAGAGCAAGATCTTGTATGAATTCACAAAAATATCTCATGTCTCTGTTGGAACCCCTTCCACTGGAGCGCTCAATGTCTGAGATGGTAACATTAAAATCTCCACACAGGACCCAAGCATCCTTGAGGCAGCTTCGTCGTTGCTGAAACTCATAAAAACAGAGCTTCCTATCCTCCATTTCAAAGGGTGCATAGACATTTGTAATTGACCATTCCTCTGATGATGTGCGATGCTTAAAGGAAGCAGAAACAGAGAAAATATCCATAGCAGAATAAGTGCAATCAAGAAGTTGGTCATTCCAACCTAGAAGAACTCATCCACATCTATTAATGGCATCTAGGTGGATCCATCGGGTGATAAGGCTTCCTCCAATCGATGAGATCTTGTGGGGTCCAGGATGATTGAGGTTGGTCTCTTGCAGGCAGATAACAGAGGCGGAGGAGTTGCGAATACCTTCTTTAATAAGTGAGCATTTGTCAGGGTTGCCCAACCCTCTTTACATTCCAGCTAGCTATCTTCATCGAAAAAACAAATTGCATCAAATTGCATAAGGACACGGATGAAAATTTTCGATCCTCAGGACCATAGAACAGGGCATCTAATCAGAATGTTCTAGTTGATCAGATTGATCAACTACAACCTTCTGAGAGCCCTTCAAGACATGGACCGAGTGTGGCCCTTTAGCCTCCACTCCAATAGATTCAGCTACTTCAAGAATATCCTCATTTGATAAAAGCTCAAAAGGATTAAAGCATGCAAAAGTAACTGAAGCAATTGAAGAGGAGGTACCTGTCGTCTTCTTCTTGATTGTGGTAGATAGATGCTTCGTGAAAGGCCGAGTACTTTTGATCTTGCTTGCTGATCTGGAGTGTTTCATCTTCTTAGAGGGATCATCTTCGAAGCCAGGTGGGACGGAATTGAAGGAGCTAGCAGACTTGGGCACAGTCCTCCTGACCAGGGAGCATGTGAAAGCTATCAGCACGGGGTTTTATTAAAATATCCAAACATACATTCATCTTTTTGTTACTATTTAATATATGGCAAGTGTTTGTCAATCATTCTCTCCATTTTTCCTGTTCTTCTTCAAGCTAGGCAAAATGGCTATAGCCATTGGAGATACAAAAAATGGTACTGGCTATCCAAATATGGCTATGCCTTTCTAATTTGGTTGGCCATTGGAGATGCTCTTAGAGCATCCACACTCGTTTTTCTCAAATTTAGCAAAATGAAAAAATGTAAATTGGCAAAAAAGATGGTTTGCATACACTCTTCATTTGCCAAAATTTGGCAATTGAGAAAAAAAAGGACAAACCGAACATCTTGTTCAATCTGATCAGTTACTTTAAAAAAAATTATTTTGTGGGACTTGGACTTTGATGGTTTTTTTTTTTCACTTAGAGATACTTGGACTTGGACTTTTATGAAAAGAATGGAGGGATTTGGACTTAGACAAAATTTTCCAAAAAAGAAAATAGAAATTTCGTCCATTTCCTTTTCTATTTTTTTTAATCGGACGGAACAAGTGAAAATTATCGGATGTTTTGTCCAATCAATTTAAAAAATATAAAAATTGAGGGGATGTTTCGTCCCATATATTTTGACAACTGCCAAATATGTTCTCAAATTTGAGAAGATACTGTTCCACAATTCTCAAAATTTGGCAAAATGAGAAACGAGTCCAACGCATAAATTACCAAAATATGAGAAATATGAAAAAATAAGAAATGGGTGTGGATGCTCTCATAGCTTAATTTGATCTAATTTTAAATTATTTTAATTCTTAAATTTCATTGGAGACAAATTATTTACAATTCCATCTAGGGCACCAATCAAATTTATATATATACAATATATATTATTATGCTAAACAACTTTTGGTCCGAGGATTTTTCTAATTTTTTTTCTTTTTAAAACAAAAAAAGGAGAGCAAATGCATAAGGCAACTTCCTAGTCTTCCTCCAATCCTATCCCTTAATCAAAGCTTAAGAAGCATGCAATGTTAGATGTTATTAGTGATTTTTTTCAAAAATAGTTTTGATATTTTCTCACTTTTTAAAAATTATGTGCAGTATATTGCACATGGTTATATTAAAAAGTTAGGTCCAATGTATTGCATAGAGTTATACTATACTATATTGTACTAGTTATATCTATATCTTATACTAATACTAATCTATGCAATATATTATGCTAAACCCATTTTGGTCCAAGGATTTTTTTAATTTTTTCTTTTTAAAATAAAAAAAGAAAGTAAATGTAGGAGGCAACCTCCCACTATTTCTCCATATAAATTTTGAAGTGCAATCATATCCCTTAATCAAGCCTAAAAAAAGTGCAATATTGTATAAATGTTATTAGTGAATTTTTTCAAACATAGTTTTCTTATTTTCTCATTTTAAAGAAATTATGTGCAATATATTGCACAGACTTATACTAGTATATCTTATGCTAATAGGAAATAGAGCCTACCACGTTTCTCTTTCCTATCTCTACTATTTTAATGGGAAAGTTGGGGTTTGTAACAAACAAACCCTAACTTTGTAACTATACAAACACGTATAATACACGTCAAAACTATATCTAACAAATATAAATGTGCACCGCATGTGTAGCCCAAATTAAAATATTCAAATATAAACTATTTGTTTTCTTATTCAATATATATTCATTTAATTTGATGACTTTATTTTTATAGACGTACATCGCACGTTCATTATACTAGTATTTTGAAATAGAGAATGAGAGAAAATGTAGGAATTTCCCTATTTAGCTAACACGTGCATAATGCACGATTTTATTAAAAAAACAAAATAAAATAAAAACCTCAATCCCTCAAACATAGTCTTTTCCTCTATCACTTTCCCAATCTAAAAAAATCTCACGAATCATCTCACCTCCCCCCTCCCCCCCAAAAAAAAGTTTTAGTAATGTTCAATTGTATAACATTATGTTATGACAATGATTCTCTAAACTATCTGCTTATGTGAATATAATAATGAAGATTTTAGTAATTAAGGTAGGAATAATATTCATAAGTTTCTCTCAAATCTCAACATTTTTTGAGAGTTCTATATAATTTTATGAGTCTCTCAAAACTATGTTAGGCTGTGTAATTTGCATAGGGTAACACTAGTCATGGGGTTCCAGTCAGTATTGTATCCGACAAGGATACGAGGTTCAGGTCGCAGTTTTGAGAGAGTCTTCAGAGTAATCTGGAGAGTAAGTTGAAGTGCAGTATGACTTTTCATCCTCAGACAGATGGACAATCAGAGAGGACCATCCAGACTCTACCGGACATGTTAAGGTCCTGTGTGCTGCAATTTGGAGGTTCTTGGGAGGACCACTTGCATCTCGTATAGTTCTCGTACAATAACAGCTTTCAAACCAGTCTTAAGGCTACTCCGTTCGAGGATCTTTATGGCCGTAAGTGTCGGTCGCCAGTGTGCTGGGATGACATTGGCAAGAGGAAATTGTTGGGCCCGGAGTTGATCACCAAGAGACGATGGATGCTATGAGTCAGATCAGGAAGCATCTTCAAGCTGTGCAAGACAGACAGAAGCAATGGGCTGATGTTCATCGTAGAGCCTTGGAGTTTGAGGTGGGAGACCATGTTTTCCTTAAGGTATCGCCGTGGCGAGGTATCATTTGTTTTGTTGGCGAAGACAAGTTGAGCCCTAGGTTCATTGGGCCATTTGACATCATGGAGCGAGTAGGCAAGGTGGCATATCGTCTTGCATTGCCTCCAACTTTATCTGGAGTGCATGACGTCTTCCATGTCTTGCAACTGAGGAATTATATCTGGGATTAGAGCCACGTAATTGACTACTCAGAGTTATTTGTGAGGCTGGATTTATCTTATAAGATCCTGCCAGTTGCTATTGTGGAGCAGCGGGAGAAGGTTTTAAAGAACAAGGTGATCAAGCTTGTTCGTGTTTCTTGGAATCCTCACTCATCAGGTGAGTCGACTTGGGAGCTGGATGAGGAAATCCAGCGGAGATTTTCTCATTTGTTTGTGTAGCTCTTGTGTTGCTGTTTTGCTTTTGTTATTGTATTTTTTTTCTTTTGGAGTTACCCAATGTACTTCTGGTTGAATTTCGAGGATGAAATTCTTCTTATTAGATGGGTAGGATTTGTAATCCTTGTTGCTCTTATTTGTATTTTAATTATAATTAATAAAACTCTTAATTATTTATTTTATTTTTTTGGTTGTATTTAATTTCATTCCCTTTGTATGTTGTGTTATTTTTCTCTCTCTTGTGATTCATTTTGCATTGATTCAACTTTTTATTTTCATTTATTTGGCCTACAATTTGTTCTTGATCTTGTATATTGTTTAAACCTATTTCATGGCCTATTTGTCTCTTATTGGATTCTTTTCTTCCTATTGGATACTACCCAGTTCACCTTAACACATATTGTCCCTATATAAACACCCTAATTGCTCCCTAAACCTAATTACCAAAATCCTAATATACTTCCTCTCTCTCCTAGCTGTCTTCTGACATATCCCCACTCCCGATCTCTCTCCTCCCGATCTCCTTGTTATCGTTGTCCCCTACCCCAACGCCGGCAGACCCCAGACCACCCACCGCAACCCCCGATCCCTTCTCCTCTTCCCCTCTCCGCTGCACACCCCCCGTCCCGCCGTGCTCCCTGTTCTCGTTCAAGCCGCAGCACCCCAGGCCACCGTTGTGTTGCCCGTCGCTGTCGTCGTCGACTCTTGTCGAGGCCACTGCAGTTGCGTTGCTGTGCCTAGCACCACCGTTGTCGACGCCCAAGCAGCTATCACCGCCCTTGCTGCTGTCGACACCCTTGCTGTTGTTGCTGCTTTGTTGTGTGCATGTGAAAGCACGTGCACCGCTCGTGGTTGTATTGGTGTGGATTCTTGTTCTTGTTCGTTGTGTTCGTTGTTCGGGATCCGTTCCCATTATTCTGTTCTTCATTTGCATCGTCTTCATATCAGGCAAGTAGCTTGTATGTGTTCTTTTTGTCATACAAGTTAATACCGTAAGTAATCTAGTATAAAAACATTTGTACTCTCATAATGATCCATATTTGTTAGTTTAACCGTTGACATCATCTCTTGATCACGAGTAGTTACAATAATTGACATCCGTTGCATGAAAACAATTAGATTAGTGGAAATCTTGACTGTATGTTGTTTGTGGCACACCGTATGTTGTAGATGACTGTTGCATAGATGTTTGTCGGATGTATTATCTCATTATAGACTATTTGATTCACATGCCATACTGATTTGATTCACATGCCATACTGTATTATCTCATTATGGACTATTTGATTCACATTATAGACCATGTTTTGTATGACATCTAGATTTGACCGTTTGTAGTTAAGTTGTTTGACAAAATGCATAAAAGAACTTTTGTTTTGCTGTTGCCCTATTTTGTACAGTAATTTCGACCCTGTTAACATCAGTAAAATAAATAAGTTTGTGAACATAATTTGTAGCCTTTGTTTTCTAGTTTTCAAAACTTTCGACATATCTGAATTATGATTTTTGATGCATGAGTTATTGCTATTTTAGCCATATCGTATATTCCAGATTCTGAACTATATGTATTTTGTATGGAATATTATTTTTAAAGTGATATTAAAAGTAGAATTCAAACTCCATATTTTGCTGAGTATGTATAGATATGACTGGGAACAATTCCTAATTTTTGTGTAATTAATTAATGACTTTTGTATCTCATTTCCTACTTATGAAAACAATCAAAATATTTCCAAACTGCATGTTGTTCAGTAAAGAATTATGTTTTCAACCTGATTCTATTCGTTTTTTATGAAAACCTTGTGAATACAAACTGTAGCCTTATTTGTCTATTTTACTACTCTTTTAAAGGATCTGGATTTTGAATTATACTTTATGAATTATCTCTGTTTTGGTACTGCTGGGTTTGGACTTTCAGAATTGAGATTTTGTTGCATTACTCTGTTTTCCAATATTGTTGACTATACTATCTGTAAAATAATTTTAGGATATTTTATATTTTGTGACTACATATGTTAAGGAATTTTTCAGATTTTTCTCAGATTTAATTATGCTGATTTTAAACTCTTTTCATGCATATAAACAAGATTTTGCATTTTCTTGCTGAACACGATTTCTGTATTAAATGCTGTTTTCGACTCTATTTCTATGGCTGGTATGTGACTTATATATGTGAAGGAATCGGTAGAGAGTTTAGTTTCTAGATTTTCGAACGGATCTGGATTTGCTATTATGTAGCAATGAGAATCTCATATTTGGTACAGTAGGGTCTTGCTGTCCAGAACTGAAATTTCATTGTTTTGACTATTATGAATTGTTTTTATCAACCGTTGCAATCACTATTTCATCTTAGACTTATTTTCTGTTCTTGCCTTGTCTTTATCCTATTTGTATTTGTTCACACATATTTAGTACTAATAAAAGAAATTAAGCCGGGGTTTTTAAGGGAAAAGATCGAGTAATGGACAATATAGAAATGCATATTCAGAACGAACTCGTTTCTCCATTGTTTACTGTGGTACCTACTATTTATCTCTGGATGCATGAGGGCATGATCCATGACACCGTTTGTTGTTATTAATGTTACTGTTACTGTTTTTCTGAATAGATTTCCCTATAGAAGTTCCACTACAAAATCTTAAAATGAAACAGTTTGCTATAGCAACCATGTGGTAAAATCTGGGACGCATGAAATGCTACCTAGTTAGTAATGAACATTAGACATAAGAATAACTGTTTACACTATCACATCCTGTTACATTTATTGTGGACTTTACTGTTACTGTTGATTACTGCTACTGTTTACACACTGTTACTGTTGATCCTTACTGTTACTATTATGTTTCTCCTGTTATCAATACAATGCTTACTGTCATCTGTAGACTGTTATATTTGCTACCCTCTCCATGTTAGTATTAACTGTTTAGTTTAGTTTTTCCCTTCATTTTCCTACTTGTATTGCTTGCGGCCGGACTTGCATCTAACGGGCATTATGTTTTCCTATTTTCATATGAGCAGGTTTTGCTGATCAACTGCCTACTGGAGTTGGTGAGCAAAAGTTTTGAGTTGCACAATTGGAATAATTTGCTTAAATGTTTTGATAAACTATTTATATTTGTGAACTGTACTGAGACTTGTATTTGGGCTTATTGTCCTAGGATTATTGTTTTGTTTCGGATCTAGTATTTGCTGGAACATTTATTATTGATGCAATAAATACTGTTGAGTTATGATTGTTTTTGCATGCTTGGTTTTGTTATGATGAGTCAAGCAGATCTGTACAACTTATGGATGGTGAAAACTATCCGCTCGGCTTAGTCACGTACTGTATTCCGTATTCTTTGGGGAAGCGGTGCATGACAAAACCCATGAATTCTTGGCAGTTTAACGAAATTTTTAGAGGGTTTTAGTGAATTTGAGGATGCTCTTCAACATCCTAGCATTTGTTTTTTGAATCAGCTTCTTGGAAGGTGAGAATTTATTTCATTAAATTGTATAGGGTTGTATGTTTTCAACTTTTTTGGCAAGAGAACTAGGTCAGTATGGAGATTAGGAGATAATCTTCATGTTAGAAGTGATAAATTCTTTATTGGATATGGTAGGAGTAAATTGAAAAGAGTTAGGATTTTGGGTTAGAAATTAAAAGAGTTTATGACTTAAATCTATTAGAGAATGACAATAGAAATTGTTGTAAATTATGAGGAACAGTTTAGAATAATTTTTGAAGAAATTTATAGACTTAAAACCTAATTTATAGAATTGTGAGTGTGTGCATATGTATACTGCACGACAAGCGTTCAGTGAAATGCCTGTGAGAGATTAGAATAATTTTAGTTGTTATTTATGAGTGATTTGAATATCTTTAACCCTAATAAGTCTTAAAACTTGGTAATAGAAAGCGAGTTTGGGGAATAGCGGAGAGCTTACACAGCCGATCTTCGTGTTTCCTTAGGTGAGTATGATCTCTTTTATTTTATGTACATGGTGTGCTATGAAAATTTTAAATTACGATTTGCTGTGTGTGACGCGTAATGTGTATTGAGTATAGAAATTCATACGTATGATACGGAGTAGATTATGGGTGTGTAAGAAATTAGTACGTATGTATGGAAGTGTGTTGATACTTGCAAGTATATATGTAGGCTACGGGGTTGTAATATTTAGATTTGAGGAGTTATGCTGATTTAGATATATGTACGTGTATGTATGATTGTGTGATCACCTGACTAATGTGATGAGATGGAAAGCATGGTGTGTATGATGTGTAATGTGATGCGATAACATGATAAAATGAATGATATGGTGTATGTGTGATATGTGTGTGACAAATTAAAAATTTATGTGATAATGTCATGTGAAATTGGCATGATGTGTGTGTGTAGTGTGGGTGATAAATGAGAATTTTACATGATAATCGATGAGATTAATGGCTTGTATATGCTTCTGAAATTAATGGAGTTATATACATTCACGTTATATTATAAAGGAGTTATATATTATAAAGGAGTTATATTATAAAGGAGATGTCTTATAAAGGAGATACATTTATGTTATCTTATAAAGGAGAAATATATATATGGAGATATAAAGGAGATAATTTAATATTGCAATGCTGCACAATCTCCCAGGGGTTTGGGCTAGACCCCACAAGCCCGGGATACACCGGGAACAAATATATATATATATATATATATATATATATATATATATATATATATATATATATAGTCCCAAATTTTATATATGGGGATCAGAAGTTATATATTGCCCCAAATTATATATTTGGGGATCATGAGTTTCCCTCGTTGGTATAGGGCCAGGAGGAAGACGTTGCCTCGGATGTGTAAGACCCTAGGTGGGCAGCAATCCGCGTGTTTACCCAAGTTCTACTTGGGAGGAGTTTTAACTAGCCTTTTGGCTTTAGTCTTGGTTAGACATGCGCCCAACCATACTTTCAATCCAGCCCACAAATGATAGATTTTTAGGACACCGGATATTGTGGGTTAGCGGGATTGAAATGTACCGGGGGCGGTTGGGGGGGGGGGCATAAAGATCCCTGTTTTGTACGAGGAGGTCAGTTGTGTGGGCACTGAAATTGAGTAAAATAAAGTAAGTGTATACTAAAGGAGTATAAAGAAAAATATATATCTGGAATTATTGGTGTTAAGGAATAAGTTAAGTATTTATATGTCGTTTGTGAGATATCTATATAATAAAACACAAAGAAAGCTATCAAGTGGCTCTCTTTCAATCCCTCCAAAAATCAAAGGCCCAGATCTAATCTTACAAAACATATTTTCCCCCCAAAAGTTTCCTCCAAAACTCAAATTCAAATCTTCCACCCAAAACAAATCCTATATTTATTTAATTTTTTTTTCTCTCTCTCCCTCTTCTATTAAAAAATTAAGAAAATAAAAATTTAAAAATTTTAAAATATAAAAAATTTAAACACTTCAAAAATAATTCAAAAAAATCATATAATATGTTTTACTCAAATTCAAATCTTCCACCCAAAACAACTCCTATATTTATTTAAATTTTTTTTCTCTGTCTCCCTCTTTTATTAAAAAATTAAGAAAATAAAAATTTTAAAAATTTTAAAATATAAAAAATTTAAACACTTCAAAAATAATTCAAAAAAAAAAATCAAAAAAATCATATAATATGTTTTTTGCTCTATGTTTACTACTTCAATTAATTTACTGGACCTCCAAAACTATTTTATATGATCAAACAAGGTGCACCATTTCGAAGACGTGTCGTAGACACGTGTCAACGGGCAAACCTAGTACTTGTATACATATATGGCGTAAGATATATGGAGTATTAATAAAGGAGTATAAAGAAAAATATATATATGGAATTATTGGTGTTATATGGAGTAAGATATATGGAGTGTTAATAAAGGATTGTAAAGAAAATATATGTATGGAGTTAATGGTGTTAAGAAAAGAGAAAATAGTTAAGTATTTATATAATGTTCGTGAGACTATTTATTGAATGGTGTTAAGAAAAGAAAAAAAAAATCTGATGGGTTTGTATTGGGGTGAATATAATGTAGATTATGTGATATTACTGGAGTTATGCTTTTTATGATAATGAAGGAGTGTGTATGGATGGAGTTGTGCATTTACTGATGTGTATGTTTATGTAAAAACAATGGAATTATATACGTTTTAGTTGTTAAATTTATATGGCTATACTTATAAAACTATATTGGCAAAATGAATGAAACATGAATAAAGGACAGATGCGTAACGTAAAGGGAGTTGTATTATGAGGCGTAATATCCAGTAGAAGAAGTTATATCATAAGATGAGAATAAGAAAGTAAAGAAAGTATACGATATGAAATGAGAATGAAAAAGTAAAGAGAATATGTATGTGAATGAATATGAAAAGAAAATTGGGTTATAGGAGTGAATATGCGAAGCAAAGAAAATGTGTTATGAAATGCATGAATGAAAAGTAAAGCAAGATATATTATAAAAATGAAAAGTTAACGTAAACGGTATGAGATGTGAATAAGATAATAAAGTAAAAATATGACATGACACAAGTTGGTATGCCTTGGAATTGTGACCAGAAACTACTCGCCTGCTATGTCGGAAATAGTGAGAACTACCTGCTTAGGCACAACTCCAAGGTAGATCGGTGGAGTGTTGATATAATAGTAAAGGTTATATTATGAGATAAGTATGAAAAGAAAAGTAAGTTGTGTGAGGAGATGTGAATTAAAATAAAGTACAGTGTATTACATAATAAGGACGATAATTTAAGTGATATGAGAATATGAAAATAAAATGGCAAAGCAAGTTGTATTAGAAAGGTAAGAAATAAAAAGTAAAGTAAGTTGTACCATGAGCTGTAAATAAATATTGGTGTGGAATGAGAATGAGAATTAATGTAGTATGAGATAAGAATGAGTAATAAATTAAATACAAAATATAAAATGAGTTTGATACGCTTTGGAATTGTGCCGAGGAACTACTTGCCTACTGTTTCTACGAAAATGGTGGGAACTACCTGCCGAGGCACAACTTCATGGTAGTTGGAGTAGATGATGAGTTGATAGATTGGTTGAAGCTTTGTAGAATGAGTAGATATTGATATGATAGAAATGGGTGCAGTATCGTAGATTGAGTAGATATTGATCTGATAGAATAGGTGCAGTATCGTAGATTGAGTAGATATTGATCTGATAGAATGGGTGCAGTATCGTAGATTAAGAAGATGTTGGGAGGATAGATTGGTTGAGGATTAGAAAACTACTTCTTGTATAATATCTAGTTTTCTTTTATTATACTTTCATGTTTAAGTTATACTGAATTATCATCATGATAGTATGTTTTTTAAATTTCTTTTATATTATTTATTGTAGTAACTAACCTTGTAGATTATACTCACACTAGTTATGACTGGCCCCTGTTGTGTTTGGGGGTCAGAGGAGTCCTTCCCTGAGGGTGGACGTCTCTAGACTTCCCTTTTGCAGGATTCGAGTAGCAGCGAGGTGAGACTTGTGGCTTCTATAGTATTGTATTGATGTATAAGTAGATATGGTTAAAATTCTAGTAGTTAAAGATTTCTACAAATAGGGGTAGAGTATAGAAACAGTGTAATAAATTGTATTTTGGAAAATTGTGTATGTATCTGTATGAGATGTTGACATAATGATGAGATAAGAATGATGATACCCGTACCCGCCTCGTTGTGGAGTATTGGGTTCTATGTGTTGGTTTTGAAAGTTTTTCTATGGTTTTCTAAAAATCTATTATGTTTTCAAAGGAATTTTTGGTTTTTAAATTGTGTCTTGAATATTATGATGAGATTTGCCCCCAGAGCCCTATTTATATACTGCCTGTGTGATGTTGATTGACTTGGCCTGGGGAGATTATGATTATATTGCCTGTGTCGTGCTGTGAATTTTGAAATGCAGAATTCCGTAAGGAATTGCTGCGAAAAGGGCTAATATTTCAGGGGAGACTCTACCAAAATTTTTATTGAAATCTCTATTAATGTTATAGATTAGAAATGAAGATTTGAGTAAGTAGGTGTAATAAAAAAAGGTGAAATTTTTGGGTCATGACACAACTCCCTACTCTTGCTTCATCCAAATTTTGAATTGGAATCATATCCCTTAATCAAACCATCCAAATTTTGAATTGGAATCATATCCCCTAATCAAATTTTTAAAATCGTGAAATAATGTATAATTGCTATTAGATGAATTTTTCAAACATAGTATTATTATTTTCTCATTTTTAAAAGTTATGAGCAATATTGTACAGAGTTATACTATCTATACATTATATTATGCTAAGACCACTTTTGATCCAAAGGGTTTTTTTCCTCCTTTTTTTTCTTTTTAAAATTAGAAGAAAAAAAAACACAAATGTAGGAGGTAACTAACACTGTTACAAAAATCCAAAATCCGGAACCGACTAGGACACGACATTAGACCGGAATCAACATGGTCTATTGCTAGTAGGGTTTGGGGTCCTAAAATAGGACCCGGTTATATTTTCAATTCAGGTCATGGTTCGCTAAAAATGGACCCGACCTGTACTCGGACCCAGACTTGGTCTATTGGGGGTAGGGTCCGTGTCCTAAAATAGGACCCCTTCATATTTTCGGGTCGGGTCTGGTTCAACTCAAAATAGACAAAAACCTAACCTCCCATAACCCCCCCCCCCCCCCACCCACCCACCCAACCAACAAAAAAAATACAAAGAGAACCGAAGAAGCAGCAGGTCCAACCTCAATTTCCTGCACGACACCACCCGCTCGCCGTTACCCAGACCCGACGGGTAGCATTTTCTTAACAGGTTCCAGACTCAGTTCTCACTGGTTGGGTCTAAGTCCAATATTTGGACCAGTACAGAAGCATGTCCGGGTTTGGTAATGTAGGACCCGATCGACTCGATAATAGTGCTAGAGTTAAACCTCCTACTTACTCTTTGTCCTTACAAATTTTAAATTAGAATCATATCCGTTAATCAAACCTAAAACTATTGAAATATTATACACATGTTATTATATATATTTTTTTTTAAAAACTGTTATCTTCTCATTTTTGAAAATTCTTTGCAACATTGCACACAGTTATACTAGTCTATACAATATATTATGTTAAACCAATTTTGTCTATAATTTTTCTCATTTTTTTCTTTTTAAAATAAAAAATGGAGGGCAAATGTAGGAGACAACTCCCCACTCTTGCTCCATCCAAATTTTGAATTGAATCCTATCCCTTAATCAAACTTTAAAATCGTGCAATATTGTTATGAGTTATGAGCAATATTGTACAGGGTTATACTATTTATACATTATACTAGATTTTCCCCTGGCCACGTGCCTACGACACGTCTTCAGAAACGATACAACATATGAAGAGTCTTGTAAACAGTAAATCAACAATTATGTACCTGAAGTTTGAATAGTATGACAATAATTAGTTGTAAATAAAAGTCCATGTTTCTCTCTCTCTCTCTCTCTCTCTCTCTCTCTCTCTCTCTCTCTCTCTCTCTATATATATATATATATATATATAGAGAGAGAGAGAGAGAGAGAATTAAATAAATAAATGAGTTGTTTTGGAGGAGATTTGAATTTGAGTTTTGGGGAAAAACTTTTCAGGGGGGAAATATATTTTGTGAGGTTAGATTGGACCTTTGATTTTGGGGGGGATTGAAGGAAAGCCACTTGATAGCTTTCTTTGTGTTTTATCATATAGATTATGCTAAGACCACTTTTGATCCAGATATTTTTTTCCTCCTTTTTTTATTTTAAAATTTAAAAAAATGCAAATGTAGAAGGTAAATAGCACTATCACAAAAAATCCATAATTCGGAACCAACCAGGACATGACAATGGACCGGAATCAACATGGTCTATTACGACTAGGGTTTGGGGACATGTTCATATTTTCGGTTCGGGTCTTGGTTCGCTAAAAATGGACCTGACACGTACTCGGACTCGGACTTGGTCTATTGCGGGTAGGGTCTGTGTCCTAAAATATGACCTGACCCATACCCCACACCCCCCTCCCCCAACAAAAAAAAGGGCAAGGAGAACAGAAGAAGCAACAGGCACAACCTCCCTCTCCTGCCCGACACCACCTGCTCGCCGCTACCCAGACCCTACAGGTGGGCTTTTTTTAGCAAGTCCCGGACTCAGTTCTCACAGGTTAGGCCTAGTTCCAATATTTCGACCAGTCGAGAAGCAGGTCCGGGTTCGGTAGTGCAGGACCCGACCTGACCCAATCGACTCGATAATAGTGCTAAAGGTAAACCTCTCACTTGCTCTTTGTCCTTACAAATTTTAAACTAAATCGTATATGTTAATCAAACCTAAAAATATTGTAATATTGTATACAAGTTATTATATGAATTTTTCAATAACAAAAAAAAGCTGTGTTATTTTTCTCAAATTTGAAAATTGTGTGCAATATTGCACAGGGTTATGCTAGTTATATCTATATCTTATACTAATACTAGATTTGCCCGTGGGCACGTGCTTACGGAAGGTCTCCGAAACGATATAGCATATGAAAGTCTTGTAAACAATAAAACAACAATTATGTAGCTCAAGTTTGAATAGTAAAACAATAATTAGTTGTAAATAAAATGCCATGTTTCCATTAGTATATGTTGAAAAATAATTATAAATGGGGGTGTAAAATCCAATTTTTAGAACTTTAAGTGTGGAAAATGATGAAATTTAACTGTTGAAGAGATATTTGCTATTTTCAATGTAACATAAGAAATAAAAAAATGCATAAAAATTCTGAAAATTTACAAACCTGAAATCTGAAAATATAAAATTCGGAGTAAATAGAGAAAGAATAAGAGAGAATGAGAGAGAGAGAGAGAGAGAGAGAGAGAGAGATAAATAAATAAATAAAGAAGTTGTTTTGGGCGGATTTCAATTTGAGTTTTGGAAGAAAACTTTTGGGTGGAAAAATATTTTCTATGAGGTTAGATTTGGACCATTAATTTCAACCCTATTGAATGGGAGCCACTTGATAGCTTTCTTTATGTTTTATTATATAGATGAGAGAGTGTGCACCCCCTCACTCTTTTCTTTATTTTGAAATAGAGAAATAAGAGAAAAAAGTATGATTTTATTAAAAAATCAAAAAAAAAATCAAAAAAAAAAAAAACACAATCCCTCAAATGCAGCCTTTTCTCCTTTCACTTTCTCAATCTCACAAAATCTCAAGTCTCTTCCCAAACCCACCCTCATCCTCTAACTTAGAACTAGTATAACCCTGTGCGGTATTGCACAAAATTTTCAAAAAGGATAAAATAACAAAGTTTTTTTTTAATTTGAAAAATTCATATAATAGCATGTATACAATATTGCAATATTTTTAGGTTTGATTAACAAATATTATTCTATTTTAAAATTTGTAAGGTTAAAGAGCAAGTGGGAGGTTTACCTCTAGCAATGTTATCGAGTCGGTCGGGTCGAGTCGGGTCCTGTACTACCGAACTTGGACTTGTTTTTCTACTGGTCTAAATATTGGACCCAGACCCGACTTGTAAGTACTGGGTTCGGTCCCTGTTAAAAAATGCTACTCATCGGGTCTGGGTAGCGGTGAGCGGGTGGTGTTGAGCAGGAGATGAAGGTTGGGATTGCTGCTTCTTCTCTTCTCCTTACTATTTTTTCGGTTTAATTGGGAGGTTAGGATTTTCTTTTGTCTCGGTCCAGGTCGGGTCCATTGTGAGCTAAACTGGACCCTCCCTGAAAATATGAAGGGGTCTTATTTTAGGACCCGGACCCTACCCGCAATTGACCAAGTCGAGCTACAGGGTTGGGTCCATTTTTTGTGGACCCATACCCAATCAAAAAATATGAACGGACCCTATTTTAGGATCCAAACCCTACCAGTAATAGTCCATGTCGATTCTGGTCCAATACCATGTCCTGGTCAATTTCGGGTTTTGGATTTTTTTGACAGTGCTAGTTACCTCATACATTTGCTCTTCTTTTTATTATTTTAAAAAGAAAAAAAAGGAGAAAAAATATATTTGGGTCAAAAGTGGTCTTAGCATAATATTGTATAGATAGTATAACTCTGTATAATATTGCACATAATTTTTAAAAATGAGAAAATAATAAAACTACTGTTGAAAAATAAATATAATAATATCTACACATTATTACACGATTTTTAAGGTTTGATTAAAGAGTGGGATTCCAATTCAAAATTTGGATGGAGCAAGAGTGGGGAGTTGTCTCCAACATCTACTCTCTTTTTTTTATTTTAAAAAGAAAAAAAAGAGAAAAATCCAAAACAAAAGTGGTTTAGCATAATATATTGTATATATTAGATTTTTAAGCAAACACAGTTCATAAAATTATTTTTATATGATTTTCTTAGTCTATCAACCTTGCCATTACTTGTGCTATAATGCATGATTTATAATGTATAACATATTTACTGAATGTTAATGATGTTATAAAATACATGTTATCATAAAGTAAAGTAGTTGAATTTTCGACATCTTTCATTGCATGTATTTTTTAGCTTTAGTAATATTCAATTGGATAACATTATGGTTTGACAGTGATTCTCTAAACCATCTGCTTATATGGGGATGATAATGAAGATTTTAGTAATTACAATAGGGATGATATTCATACGTTTCTCCTAATTTTCTCACGCATTTTTGGAGTTCTTTATAATTTTATGAGTCTCTCATAACTATTTTCTAGGTTGTGCAATTTGTACAGGGTAACACTAGTCTATACAATATATTATGCTAAACCACTTTTGGGTCAAGGGTGTTTCTCTTTTTTCTTTATAAATAAAAAAACGAGAGCAAAAGTAAGAGGCAACCATCCCACTCTTTCTCCATCCAAATTTTGAATTAGAATATATCCCTTAATTAAACCCTAAAAATCATGCATCATTATATAGATATTATTAGATGAATTTTTCAACAAAAAATTATCATTTTCTCATTTTTTTTTAAAAATATGTGCAATATTGCAAGGGTTATACTACATATTATATTATATTATATACGTTTGTGCAATATTGTACACGGATACACTGGTCTGTACAATATATTATGCTAAATCGGTTTTGTTTAGGAATTTTCTCCTTTTTCTTATTAAAAAAAAGAGCAAATGTAGAAGATAACTCACCACTCTTGCTCCATCCAAATTTTGAATTGGAATCATATCCCTTAATCAAACCTAAAAAATCGTGCAATAATGTATAGATGGTATTAGATGAATTTTACAAAAATAGTTTTATTATTTTCTAATTTTGAAAAGTTATGTCAATATTATACAGAGTTATACTATTTATAAAATATATTATACTATGACCTCATTTGATCTAAATGTTTTTTTTTTTTTTTTTCTTTTAAAAAGTTTTAAAAAACGCAAGTGTGGAAGGTAACCAGCTGTAACGCCCCGAATCCCAAATACAACTGAATTCGAGAGTTCTACATTTAGTACAATTTTGCAAGGAAATTTGAACTTTTCACTTTACATCAGAGTTTACATGAAACTTTACTCTTTACATTGCACAACGGAAGTAAAATTACAACATTTAAATGAATGTACAACAACTTGAATACTCTTTAAGCATCTGTTCCTCTTTAGCCTTTATCATGTCATTCTCTGCATACGAAACTGTGGGTACGTCAGTTTATTCAACCGACGAACATTATACATGGTCATCCTCTCTATGCCATAAATAGTATAACTTATTTTCCATATTTAACAAATACAAACTTGTCACATACCAAACTAAAGGGACTACCCTATTGATGTCGTGTTGTGATTTGTGCACTTAGTTCTTAATGCAATTACTTATGTTACATGACACTAATGCGCACTTGTTCGGATTCTATGCATCCCATACTACATAGGTCCGAGGGCAAGCCCTTAATCGTTCTTCATCTTGTAGGGTTCAATCCCTCGTCATGACTTAATCTACTACTGTAACTACGGTAAGTATCCTAGATGTTCTATGAGTTACGAGCTCATGTCCAGACAGCCTGGAGGGAAATCCCACGTCATGTCACGACGCATCGTGAAGACAGCCTGTGGTCAATTTAGCCTCCGTCATGGGACATGACACCACCCGCAGTCACCAAACATCCCACGAGCGTCGCCACCGGGACGGTACTCTGGAGCAGTATCCACGTCATGTCACGACGCATCGTGAAGACAGCCTGTGAATACTCTCACGCCGCCAATCCAATGGCCCTTATACTCATGTTTTTCTCCTACTTTCATCACACCTCCACTATGTACTAATCCTTAGTTTTTATTAGAATCATGAACAAAATCAAAGCTCTAAAGTTAGCCTCTCCACTAAACCGGACTTATTCATTCATTCAAACATGACCAACCTTGGTCTTTCATTTCAAATTTCATTTCATTTCTTTCCAATTGCCGGGGGAGACTTAGCTACTCTTTTGTTTCAATTTCAATTCACAATTTCCAAAATTGAGCATTTCCAACTCATAAGTTCATTTTCATAATCATAACAGATTTTCTTTTTCAATAGCATGATCTTTAATTTATTCATAAGTCCATAGCCATACATGGAATCATATACTTCATCAAATATCAATTTCGCATTCCATAGTTTTTCACATTATTCTCAAATGAGAATAATTTACATCACATCCCATAATATAATTCCTATCTTTATTTCACTTCTTTTCTAGTATTTTATTTCAAGTCCTTTTGCAAAGTGCAACTTTTATAACATACAAGTGTATAACTTATAATTCTAAATTATACATTTTATTTTCAAAACATACTTCATTTAATGCAAATAATCCTCAAATTATTTTTCACAAGTCCCACAAAATTTTAGGATAATAACCATATTTTTTTCATATTTTTTTCACTCATCAAAATCACTAAAAAAATATTTTTTCCCAAATTTTAAACACTACCGAGACCAGTGTTCGAACCCAGAACCACAGGGAAACCAACCGAAGGCACAACCACTGGGCCAAACGCGCTATGCGTTAATGAAGACGCTGAGAGCATTAAATGCTTTCGGCTGCAGTGCTTTATTTTTTTCCAAAAATGCAAAAAGTATGTTGCTACGGGGATTCGAACCAGCGACTCATGGGACCCGAACCCACTATAGCGATTAAAGCCATCCCGACCACTTGAGCTACGCGCCCAGGTTGTCAATAGTGCAACTCGAAATTTATTTAAATCAATTCTCTCTCTTATTTAAAACATTTCGATATTCAACAAGTCCTCATTTCATTTTGCTTTTATAAAAATTTTTGTTAATTTCCAGATTGACTAATACCTTCATAAATTATACTCCAGTATATAGAAAATAATTTTTTCAATAATTAAAATATGTTTTTCATACAATTAATTCGAATTCTAAATTATCACTACCACATTTCTTCTTTTTCGACATTTCTTAACAATTAATATCACTAATCTCTTTATTAGCAAACTTCATATTAATTTCTTGTTTATAATCATTTATCAAACGTACAAATCTATATTTTAATTCATTCATTTCAATAAAACACAAAGATTCATTTAAACACATAAAGTAGCATTGTTAATCTACTAACTTTTGTGTATAATTCTTGATGTAGATAATGAGATTTTCCGCAAACAATCCATGGCCATATTCAATTCACACAAAATTTAGACTTTACTAATGGAACCACATACAATTTCATATCAACATTTCAACAAATCAATAGGTCATTTTTCCAATTAAAAGTGTACTCATTCTTAATCTTTTTCATGCATCATTCTTCTCATTCAAATCTAGCATGCATTCCTAGTTAGAAACATGGAAAATTTACCCACCTTAGTTTGGAGAGAAAAACAACTAGCAACTCCTAAACGAATGTCCTTGCAAACGAACGATCCTCCTCCTAGAAGCGCGCACACTAGCCAAACCCGAGCACTCCACAATGCCGAATCGAGAGCCCCTCTTTGATGCCGGCCTCCTTTGATTGATGCAAGCACAATTCTCCCACACACTCTCAATCTTTTACTCACTTGCTAAACTACTAGATAATTGTATTTTAAACTATAAGCTTGGAGGAAAAATAATTTGCACAAGAATACTAGCCGGGGGGGGGGGGGGGGGGGGTGGGGTATTTATACTAGAAATTTAGGAGAATGGATGGCTAAGATTGAAGTAGGAGTTAGGAACAAATGGCTATGATTTAAGGAGGAATTACACTAACTACCCATGATCAAGTTACCACCACCCATGACTCCACTCAAAATTTTTCTTTTCCCTCCAAAGCTCCAACTGGCCAAGCAAGTGTGCATTTGCACGTGTACGTGTAGTGCACGTGTATACAACTTGGTCTCCAAAAATTTGTACATTATATTTTGCATTAAAAAAAACTTTAAATTGTATCCTACATTACAAGTTGTAATTAAAAATAAAATAGCTCATGGGCTTTAGTTTTTGGGCCAAAATAATAATTCTATAAAAAATAATAAATTGAATTAAATTTGGGCTTTAAGAAAAAAGGCTTTTTGTCTAATTGAAAGAAGGCTTTATATAAAAATAATTAAAAGCAAAAATTTAAATATCTATACTCATCATAATGAAAATAATTACCAAAAATATTGCACGTGCACACTACGTGCAAAATAAATAATTTTTCATTAAATGAAAAATCGGGGCATTACACCAGCACAGTCACAAAAAACCGAAACCCGTAATTGACCAGGTTATGGCATTGGACTAGATTTGACATGGTCTATTGCTAGTAGGGTTTGGTTCATAAAATAGGACTCGTTCATATTTTCTGGTCGGGTTTAGGTCCGCTAAACATGAACCCAACCCATACCCGAACCCATACCTGGTCTATTGCGGGTACGGCTCGGGTCCTAAAATAGGACCCCTTCATATTTTCGGGCTGGGTCTGGTTGACCTGACACGAACCAAGCAAAAAACAAAAAAATTCCTAACCTCCCAATTAAACCAAAAAGGACAAAAAACAACAAGAAGCAGAAACAACAGACCCAACCTCCCACTCCTGGCCAACGCCACCCACTTGCAGCTACATGGACCCAATGGGTAATATTTTTTTAACAAGGCCCGGACCCATTTCTCACAGGTCGCGTATGAGTCCAATATTGGACCAATTGAGAAGCAGGCCTGAGTTCGGTAGTGCAGGACCCGACACGACCGACTCGATAATAGTGCTAGAGGTAAACCTCCCACTTGCTCTTTATCCTTACAAATTTTAAACTATAATCAAATCCGTTAATCAAACCTAAAAACATTGAAATATTGTATACATGTTATTATATGATTTATTTTTTTAAAAAAAAGCTTTGTTATATTCTTAATTTTGAAAAATATGTGCAATATTGCACCTAGTTATACTAGTCTATACAATATATTGTGCTAAACCACCTTTGGTTCAATGATTTTTCTCTTTTTTTTTCTTTTTATAATAAAAAAACGAGAGCAAAAGTAGGAGGCAACCATCCCAGTGTTTCTCCATCCAAATTTTGAATTAGAATCATATCCCTTAATCAAACATTAAAAATCGTGCATTATTATATAAATGTTATTAGATAAATTTTCAACAAAAAAAAAGTTATATTATTTTATTAATTGTAAAAAAATTATTTGCAATATTGTATGGGTTATACTACATATTATATTATACTATATAAGTTTGTGCAGTATTCCACAAGTGTACACTAGTCTATACAATATATTATGCTAAAACACTTTCGTCTATGAATTTTTTTAATTAAAATAAAAAAGGAGAGAAAATGTAGGACATAACTCCCCACACTTGCTCCATCCAAATTTTGAATTGGAATTATATCCCTTAATCAAACCTAAAAAATCGTGCAATAATGTATAGATGCTATTAGATGATTTTTTCAAAAATAGTTTTATTATTTTCTTAGTTTGAAAAGTTATGTGCAATATTATACAGAGTTATACTATCTATATAATATATTTTGCTAATACCACTTTGGATCCAAACAATTTTTTTTTCCTTAATTTTTTTAAAAAAATTAAAAAAATGCAAATGTAGTAGGTAACCAGCACGGTCACAAAATTCCAAAAATCGGAACCGACCAGGATATATCATTGGACCAGAATCGACCTGGTCTATTGCTGGTAGGGTTTGGGTCCTAAAATAGAACTCATTCATATTTTTGGATTGGATCCGGGTCCACTAAACATGGACCCAACCCGTACCAGGACCCAGACTTGGTCTATTGTGGGTAAGGTCCAGGGTCCTAAAATAAGATCCTTTTATATTTTCGGGCAGGGACTGGTTCAACTAAAAAATGGACTTGACACGGACCTAGCAAAAAAATATTAAAAAAACCCTAACCTCCCAATTAAACCAAAAATTTTTTAAAAAAAGCAAGCAAGAAGAAGAAACAGCAGGCCCAACCTCACACTCTTGTCCAACGCCACCCACTCGCAATTACCCGGACCCGATGGATAACATTTTTTTAACAGGGCCCAGACCCAATTCTCACGGGTCGGGTATGATTCCAATATTTGACTAGCTGAGAAGCGAGTCCGGGTTCGGTAGAGCGGGACCCGACCCGATCGACTCGATAACAGAGTTAGAGGAAAACTTCCCACTTGCTCTTTATCCTTACAAATTTTAAACTAGAATCATATTCGTTAATCAAACCTAAAAATATTGAAATATTATGCACATTTTATTATATGATTTTTTAATATAAAAAAATTTTGTTATTTTTTCATTTTTGAAAATTATGTACAATATTGCACATGGTTATACTAGTATAAACTATACTAATAGCTCTACTCCATCTCCTCTTTTTCTATTTTTAAATAGGGAAAAAAAGAGAAAAAATAAGAATTCTCATCTACATTAGTACGTGAAATATACATATTGTCACGCCCCGCTTCCTAAAAAGAATACGGAATACTGATACGCGACTTAACCTAGCGAATGATTTGCATTATCCATAAGCTGTTTAGGAACATTTACAACATCTCACAACATAATCAGAGTCAGAAGAAAAATAGTCAACCACACATGCATAATTGAATTAATAAACCAACAAAATTAACTTCAAACAAAACACATTAAGCTCAAATAAATTAGAATCTGGACGAGACAAAATCCTGTGTCACATCGCCCAAACTACAAAGTAATCATCAAAGTACTCAAAATACACTATTCAAAGCAACAATAATAGCAATACTAATAAGCAAGAATCCAACACTAATATCTCATTTCGCCAATGCCGTCGGGCACCTGACCATCCTGATATGCAATTAATAATTGCAGAAGAAGGAAAGAGAAAACAAGTACCTGTCAATGCAAGTTACGAGCCACTTATAATGTAGGATACAAGTACATGGAAAAGGTAAACAAATAGCATGGAATAATGCATCAACAGTATTAACTAGCATGAATCAGCAAAACAAAGTCAACTAGCATGGTATACTAACAGTACAAATGAATGTGTCAAGTATAGTGTCATATGGCAACTAACAGTGTCCAGTAACAGTAAGCTTAGTATATCAGTGTAACAGTATAACAGTATCAGTCCAACAGTATCAGTCTAACAGTATCTGTAACCCCTATTTTTTGTTTTTTTTTATTTTTGAGTGTATTTTTCGTTTTGGTATATTTCTCTCTTTGTATCTTTTCTTGGACCACGTATTGGACATTTTGTTTCAATATATTTATTTTTCTTTATTATTATATTTTTATTTTTCTTGATGCAGAAGGGCCGAGTCGTTGCGTATGCATCGAGACAGTTGAGGTCGCATGAGAAGAACTATCATACTCATAACTTGGAGTTAGCGATAGTGATCTATGCTTTGAAGCTGTAGAGACATTATTTGCTTGGAGACCGAGTGGAGATCTCTACAGACCACTAAAGTCTCAAGTACGTATTCACCCAGAAGGAGTTGAACACGAGGCAAAGGCATTGGTTGGAACTTATGGCCGATTACGATATCAGTTTGCAATACCATCCTGGTAAAGTAAACTTGGTGCCTGATGCTTTGGGCAGGAGACCGACAGTTATGTTCTTGACTCAGCAGAGGGATTTGATTGAGCAGATGCGGAGGTTAGAGTTGGATGTTGTGTTGCCGAGTTCTGGTCGGAGTTGTTTGGCGCTCCAGCTTCAGTCATCTCTTGTTAATCAGATTAAAGAGGCTCAGGCTGGTGATGCGCAATTGTTGGATTTTCGAGCTGAGGTTGAGTCTGGGTCCAGAACGGACATGGATATTTATGCCGATGGTTCGCTTCGTTTTGGTTCCCGGTTATATGTCCCTAAGGGTGAAGTTCTCCAGAGGTTGCTTGAAGAAGCTCATCAGTCTTCGTATTCTATCCATCCTGGCGGTACTAAGATGTATCGAGATTTGAAGCTTCATTTCTGGTGGCATGGTATGAAGAAAGTTGTGGCTCGGTTTGTTGCACAGTGTTTGATCTGCCAGCAGGTTGAGGCTGAACATCAGAGGACCGCTGGACTTCTTCAACCGCTTCCTATTCCAGAGTGGAAGTGGGAACATATCACTATGGATTTTGTGACCGCTTTGCCGAGGTGTCCTAAGGGTCATAATGTCATTTAGGTGATTGTCGACCGTTTGACAAAGAGTGCTCACTTCATTTCTTTTCGTGTCGGGCAGTCTACTGAGAGCCTTGCTGAGAGGTATATGCAAGAGATTGATAGACTTCATGGGGTTCCAGTCAGTATTGTATCTGACAGGGATACATGATTCAAATCTCAGTTCTGGGAGACTCTTCAGGCTAGTTTGGAGAGTAAGTTGAAGTACAGTACAGCTTTCCATCCCCAGACTGATGGACAGTCAGAGCGGACTATTCAGATTCTTGAAGACATGTTGAGGTCCTGTACGCTTCAGTTTGGTGGATCTTGGAAGGACCATTTGCACCTCGTAGAGTTCTCATACAATAACAGCTTTCAAGCTAGTATTAAAGCTGCTCCGTTTGAGGCACTCTATGGGCGGAAGTGTAGATCACCAGTGTGCTTGGATGACATTGGTGAGAGGAAGTTGTTGGGTCCAGAATTGATCACCAGGACAGTTGATTCTGTGGTTCAGATCAGGAAGCATTTGCACGCAGCTCAGGATAGGCAGAAGCAATGGGCTGATGTCCATCAGAGAGCTTTGGAGTTTGGTGTTGGTGACCATGTTTTCCTAAAGGTATCGCCGTGGCACAGTGTCATTCGGTTCGGTGGTGGGGGCAAGCTTAGTCCTAGATTTATTGGAGCGTTTGATATATTAGACCGAGTAGGCAAGGTGGCATATCGTCTCGCATTGCCGCCAGCTTTATCAGGAGTGTACAATATTTTCCATGTCTCACAACTCATGGGATATATCCGAGATGAGAACCACGTGATCGACTACTCTGAGTTGACCGTTCGGCCGAATTTAACTTGTGAGATTCCGCCAGTTGCTATTGTGGATCGGCGGGAGAAAGTGCTTAAGAACAAGGTCATCAAGTTGGCTCGGTTTGCTTGGAATCTTCACTCGCCCGGTGAGTCGACCTGGGAGCTGGAGGAGGAGATTCAACAGAAGTTTCCTCATTTGTTTGAGTAGTTTTTGTTTTGTCCTTTTTAGTTGTTTTGGGGTTACCCTATGTACTTCTTTTTGAATTTCGATGACGAAATTCTTTCTGTTAGGTGGGTAGGATTGTAACCCCTGTTTTTCGTTTTCTGTATTTTTTAGTGTATTTTTTGTTTTGGTATATTTCTCTCTTTGTATCTTTTCTTGGATCGTATATTTCAATATATTTATTTTTCTTTATTATCATATTTTTATTTGAATTCTTGTTTCAGTTGTCTCCTTTTGATTCATCTCTTTTTGCTCGTGTCATTATTTTTGATTCTCACTGTTGTTTTTTTTTTTTTTCCATTTGGTTACTTTAATTCATTCATTTGTGCCCTATCACATTTTGGATCTTTTATACCCAAACTCACACATATACCCAATACCCACCTAAAAACCCATTATCCCATTCTGAACGTATAAACCACCAAATAACCATTAATTACCCTAAGGAAATCCTATACTCTGTTTTTTTTATATCCAACCAAACCATTACAAATCCTAATTATCATAACCCACCTATTATAACCCCACCCACTTCAGATCCCATTTATCAAAACCATGCCTTATTAATATTCCCCAGAATCTATGAGCCTATTGTTCATTCATTACCTACCAAAAAACTCTACACCCCAGATTCTTGCCTTGTTTATACCTACCGAAATCAAATCCTCCCCAAACCGAGACCCCCCTGTTCCACTCCCATGCAGACCCAAAACCCGTTAGCTGCACTTTCCCCACACCCGGTTAGTTTGTTGTACCCCCCCTGCAACCCAACCCTAATCTTCCACATATATATTAACTACCTATTCCCCCCATGCATCCATATACTCTACCTAGCCGTCACACATTTTTCCCTCTGTTCCCCCCCTCTCCCGATCCCAGTCCACTTCCGGCCTTACCTGAACCCGCCGTTCGCCGTTCTCTCTCCCTCTCTTCCTCGTACTCTCGGGATTGAGTGTGTGTGCATGGTTATTTGTTCGTGGGTTGTGTGTTGGATCTCGGGTGATTGTGGTGTGTTCTCGTTGGTTCGTATTGCGGGACGTTCTTGCTCGTGGGGTTTTGTTCGTTCGTTCTTGGTGTATTTGGTTCGTAGTCGTGTTCGTGGGTTGTGCTCGCTTTGGTTCGCTGACTCGTTCGTTCGCGTTCGTTGCCGGGAATCCGTTCCCGTTATTCTTATTCTTGATTTTCGTCAGTTTCGTCATCGGTTAAGGCAAGTAACTTGTATTAAATTTCTTTGCATATACAAATACTAAATACCGCTTGTAGTGTAGTTGGGTTCTAGAGACAATTTGTGTGTGAATCTCCTTTTGATAATGTCTCTATAGTGAAAACTTGACCATAGTTGCCTCATGACACATATGACATGAGTACAACCTAGGATTTACTGTTTATTTGATGTGGTCGAATATGTGAGTTAGTTATGAGAATTTGTGCATTTGTTGGATCCATGTGATATACTTGTTGTGGACATTTAGTATACCATATTTCATGTTTTTTGGACACTTGGTAGACTCGATTTCATGTTTGGGTGTGTTTGGATCAAGTTTCGTTGAATCTATATTGATTTTGGTTTTTGAGGAAATTCTGTGTTTTGCCGATATTCTGTCTTGATCAGTAATTTAGACCATATTAAGGTCAGAATCTTACTTTCATTATAAAATATGAGTTTTAGAGAAATTCGTCTTCTTTCTAACCCCTCTGACCCTGCTCAATTTCGTTTTCGTATGTGTGAGTTATGACTGTTTTACTACAGAAGTGATTAATTCCAGATTTCGTTTCTTGATGATTTTGATGACTAATTATTTTGATACTTGTGCTACACATATTATTTTGATCTGAAACTTTTTTCAATACTTCTATATCTATTTAGGGATTACCTAGAATTTTGGTGGATTTTATTGATGAGTTTTATATACCGTTTCATGCTTGTTTATGAAAGCTATACTTTTTGTATTTTGCTCGCTGTTCTGTAAAGAATCGTATTTTCACCCTATTTTCTTCTACTGTATGGAAAATATTTATGAAATATGAAAGCTAGATTATTTTGTCTAATTTCACCTTCCTTTGGCGGATTTGGATTTAGTTTCACAGTTTGCGAGATATTTCAGTTTTTGTACAGCTGTGTTGGGAATTCCAGATTTGCCAAACTATTATTTTTTGAGGTTTTCTGATTTTTTTTTATTGAACTAATTTTACTGGAATATTATGAAAACTCTATATTTTGATACTATACATGTAGGGGATTACCCCAAATTTTTCCTGGATTTATTTGAGTGGTTTTGAGGCTGTTTTTCTGACCGAAAATTTGTTTTACTGATTTCTGACCAAACGTATTTTCTGGATTCAAATCAGTTTCGAGTTATGATTTTGTGAAATACTATATGGCTTATTTATAATCGCTAGATTTGTGTGGAGGTCTATTTTCCAGACTCCTTGACAGATTCAGATTTGGATTTCTATAGTAGCGGGAATCACTGGTTTAGTACTGTACTGTCATGCTGTCCTGAATATGAACATACACTGTTTTGCTTGTTTATGCGACTGTATATCATCTATGCATATTTATTTGTTTTCCTGAACCTAATACTGATTATACCATGTTAGTTTGACAATATTTCGTACACATTCATGCCTGTTTGATGACCATAATAAAAGTAACCAAGTCGGGGTTTAAGGGAAAGATCTAGTAATGAGAAATTATATAAATGTGTACTTGGAAGGGGGCCCGTGTTCCCTATACTGAGCATCTGTTATACTATTATACTGATTACCTGACTGCACACTTCCTTATATGAAGGTGTACTCGGAGGAGGACCAATAGGTTCTGACTGTCTGATTTCTGTTACTGCTTACCTGACTGCACACTTCCCTATAGGAAGGTGTAATCGGAGGAGGACCACTAGGTTCCGACTGTTACTACTACTGCTACTGTTACTGATACCTAAGTACACTGCCCTATATGATCCCTACGAAATCTACAAATGTAACTGTTTTGAATGTAGCAACCATTCAATAAAAGGATGGCGCATGAAGTGCTACCTAGTTAGTAATAGACACAATACTGTAAGAACATAACACTGATACTGTTACACTGACACTGTTATACTGTTATACTATTATACTGTTACCCTGATACACTGAACATACTACTACTGATACTGTTACTGGACGTTGTTAGTTGTCATGTGACACTGTTACTTGACACATGTTACCTATACCTGTTAGTATGCCATGCTAGTTGACTTTGCTTTACTGATTCATGATAGATATTACTGTTGATGTGTTATACCATGCTACATTTGTTTCCGCTGTTATTTAGACTTGTTTCCCATGTACTTGTATCCTACATTATAAGTGGCCCGTAACTTGCATTGACGGGTACTTGTTTTCTTTTTCCTTCTCCTGCAATGTATTGATTGCAGATCAGGATGGTCGGCTGCCAGATGGCATTGGCGAAATGATGTATTAGTGCTGGATTTTCTGCTTTATTATTATTATTATTATTATTATTATTATTATTTGTTGCTTGAACTTGAATAAATTGTATTTGATATTTGGATTTATTTGTATTTGGTCAATGTGACCCAGGATATTATTAACTGTCCAGACTTGATTTATTTGAGATTATATTATATTTTGGTTCAAGTAAATTTATATTGATCTATTTGATTCAATTGTGCATGATTGGTTGATTCTGCTTCCGACTTTGATTATTTTGTAAGATGTTGTAAAGATTCTTGTATAGCTAATGGATGATGAAAATCATTCGCTGGGCTTAGTCACGTATCCGTATTCCGTATTCTCTTTTGGGAAGCAGGGCGTGACAGTATCAGTCTTTTGTTCTTACAGTCTTGTGTGTATTACTAGCTAGGTAGTGCTTCATGCGCCCCAAAATATAACACATGGTTGCTACAACAAATAGTTTCACTTTTAGATTTCATAATGGACCATAATGGGGCAGTGTACTCAAGTATCAGTAACAGTAGAAGTAGCAGTAAAATAACAGTAACAGTAGCAGTAAAAGTAACAGTAACAGTAATAGTAACAGTATGGAACACTAGTTTCCTTCTAAGTACACGTTTCCATATTTTCCACTACTAGAGATCTTCCCTTAAGAAACCCCGGCTTGATCACTTTTATTATGGTTATCAATAGACATTATAGTGCATGAAATAGTGTCCAATTATCATGGTATAATCGGTATTAGGTTCAGGGAAACAAATAAACATGCATAGATGACATACGGTCACATAAATGAGAAAAACAGTGTATGTTCATATTCAGGACAGCACGACAGTACAGTACTAAAATAGTGATTTTCATTACTACAAAAAACCAAACTGAATCCATCGAATAATCTGGAAAATAGACTTCTACACGAATCCAGCGATTATATATATGCCACATAGTATTTCACAAAATCATAACTCAAAACTGATTTGAATCCAGAAAACACGTTCAGCCAGAAATCAGTAAATCATATTCAAAGTCAGAAAAACAGCATTAAAACATCTCGAATAAATTCAGGAAAAATCTAGGGTAATCCTCTATATGTCCAGTATCAGAATATAAAGTTTCATAATATTCCAGTAAAATTAGTTTAGTCAACAAAAATCAGAAAACCCCAAGAAACGATAGTATGGCAAATCTGGAATTCCCAACACTGCTGTACGAAAACTGTAATATCTCGCAAACCGTGAAATGAAATCCAAATCCGCCAAAGGGAGATGAAAATAGAAAAAAATAAGATAACTTTCATATTTCATAAATATTTTTCATACAGTAAAAAGAAATAGGGTGAAAATACGATTTTTTACTGAACAACGAGTAAAATACAGCAAGTATAGCTTTCATAAACAAGCATGAAACGGCATATAAAACTCATCAATAAAATCCATCAAAATTCTGGGTAATCCCTAAATAGATATAGAAATACTATCCAAAGGTTCAGATCAAAATAATATATTTAAGACTAGTATCAAAATAGTTTAAACTTCAAAATCATCAACAAACGAAATCTGGAAATAGAATACACCTCTGTAGTAAAATAGCCATAACTCACTCATACGAAAACAAAATCGATCAAGGTTAGAGAGTTTGGAAAGAAGACAGATTTCTCTATAATTCATGTCTAATACAAAAAATATGAATTCTGAACTTAATAAGGTCTAAAATACAAATCAAAACTGATCATCGACAAATACAGATTTTCTCTTGAAAACAAAACCAACATGAACCACACGAAACTCGTTCTAATCACAATCAAACATGATATAGAGTCTACTAAGTGTCCAAATATCATGAAATAGAGTATGTAACATATTCACAACCATCATATCACATGGATCCCATCAAATACGTAATTTTACCTAATTATCTCACATATATGAATAGGTCAAGAACGGTCAAACCTAGTTGTTTTCATGTCGATTTTTGTGTCGTGAGGCAACTATGGTTAAATAGCATTATAGAGACAAAACCCATAAAAAGTAATACACACACGAGTTGTCTGTAGAACCCAACTACACTATAAGCAGTATTTTTGACTTGTATCATACAAAGAAATTTGAGTACAAGTTACTTGCCTTAACCGAAGACGAAAACGAAGAACACCAAGAATAATGGGAATGGATTCCTGGCCAACGAACACAACGATCGAATGAATCCCACGAACACAATTTGAAAGCAAGAGCTCGAGATAACATGTACAAACTCAATCAAAGAGAAAGAGGGAACACCACGGCGGAGGCAAATGGCGGCCAATGCAGTGGCGGCCCCTGTCCCAACTATTGTCGGCAAGGAAGACCAGAGGGAGGGACGCGACACTGGCGGCTGTCGCTGGGCGCGCCGATCAGAACAGAGAGGAAACAGAGAGATGACGGAGGCAATGAGAGCTCGGGCTAGGGGGTGATCGGGCGAAGAGGTGGTCGGGTGCAGGGTCGACAATGGGTTCGAGTGCAGTCGGCAGTAATGGGGTTCGGTCGGAGATGGAGATGAAAGGCAGTGGAGGGGTTTTTGGTGGTCGGAAGGTGGAGCAATGGGGTTAGTCGGCAGTAGGGTTTCGGAGGTTGAAGGTGGGGGTTGCACAGTAAGATAGGGGCTAAGGTTCGGTAGGGGAGAGAGAGAGAGAGAGATGTAGTGCCCCGAGTTTCGCACACTGGAAGCTCGTGACACTTACCTAGAATCTTTACTTCAATGAGTACACAACACAGACAATTACAAGAAATTAGACTTACATTGCACATGAAAACTTTATCCTACACTTGGATGCTTTTCACAGCTCGAGTCTCCTGCTCCACGATCAGCGATCCTACAATTAGCAAACTATGGGCACGTCAGTTGAATACAACTGACGCAACGCGGATGAAAACCACAATCTCCAAAATCCTCAACAATCAATATTTGATGCAGAAGAAAAAAATGTGAAAGTCAAACCACAAGTGTCGGTGTATGTCATGATCTAGATTCTAATGCACAATTCATATGCACACCATGCTCTTAATCTAATGCAAACTTGATTTGGAAACGTATGCATCCCATACTACATACTCCCCAAATCGAGTTCGTATTCTCCAGATGGTAGGATTAAAATCCCTCGCCATGCATCCTACTTTTGTACTCTTTCTTGTTTCTGACATTCATCTAGTGACTGGTAAGATTACAGTCACTTGGTCTAGTTTTGCTGCTGTAGTCAGAAATTATTAGTTATGTCATTATGTATGCCGAGACCCTGTGGTCCTACGCCACTCTCCGGTCATATTCCGCCCGGCCCCTGTGGTCCTACGCCACTCCCGGACCTTACCCAAAAGTTGTTACGAACATAAAGGTGACCCTACAGGTCCTATCTGCTCCACCGAGAGTCCTAGAGCCCTGCTCTGCTCCCTGTTCGCATTAAACAACATAGAACCTTAGGTGGATTTGGAGGGTTCATTCCCTAATTTCCACCATACAGTCCTTATCACTAAATCTCAGAAATTAACAGACGAGACCATGTCGCACGTGTCCCAGACGAGACCACGCCGCACGTGTCCCCCTTGATAGGAGAGTACAACGCCCAACTAATACTTGTCCTTACCAATTATCTAAATTAATTTCTTAATTCACTAACTAGGTTCAAAGTGAATCCAACCTAGTTGAATCTTCAACAAGTTTCACCTTGATTTAGTTAGGGTTCAGCCTAGCCTCCATTCAGGCTAAGAGATCGGCCCAACATGCATCACACTAGTGCACTCAATGTACACAAGACACTACCATATGTAAATAACCAAGTATGCATACCCACATAGACAAGCATACGGTATTCCATCAATCACTGTATTCATGCCTACAATCCCTTCTATGCAACCAATAGTTCTTTACTACAATCTACTTAACTTGTCATGAGCTTTTTATTAGCTAAGCATGCAACTACAAGTGGCTTTCCCTTCTTACCACCATTACTATACTATCATAAATCAGTTAGCTAAGAATTCGACTATGGCTTTTTACCAGTATCCACTTACTACCATTACTTTAAGTGACTACTAACTCTACTTTGAATCACTACTTCTACCATGCATTACTAACTAACAAGTAGTTTACACCATCATGAACGAGTAGTTTCCTATTCTACAAGCTAACTAAGCAATTATACTAACTAGGCATACACTTCCCACAATTCTTCTATTTGAGTTTTCCTTGTTATAAGAGCTAAGCATATAATCATACAACGTCACTCTATATAATTTATATCTATTAACATACAATCATCATTCTATATAATTTATATCTACTAACATACAATTATCATTCTATATAATTTATATCTATACAAAACCTCATGTATTAATTCCACATAGAGCTTACTATAATTAACCATGCATGTAACTTCTTTATCAATTCTATCCTACTAGCATATAAAATTCTACTAGTGTCTCTTTCCTAATTACAACTTTTTATTTCACATAATCACTTCAATCTATTATGCATAATCAAACAATGAATTAAAATATGATTGGGAGTAAACATACATTTTTCTTACTATGTTTACTCTATATAAACTAAAGTATTTAATAATTTCAACCAACAATATCTTGATAATAAAACTTCTAACATAACCTCACTACTTCAATTCAATAATTTTAACAATCACAACTTCTATATAATAAAGTCATAAAAGTAATCAAAAGGGAAAGGAGAATACCCACTTTGTTTTATTTGCAAGCTTCAAGTTGCTATCTTCTCATCCTTGCTCCTTGATTCTTCCTTGACTTTTTGCTCCAATAATAGTATAATAGTAGTAGTAGCTAAGTAGTAGAAATAGTAGTAGTAGAAGTGGTAGTTGTTGAAGAAGTAGTAGGTAGTAGTAGTTGTTGAAGAAGTAGTAGTAGTTGTTGGAAGTAGTTAAGTAGTAGTAAATATATTTTAAAAAAAAGATGGAAGAAAACTGCTGCTGCTGTTGCTGTCGGCAGGCAGTAAAGAGAGAAAAGAGAGAAGGAGAGAAGTGTAGGAGTAGTAAGTAGTAGTAGTAGTAATTGGAGTAAGAGTTATTACACATGTATATATAGAAAAAGGGGAGGAAACACAGCTGCTGCTGCTGTCGGCAGTAAAGAGAAAGAGGGAGAGAGGTGTGGAAGGGTGTAGAATGCTTAGGTGTCCCCCCACTTTTGCACATAACATCTCAAGCTTTATGTAATTGCACTTAAGTCCTAAATCTTATTGGATTGGACTTTTAAAAGAAAACATATTAGGCTCTTTTAAAAAAAATTAACCATACTAACATAAAAATAATAGTGTAGTGTATGAAAAATAACAATGCATATGTACACATTATAAGAAATTAGGGGTATTACAAGAGATAGGTGAGTTTTTATAGGGTTTTGGTTTTAGGGTTTCAGAAGATGTTGGGTATTAGGTTATTGGGTCATGGGTCCAATTAGAGTAGTAGTAGGAGTTGGTTTAAATTAGGATTTGAATAGGATTTGGTTTATCAATTGGGCTTAGGGATAGTTATGAGGATCTAGGTTTAAATGCAAATAGAATTATCAATAGGCTTAGGCAAAAGAAACCACAAGCACCCAAAACACGAGCAAAAGAGAATAGAACAAGATCCAATAAAGAGAAAACACAACAATCGATAAGGAACGAAGCAAAAAGACAAACAATCAGACACAAGAGCTCAAAATGAAATAAAATGAATATATATTGAAAACAACTCCAATATACGGTCCAAGAAAATACAAGAGAGTACAAATACCCAAGAAAGAAAAAAATACACAAAAAATACGAAAAACGAAAAACATGAGTTACACATATTTTTGATTAACAAAACAAAAGAAGAAAAAAACACCAAAAATTTGCTGCCTCTTCTTTTCCCAAATCCCCCCAACCCTGCTAACTCTACCTCTCCCAATTGTCCCCGAGATCCCCTCTGTCACAGCCCGCTGGTAACCTCCCTGTCGCCGTCCGCAGCTCGCCACCCACGCAGCCTCCCCCGTCGCCGTACAAACCCTAATCCCCTCATATAAATTCCTCTCCATCTCCTTTCTTTCCTTCCTCTTTCTCACTGCCGCCTCCTTCCCCAAATCGAGTTTTTTGCCTACATAGGCCACTTTTTGAAAACATTTGCATTTTTGGGCTAGTTGCCCAACTATTAGCGCTTTTGGGCTATTTTATGCCACGTCAGTAGTGGCCGCTATTCTCAATAGCGGCCTTTTCATTTCGAGGTCGCTAATGGGAATATCGACGTATGTTTTATTTTTTTTTGAATTTTTTTGTTTGCCGTCGCTATTCTCACTAACGACCTTAGTATAATGAAATTGCTTATGGGATTAGCGACCTTTAGGGGGCGTTTGGTACGCGGTAATGTATAAGGAAATCTAGGATTATCCTCTTGATTACCTGGTTTGGTAAGACATATGTATAGTTTTGTAAATAATTTTAAATTCTCAGGGTTATCAAAATAATTAGTTTGGAAGGATAAACATCCCCCTTGAAAAGGGTGGGATTTATGGATTTCTCCACATAAAAAATGAGTGAGATTATTGCATACCCAAAACACCCTCCAGCTAAGGGGACAAAAAGAAGAAAAAAACGTCCAAGTCTTATATTTGATCAGATCACGTCGTGCTTCTTGGTTTGTTAGTATAGAATCGCAGAACTCGAGTTAATTAATATGCTAGAAAATGATAGATGTGTGGTACCAAACAAGAATACAAGATAGGTGAAGGCTGAGAAATTCCATCAAAAATGTGATATCGAAAGTGATGTATCTTATATATGACTTCAGCTGCAATAAGTAATTAATTCATACTTTGAACATGTATTTATACAAATAAAGTTACATTGTACTAAAACTATTTATAGCTGGCTTGTATTTATAGCATTAATCGAATGTACATTTTATTTTTCTTTTTTTGTTATGTTCTTCATCTAACTGGTTGAAATATATTCCAATCATAGTGTAATTTTTTTAGTAATCTATTTGTTAATTTACTAAAATTTTATAAGATATATATCAGTATTGCTTTTGCACATGCATGCATATACATCAATTACTAAATTAGATAATTTTTATATTTATTTATTTTAAAATAAAGTGAAAATGGTATTTTCGGTAATATCTACTATAGATATGGATTGATGGGAATGAATTGTTCAATACCAAACACAGTAATAAAGTATTCCCAGACATGTAATGTCGTATACCAAACACAGTATTGCAAAATTCCTGGGAATCTTCATTCCCACACCCACATTTCTGGGAATCCACAAATTCCTGGGAATTCTCCAATCCGCGTACCAAACACTCCCTTAATGAGCTGTTTTCTAATACTTAGCAAAATCGATAGAGCTTTAAAGCCCATACCGCTATAAATCCTCTCCTCGTCAGCACAGCTCCCTCACTCACGTTCTCTCCCACCCGCAGCCGATCCCGATACCGATCCGGATCTCCCCTCCTTTCCCCAAACCCTACCATCCTCAAAACCCTAGAAATCCAAACCCCAGCTCCTCCTCTTCCCTAGACCCATGGCGAGGGTCTACCACAACTGGGAGCGCCTCGTCCGAGCCACGCTCCGCCGCGAGCAGCTCCGCGCCAGCGGCGCCGGTGGCCTCAACGCCGCCGGCAAGTCGGCCACCGGCCTCGCATCTGCCGTTCCGCCCTCGCTCGGAAAGACGACCAACATCGATGCGATCTTGCAGGCCGCTGACGACGTCGAGGACGAGGATCCCAACGTCGCCCGGATCTGTGAGTTCTCTCTTTCTTGATCGTTTTGTGATACAGGCCAAAATTCTCGACTTTCTATTATTTTCTCAAACTTCGAGTATGCTTTATTCAATAAAAAAATGGCTTTTAAATATGCTTACAAAATAGAATAAAAAGAAAACTCTAACGATTCTTGCCGAATCAAACGTAACTATCGTAACAAAAAAAGTCCTAAAATTTTCTTGCTTTATGATAATAAGTTATACTAGAAACCAAATAATAAAGATTCTAATTATATAAAGCCACAACAGCAGGGAAGAGTCAGACACTGCGCATAATAAAATACATATTTTCTTTTGACTGTATATCTTTCTTCTAGGATTGTCTTCTTTGTAATCTGATACCCGACCAAACTGAGGAGGGTTGGGTATCGTGGTATGCGGAGGGGGTGGCTCTCGTCGAGAGCGAGTATCCACCATGAATGCAACTCAAAAACAAAGAGCAAGAAAAGTAAAGGAAAATTAACTAGATCTTCATTCATATCTCATTCATCCTCCATTACAGACTTTTATAGAAGAAGAGATAACAACTCTCTCCTCCTTACTTTCGATCTGCCAATGGGAGCGAGACACGCGTCGTGTGCAACGCTCGTACAATGAAAAAGGGAATGTACAGTAAAAACGGCCTAAAAGTGGCAGGGCCCACCCACAATGTCCCCCATTCACTGTATGCCAGCTCGCAGCCTTCATAAAGTGAAACAGGACTTATTTGCATAATTTCCCGACTCCTTTTACAATAAACTCCATCAAAGAAAGATATTAGCTGAAGGACAGATACGCAAAGTCTTCTACTGATACACCAGTTGCTCCCTTCTTCTCTGCTTTGCTGTCGTCGACAGATACAGCTCTAAGGAGCTGTATCATTCCTACCCTCTTGAAGAGGAGCCTCCATCGTCTTTTGGAACCCAGGGAAACGATTGTCCCTTTCGCAAAAATAGAGAAATGAATTGAGAAATTCATTGGATCCTAGTTCGGGACTGACGGGGCTCGAACCCGCAGCTTCCGCCTTGACAGGGCGGTGCTCTGACCGATTGAACTACAATCCCAACGAGGTGTATAGCATACATATTCATATGGTTTCATAAGAACATTCTACTTGTTATGTTGTACGGATTATCAGTAACTAATGATTATCCATTTTTAACAATCAAATAAAAAATAAACCAGAAATTTTCCCATGTCACCTCCTCTTTGCCTTCCCCCTTCCACTGTATGAGGACCTCAGTAACCGCCGCATTCCTCCTATTCATCATTCTGTTGGATAAAATTGCCATGGGTTCAAGGTGATCCTCGTGAATATAAACAGGGTGAGTGGTGCGCAATTTACTGGGATCTCCTATATGACGCTTAAGCTGAGATATGTGAAAGACGTCGTGGATTCTTGCGGTCGGGAGAAATTGCAGCTTGTAGGCAACGGAGCCGACCTTCCCTATCACTAAATATGGGCCATAGTATAGATGGGAGAGCTTGTGAATCCTCCGCCCTCCAACTGATTGTTGTCTGTAAGGTTGCAATTTGAGATATGCATAATCCCTAATCTCGAATGCCTTATCACTCCGATGCTTATCTGCGGTGCTCTTCATTCTTTCCTGTGACTTACGCAGGTTGTCCTTGAGTATGCGCAGGGTGTTATCCCTTTCAATCAAGCACTCGTCGATCTCTTGAGCTCTAGCTATCTGTGGAGTGTAGGAGAGGAGGGTGGGAGGAGTCTTACCATACAGGACTTGATATGGAGAGATCTTGGTGCTGCTGTGGGTGTTGGTATTATGCCAGTATTCCGCCCATGGTAATAAATTAGCCCAACTGGTTGGCTTGTAGGCGCAGAAGCTCCGCAAATAAGTCTCGAGTACTCGATTAGTTACTTCTGTCTGGCCATCCGTTTGCGGGTGAAACGAGGAGCTCATGCAGAGTTTGGTTCCTTGTAGGGTGAAAATCTCCTTCCAAAAAGCACTGGTGAACACAGCGTCCTTGTCGCTAACCATCGACCTCGGCACGCCGTAATGTTTGACGATGTTCTTCACAAAAATTTTCGCAATTTGTTTGGCAGTGTAGGGGTGGGCGATTGCGATAAAATGACTGTACTTGGTGAGCTTGTCGACCACGACTAAGATGGTCGTCTTCCCCAAGCTTCTCGGTAGTCCTTCGATGAAGTCTAAGCTGACATCCTCCCAGACGGCAGTCGGAATAGGAAGTGGTTGTAATAGTCCCACTGGAGCTTGATTCAAGTACTTGCTCCTCTGGCATATATCACACTCCCGTATGTATTGCTGGAGCATTTTTTTCATCCCTTGCCAATGCGCAACTTGCCTTAGCCTGTCCCAAGTCTTCTCGAAGCTTGCGTGCCCACCTTGCAACGAATCATGATGCATCTGCAACAGTTTCCTGGCTGTGGCGGAGCTGGGGTTAACCACGACCCTTCCTTTATAGTATAGAAGGCCATGCTTAGAGCTATAGAGATTGGCGGGAAGCTCATTTGAAACTATCTTCGCAGCAATAGCAATGTAAAAAGGATCCCGCTGCACCTCTTCTCTGAGTTCATCGAGCCACTGTGGGTGTACAATGGAGATGGCTTGCAGGTGTGCTTCTTCATACATTCGCGACAACCCGTCGGCACCCACATTTTTGCTCCCCTGCTTGTATTCCACCCTGTAATGGTAACCGTGTAACTTCCACAACCATGTATGCTGGGCTTCCGTCTTTAGTCGTTGCTCCAATAGATGTTTGAGGGGTTTGTGGTCGGTTTTGATCACAAATTCCTTCCCCAGGAGATAGTGCCTCCACTTCTTTACCGCTAACAGGATTGCCAACATCTCCTTCTCATACGTCGAGAGGTGTTTGTTCTTTCCCTTCAACTCGAGACTAAGGTAAGCGATAGGGTGTTTCTGTTGCATTAGAATTGCGCCAACCCCTGTTCCTGCGGCGTCGCACTCTAACATGAATGTTTCATCGTAATTGGGGAGTTGTAGCACCGGTGGGGTCGTAAGAGCTTTCTTCAGCGCCTCAAAAGCGACTTGAGCATCCCCCGACCATCCGAAAGCACCCTTCTTCGTCAGCGCAACTAAGGGAGCAGCGATGGATGCATAGCGGGTTATAAACTTCCGATAGTAGCCGGTGAGGCCCAGAAATCCTCGCAGCGCCTTCAGGGACTTGGGTCATGGCCAAGATTGCACCGCTGAGATCTTCTTAGGGTCGACTGCCACCCCTCTCTCAGACACTATGTGATCCAAATAAGCAACCTCTTGGACACCGAACACGCACTTGCTCATCTTTGCCAACAAACTGTGGTCTCGAAGAAGTTGCAAGACCATTTCCAAGTGCCGTAGATGTTCACTCCAGGTTCTGCTATAGACGAGTATATCGTCAAAAAACACTAACACATCTTCGCAGGTGAGGCTTAAAGATCTCGTTCATAAGGGATTGGAAGGTGGAAGGTGCATTGGTTAACCCAAACGGCATGACAGTGTACTCGTAGTGGCCTTCGTGCGTCTTGAATGCTGTCTTGGGAATGTCAGGCTCATACATTCTGATCTGGTGATATCCGCTCCTCAGATCCAATTTGCTAAAGAATTTGGCGCCATGGAGTTCGTTGAGCAATTCATCGATGATGGGGATGGGGAATTTGTCCTTGACTGTCACCTTGTTGAGCGCTCTGTAATCTACACACATTCGCCATGTTCCGTCGTGCTTCTTGACCATCACCACAGGCGACGCAAAGGGACTCGAGCTCGGCCTGATCACTCCTGATCGCAACATTTCCTTCACCATCCGCTCAATCTCGTTCTTTTGGTGCCATGGGTGTTTATAAGGTCTTAAGCTCACAGGTTGAGCCCCATTGTAGAGGTGGATTTGGTGGTCGTGGGCTCTAGGTGGAGGGAGTGAGTTGCTGTCAAGGAATACTTCGTCATACATTTTCTGTAGGTGTGCGAGGTCGGAGGGGTAAGGTGGGGAAGGAATGCTTTGGGAGTTAGTTGCTGAAATTTGTAGGAGGAGCCCTTGCTTGACAAACGTGATGGTCTTAGTTACAACCTTAGCATCGGTGATCTCCCCTTCTCCTTGATTTACTCCTCTCAATGTCTTCACCTCTCCTTCTTGCTCAAATCGCAGGGAGTAATCCCTGAAGTTGAGCCATAGACCTTCCAGGGTCTTAATCCACTCTGCTCCTAGGATTAATTGACTGGTACCCAAGGCGAGGACATGGAAGTTGGCAATGATCTTCACCCCTTGACACGAGAATTCCACCTTTTTTCAGACTCCTTCACACTGCAGTTGTTCACCTCCAGCCACCGTCACTTGGAACGGCACCCCCTTGGTGACAGGCAATTTGGCCCTCTTAGCTAAGAGGGAGTCGACAAAGTTGTGCGTAGATCCGGTGTCAAACAGAGCGAAAACTTCTTTGTTGGCGATGGAGCCTCGGAACCTCAGAGTTTGCGGGGTTGAGGAGCCTACAATGGCATTCAGGGAGATGGTGGGAGAGGACATGGCCTTGAGCTCTGCTTGCACCTGCTCGACGTCAGCCGCGCACTCCTCTGTGGTATCTGATACTCCCTCTTCTGACTCACCCATTGCTTCTTTCTCGTCGAGATCCCCTTCAATCATCATAAGCGACCTCCCTTTGCATCGGTGTCCCTTGACCCACTTCTCGTCGCATCGGAAGCACAGGCCCTTGGCTCTCCTATCCGCAATAATTTTATCAAATGAAGTTTCCCTTCGCCACATCACCAGGTTTGGGTCCAATAGCAGCTGGTTTGGTGTTCAGACTTTTGGATGCTGAGTTGTATTAAGGTAGGAGTGCAGCTGTTCTGTTTGTGTATCCTTGATATCTCATAGCCTTTCGCTGACACATTAGGATCGTTTCTCTGGCTTGGGCTTTCCTGTAGGCGGTGGAGACTGTGACGGGACGCTTGAGTAGCACCTCTTGTTGAATCTCTTCCTTAAGTCCTGAGATAAAACAATCGACTAACACTGGCATCGTCGTTTGCTTGCTAAGGTGGCTGTATCGGATGAACTCCTTATGATATTCTTGGACTAAGCCGGTTTGATTCAACTTCAGTAGTGTAGCGGTGGGGTTTTGCAGCTCCGATGGCCCAAACTGGAGCAACAACTCATCCTTCAAAGCTTCCCATCCCACCTCCATACCGTATTGTTTCTTAAACTAGCGCCACCACATGAGTGCATCGTCTCTCAAAAAGTGGACGCAGAAGTCCACCTGTAGTCGCTTATCAATTTTTTGGGTGTCGAAGTGGTGTTCCAAGTGAAATATCCAGTTGCTGACGTCTCCGCTGCCATCGAAGGTGGGGATTTCAAGTTTGGTATAACGAGGGAAGATGTACTGGTTTTTTTCGTGTTCCTCCTCTTCTCCTCTGCGAACCCAGTGCCTATCCTCAGACCTTGCCCATGGTCGATATGTGTTTGTTTCGTAATATTGGGGGTGTGGTGGAGATTGGGGTCTCAGATCTCTGTTACCACCGCCAGAGGAGTTGCTCGCACTTCGATCCACCAACGGCAGCACCCTTTGAATGAGGCCCTTAATCTCTTCCACCTGGGCCTGCATCCTTGCTCTCTGTGCACGCATGTCCACATTCAAGGCCCCTAGTGAGATTTCTAATCCCTCCACTCTAGACTCCAGATCGGTCGACTTGTGAGGTTCAACACCCCTAGGGATGGAACCTCGCGTCAACGGGCTCGATTCCCCATGTCCAGAGCCAGCTCCGGACTCAGGGATAGTTGAGCACACGATCGGGTCTATTGGGTTTGTGATATAGCCAGGCTCTGATACCATTGATACCCGACCAAACTGAGGAGGGTTGGGTATCGTGGTATGCGGAGGGGGTGGCTCTCGTCGAGAGCGAGTATCCACCATGAATGCAACTCAAAAACAAAGAGCAGGAAAAGTAAAGGAAAATTAACTAGATCTTCATTCATATCTCATTCATCCTCCATTACAGACTTTTATAGAAGAAGAGCTAACAGCTCTCTCCTCCTTACTTTCGATCTGCCAATGGGAGCGAGACACGCGTCGCGTGCAACGCTCGTACAATGAAAAAGGGAATGTACAGTAAAAACGGCCTAAAAGTGGCAGGGCCCACCCACAATGTCCCCCATTCACTGTATGCCAGCTCGCAGCCTTCATAAAGTGAAACAGGACTTATTTGCATAATTTCCCGACCCCTTTTGCAATAAACTCGATCAAGGAAAGATATTAGCTGAAGGACAGATACGCAAAGTCTTCTACTGATACACCAGTTGCCCCCTTCTTCTCTGCTTTGCTGCCGTCGACAGATACAGCTCTAAGGAGCTGTATCATAATCCCCATCATTCTCCTCGGGTGAGAAAAATTCGATGTCCTTATCGATAAAGTTAAAGAAGCACAACCGACCATCCCATCGGAGACTTTTTATCGTACCAGGCCATTTTTTGAAAATATTTGCGATTATGAGCTAGTTTCGAAATTATTAGCGCTCGTGGGCTACTTGGTGCCATGTTAGCAGCGACCGCTATTCTCATTTGCGACCTTTTCACTTTGAAAGTCACTAATGGGAATAGCGGCCTATGTTTTAAAATATTTGAAATTTTTTGTTTGTTGCTGCTTTTCCTACTAGCGACCGAAGTATATATGAGGTCGCTAATGAGATTAGCAACATCAAATGAATGTATTGAGACACTTAGCAAATTTTAGAGAACTTTTGCTTTCTTGGAAAAAAGCTGAGGTCGCTAGTCCGAATAGCGACCTCAGTAGAAGACTAAATCTCCTTGCTCTATGTAAGATTTGCAAAATAATCATTCAACTAAGGTCACTATTGGGAATAACAATCTTAGTATACTTTGGTCGCTATTCGCAATAACGACATCAGTAGAAAACTCAATCTCCTTGTTCTTTGTAAAATTTGCAAAATAGTCACACAACTAAGACCTCTATTCGGAATAGCGACCTTAGTACAATAAAAGCTTCTATTCCGAATAGCGTCCTTTGTACAACTAATGTCGCTATTCCGAATAGCGACCTCAGTTTCAAAAATAAGTTGATAGTAAAATCTAGAGAGCTTTTGTTTCCTAGATTTTACTAAGTATTAGAATACAGTTCATTGAAGGTTGCTAATCCCATTAGCGACTTCATGTATACTTTGGTCACTAATAGGAACAGCGACAGTAAACAAAAATTTAATTTTTTTTAAATAGAGGCCGTTATTCCCATTAGCGACCTCTAAATGGAACATGCCGCTAATGAGAATAGCGGCCACTGCTGACGTGGCACCAAGTAGCCCACGAGCGCCAATAGTTTCGAAACTGGTCCATAATCGCAAATATTTTCAAAAAGTGGCCTAGTACGGCAAAAAATTCCTCATTGGACCGAGTATTTTCCATGAAAACACGCAATGAACATAGAACATAAGACTGTGCAAATATGGCATGTACAACTTTAAGTTCCCTATCCTGTTGTCATCTATGCAAATCTAGCATATTTTAAACATTTTTCTACAAAGAGGTGTCATTTATAGGTACGACCCTAGCAGTTGAAAAATAAAATGAGTTGAAGCATCTATCATCTGTGCTAGCTACAGATGATAAATAGTTCACTTAATCTAATGCATTGCAATGATCTAACTTAGAACCAGGTTTTGAGGAAAGGGAGCCTCATGCTTGTAGGAGGTAAACTTCCTCATACATAGTAGAGGCTTTATATGAACGATCCATACTGTTCAGTGAATTTGTAATGTCATAAAACATGTGTATAAAAAAATCAAGTTATTCAGAGGCTTCTTTCTAATATAAAAATTGTTCATTTTGCGACCACTTAAAGCATGGATAAACAATCTCTAATCCACTTGATATTTTATAGGTGCAGTGGACTATTCTTTTAAGATAAATATCTCAAAACATCTTCATAATTTTTGTAGATCCTATTAAGATACATAGCTTCACACATATCAAAATAAATATATAATGATCTAAGTTAAAAGTTAATGTGACCTCAAGTATTCTCAAACTACTAAGCATTTTTGCAAACCTAATTAACCAAGTTGTACAGAACAAAATGATAGATGTTGGTGGCACAGAATGGAACATAATGATTTTTTTTTGATGAGTAACTGCATCTATTTGAGACTTTGTATCTCTTTGAATATTCTGATCCAGAATTACAGATGTTTTGTCTTCACATACATCTTACCAGAGAAAGTAAATCTTAAAAATTGGGGTGTTGCCAACACTAAAAGAATGACGCCTTTTATGCGCCTCGGCTCTTGCCCGAGGCACTTGACTGAGTGCCTTTTTGGTGCCTGAAACTCGCACGATTGAACATGACCACCTGGTCAAATACAAAAGCGAGAATTCTCATTGCTCGAGGGCCTGAGGTGCTAAACAGTTAAAATTTCCGATTACGTCCGATTAATTCTCGATTAATCGCTCATCAGAGACTAAGCGATTATTTTTTTTTAGCAATTTATAATATTTCAATAGTTCGATATTTAATCGGGTATAATCGGTTGATTAGTGGTTAATTGACCGATTTTAAGTGGTCGATTAACCGATTTAATTTTTTCTAATTTTTATGCTCGTTTACATTATTTGGGCTCAATCCGGCTCAAACTCAAATTCAAATTAAAAATTGAAACTCCTTCTGGTCCTCGCGCAAATCCAAACCTGACATGTTACCCTTCTCTTCTTCTTTCTCGCGCAAACCCAAATCCAAACCCAATTCCAAACTGATTCTCTTCAAACCTAAACCCAAACTAATTATCTTCTTCATCGAGCAAACCCAAACCTGACCCGCCGTCCTCCCACTGTGTCGTCGCATACTTGATCTGGCCCGCATCTGCTGCACTTCCTCTTGCTCCTACTCTTGATGCTCGCGCTGCTCCTTTTTTCTGATTGTTTTTGTTTGATGGAACCGACCAGCAAATCTTATCCGACCCACATTCAGAATCTAAACTTAGTTCAAACCAAGTACTCTTTTCTCTCTCGATAACTATATGTTCATATTTGATAATCTTATAATAGTTTTATATTAGAATTTAGGGTTGCTACATAATGAGGATATATCTTTTTTTAATTTTATATATATATATATATATATATATATATATATATATATATATATATATATAAAGATTTTTTTGATTTAGTCCCTAGTTATTTTTTCGATTAACCGATCAATCACTAATCGCTCCTAGACTGATTAGTTCCAAAAATCAATTTTAACTGCCTAGCTGAGGTGCCAAGTTGCACGTTTTTTAAATATGTGGTTGTGGTCCATTAGACCGTCACATACAATTGCAGAGGGGACATTTGTTTTAATATTCGTCATTTGTATGATAATACATAGTTTGAGTTTTTCGTTGTCTCACTGAGTTACCAATATGGCCTTTTTGGTTCTCATTTTGCATTTATTAATATGATCAATGTCCGTGAGAATTAAATTAATGCGTTATACGATGAAAATTTGGGAGTGATCGAACATAGACTGAGATCAGAAATTACAGTGTCTGAGAATCAGTTTGGGTTTATGCCTGGGAGGTCAATAATGAAAGCAATTTATGTACTGAGAGGCTTATGGAAAAATATAAGGAGAATAAGAAAAATCTACATATGGTTTTTATAGATCTAGAAAAAGCATATGATAAAGTCGATAGAGACAGTTTGGTGGGTGTTAAATAATAAAAGAGTAACTATTCGATATATTGAGGTAATGAAGGATATGTATGAAGGGGAAATGACCACAATTAGAACAACCACCGGAGAGTAGTGATTTTTCTATTACAGTAGGTTTACACCAAGGTTCGGCTTTAAGCCCCTACCTCTTTACTTTGGTTATGGATGAATTGATGCGAGGAATACAAGATGAGATGCCTTGGTGTATGCTTTTTGCCGATGACATCGTCTTAGTGGACGAGACTAGAGTAGAAGTCAATGCTAAATTAGAATTGTGGAGAGAAATTTTGGAAGGTAGAGGCTTTAGGATAACCAGAACTAAAACATAGTATATGGAGTGTAATTTTAGTGATATTCGGAACACAACTGAGGAAGTAGTGAAGCTTGATGGCCAAGAGATACCTTAGAGAGCATTTTCGATATTTAGGCTTGATTATACAAAGAGATGGGGAGATTTGTGAAGATGTTATACATAGGATCCAAGCAGGGTGGCTTCAGTGGAGAAGTGCCAGTGGTATTTTGTGTGACAAACGTATACCTTTGAAGTTGAAGAAAAAATTTAGAGGATAGCTGCTAGACCGGCAATGATATATGGAGTAGAGTGTTCGGCAATAAAGAAACAATATGTCCAAAAAATGAGTGTAGCGGAGATGAGGATGCTAAGATAAATGTGTGGTAAAATAAGGAAGGATAGAATTAGAAACGAGCATATACAAGACATGCTAAAGGTAGCTCCAATCCAAGATAAGTTAAGAGAATCGCCTAAGGTGGTTTGGACATGTCCCACGTAGACCTAGTAGTGTCCCTGTTAGAAAAAGTGATTTGATAAGTATTTAGGGTAGAGTTAGGGGTAGAGGAAGACCTAAACTAACTTGGGTGGAAACGATGAAAAAAGATATGATAGCTTGTGACCTTACAGAAAATATTGTGATAAACCGAACAGAATGGAAAACCAGGATTCATGTAGTCGACCCCAACTAGTTGGGAAAAAGGCTTTGTTGTTGTTGTTGTTGTTATCAGTGTCCGTGAGAGAGTTATTTTTGACCTATTGGCAGAGGCGGCTCCACGCCCATGGTTGGGTGTTCAACCGAACACCCAATTTTTTTTAAAAACTTATTATACATATAAAATTTTTAGAATAATATTAGTTCAAACACCCAATCTAAAAATCCACGAACACCCAATCCTTTATAAGTGAACACCCATCCAAAAATTACATAGTTGATGTGAGATCCAATGAAATTTTTTCAAAGCTCAAAGGGATTGGTTTTCTTGCTGCAAAGTTGGTGGAGACGGATAAGCATGTCATATATTTATTTGCTTGTGAGATTGGTGTTGACTCTTCGTGTCGCCATGTCACCAGTGCAACAGTTGAAAGAAGTTTTTCAGCAATGAAGGACGTAAAGAGCAATTTGCGCAATAGAATGAGAGATAAATGATTGATTGCGTAGTTACTTATATAAAGCGTGATGTATTTGATGATGTTGATAATGAGACTATCATGCAACGGTTTTAAAATATGAAAACTCGTCGAGGGTAGTTGTAATAGCTTATGAACTTTGATGTTTTTTGGAGGCATTGTGATAAAATATTTTATTTTTGGCTATATATTGTTGTCGTTTTTCTTATGAACTCGTCAAGGAAATTTTTATGAACTCGTCCATGAATTTTTTTTGAACACCCTTGGAAGAATTCCTGTAGCCTCCACACATCTGTAATGTATTTGTTATCTTTTGCGTATTGAGTCACGAAGATGACCTTTGTACATTTTATTTTTTATGGTCAGTATGCGAGCAAGCTTATACTATGGCGCAGAACTTGGATCCAGGCAGTGAAGGCAGAGGCGTTCTACAGTTTAAAACTGGTCTCATGTCTGTCATCAAGGTACTTACATGCGTTTTGTGCCACCCCCACATCCCCAACACACACAGAAAAGTCTTCACCCACCCATGTAGGAGAAAAATTCGAACGAGCAGAAACAAAACCACACTAAAGCATTCTGACAAGTGACAACAAACAGCCAGATAAGAGGGAAGATGAAAATTATGCAAAATTCCACAAGAGTTGTTCTATTCTTCACAAGATTTTTCTTTCACTTTACTTGGTTTGCCATTTTTATGAATTTGAAATATTTCTTGCAGCAAAAGCTTGCTAAAAAAGATGGTAAAATAGATCGTCAGCGTGATCTTGAACACTTGTGGAAATTCTACCTCAGCTATAAGAAACGACATCGAGTTGATGATATCCAAAAAGAGCAGCAAAGATTGTTGGATTCTGGAACGTTCAGTAGTACAAATCTGGGACAGTATGTCTCCTTTTATTCTTCCTCTAAATGTTGGTTGTATAGAACATGCATGCCAAACAAGATTATTTCTATGCACCTTCTTGATGAAATTCTTTAAAATGTAGTCTTATCACTTGATCGTTTCTGATACATAGGTGAACAAAGGCATTATGGAACAATACATTGTCTATTACTTATATTTTTGACCCAAGTTAACTTCTATGTTGAATATTCAAGTTATTAAGCTTCAAATTTATCCCTTATTACGACCGTATCAGACTCAAAATTCAGCTGGTGGTGCCTTTTGTTTCAGACACCCATTTTAGTGATATAATTGTTGGGTAGGACTGTGAGGTTCATAAAGAACTCTTATGTTAGGGAATGGAAGTGGAAACAAATTGAAATTGATGTCAGTGATGTAATTTGTTGATTTTTGGTACTTTTAGACAATATCTATTCATTCGTTCTTATTATCAGCCATTGGGGCCTGCCTAATTAGTTGTTCTCCTTTATTTTCATCAACTTAGTTATCAGTTTATAAATTACGTTTGCTAAGTGATTTTTTTTAGCAGCTTTAAATGGGTAGTGCACCACTATTATTTAAAAAAAAAATTCATTTCTATTGGTCTTTCTGCTTTTTTATGTGTAATTGAGCTTGAATGAGGCAACGATGGAGATATGAAACTGATGTAATTTAAGCCAAAGCTCACATTTCATGCTTCAGCTTCTTGTATTCAACACTGGTGCAAAATCTTCTTGAGGTCCTTGATATCAATTTTTTGTTTTTTTTTTTTTTGGGGGGGGGGGGGGGGGGGGGGGGTTAGAATTATCTGTTTGCAACACTATCTCGAAGGAATATTGTTAGTCAGCTATTCTTGCACCCCTGCATCTTCTCCTATTAACAGAATTAGTAGTCTGCCTCAAATTTCTTGGACAGCTGTTGGCGAGCAACACATTTGATATTTTTATGCTCCTTTGCCTGCTCAAACTGCACTTGCTGCAACAATTACAACTTCTTGTTATTGGAATCTTTTGATTAATCTCAATCTTGGATGGTAAAGGATACCTTTATGATTGCCTGAGCATATAATTTCTATTAATAATTAAATTTATGCATATTTTATTTTTACAATGTTTTTAATATTTTCATCTTCTCGATCTCTTCAACCACATTTACGAAACTGCACTTGCAGTTGCAACAATCACACGCTTCTTGTTGTTGGATGCTTCTTATGAATCTCAATCTTGGATGATAAGGGATACCTTAATTTCTGTAAACAGTAGAAGTTTATGAATATTTTATTTTTGCAAAATTTGACCCATATTCTTTGATATGTTTTTTTTGGTATAGTAATTTAACCCCTTACACGTTGATATGCTTTTTTTTTCTTACAACTTTGCATGACCAATTTTCATTCAAGATTTGAGTTTCGATTGCATGATTTTCAGTGAATAACTAGCTTTGAGATTTATGTGTTCAATATAGCTATAATGTTGCTTTAAGAAACTACTGGTTTAAGTAAAGCGCTGATAATTCCAGTTAGTATATGTTTGATTGACTGATTCATGTCATCCTTATAAGTTCAACTTTGATTTACATCTTGGATATCCAAACCCACAAGTGTAAAAAAAGAACAATTCAAAATTTAAGGTACGCTTATTAAGAGGAGGTTCACTATGCTAAATTAGGATCTCTGAAACTACTACAGCTTGTTTCATCTATCACAGTTATGGTTCTATTTTATGTGCTATCTGATTATCACTGTAAGTCCTACTTTTTGTTTTATTGTTCTTGGGTATAGGTTGGAATCAAGAGCTTTTGAAATGAAGAAGGCCTTTGCAACTCTAAGAGTATTGATCGATGTTCTGGACATACTTGTAGGAGATCCAAGTTATGAAGGAGTGGGCAAACTCATTATGGAAGAGGTGAAACATTCGTCTCTCATACATTTCACATAATTAGTAGACCATTTTTACTTCAACTATAAATAGTTAAATACTATATATTTGCTTATGTCAAGAGAATCACGTGACTCATGAATTATTACGATTTCTCTAAACTTGGTGTTTATTTTGGTAGGAAAGATATTAGTCCATCTTTGTCTGGAATTTGTTTTTAATTCTTTCTACCTGATATTGATATAAGGTCAGTTGTTTGTGAGTATTTGTTCGTGGATTGTTTCAGGTGAGGAGAATTAAAAAATCTGATGCTACACTTGGAGGAGAGTTTACAGCTTACAACATTGTACCCCTTGAGGCCCCTTCCTTAACAAATGTTATTGGATTTTTCCCAGAGGTACGATTCCTTTTTCAAATTTACTGTATCTCGTCAACTGTACTTGGTCTATAGTTGGAGTTAGTAAATGGACCTGATAAATAGCTGGATGATAAACTTATTTTGTAGGGTGTAATTTCCTCTTCCTGTCTTGTATTAGATTATGTGCTCTGTTAGCTTGTCATAAACAATTTAATTTAACCTACTGCCTGCCAAACAGATTAGAGCTGCAATATCTGCAATTAGTTACACATCAGAATTTCCCCGCCTTCCTACTGAGTTTGAAGTTCCTCAGAAGAAATCATTGGATATGTTTGATCTCCTGGAGTTCATTTTTGGTTTTCAGGTTCGTTTTTCATCTTATAACAGTAGTTTTTGTATAGTTGTATGTGTTTATTTTATATTTTACTGGGTTATATTATATGTTTTGCGTATGTTTTATATTCGTACTAGATTTGCCCGTGGGCACGTGCCTACGGCACGTCCTCGGAACGATACAACATATGAAAGTCTTGTAAACAGAAAAACAACAATTATGTAGCTCAAGTTTGAATAGTAAAACAATAATTAGTTGTAAATAAAAGTCCATGTTTCCATTAGTATACATTGAAAAATAATTATAAATGGGGGTGTAAAATCCAACTTCTTAGAACTTTGAGTGTGGAAAATGATGAAATTTAACTGTTGATGTGATATTTGTTATTTTCAATGTAACATGAGCAATAAAAAATGCATAAAAAATCTAAAAATTTACAAACCTGAAATATGAAAATATAAATTCCTGAGTAAATAGAGAGAGAAATCAATAAATAAATAAATAAAGGAGTTGTTTTGGGGGATTTGAATTTTGTTTTTTTGGGGGGAACTTTTGGGCGGAAAAATATGTTTTGTGAGGTTAGATCTAGACCATTGATTTCAACCTTATTTAATGAGAGCCACTTGATAGCTTTCTTTGTGTTTTATTATATAGATTACTGTGTTTCCTTGTGAAATTTCTTGTCCGATGTTATTCAAGTAATTTCAGCTTGATTTGGAGCATTTTTGTAGCGCCCCGAATTCCATACACCAAGAACTCGTGACACTAACTAGGATCTTGCTTCAAAGGGTATATAACACAAAATCACAGAAAATTGAAAACTTACTTTCGTACAAGGAAACAATAGTCTCCACGACGCTCCCCCACTTGAAACTCCAGCTCCCACGTTCAGTCTTGCAACTAATCAACTGTGGGCATGTCAGTTGAATGCAACTGACGCAAACTGATAAATACAGTGAACTTCCTTCTTTAACAACAAATTTAATGTCCAAGAAAAATGTGACTCACATAACAAGGTGTCAGTGTATGACATGATCCTGGAATCTAATGCACAACACAATATGCACACGATGTACTTATTCTAATGCATGCTTGATTTGGAAATGTATGCATCCCATGCTAAACGTATGCATCCCATACTACATACTTTTCAATGAGTTCATGTTCTCCAGATATTAGGGTTCGATCCCTCCGCCATCCATCTTACTCATGTACTCTAGCTCTGTTTCCGACATTTATCTAGTGTCTGATGAGGTTGCAGTTGTTCGGTCTATCCCCCTACTGTAGTCGGTAGTGCCATGCCGGGATCCTATGGTCTCTTTCCGCTTTTGTACACCCATAATGGTGCAAGCCCCTGCGGTCTTTCTCCACTCTTCGGTCTTACATGCATATCACTCCGTCCGAACCCTGTGGTTTCTCGCCACTCCCGGACAACCTCGTGGAACCTCCACTTGAGGCGCCGGCCCTGTGGTTTTTCTCCACTCGTGGATCTCATCACAAGCTGTTACGACATCACGGTAACCCTACAAGCTCCTCATTCGCATTAAACAACCCAGACTACCTTTAGGCGGAGGCATAGGGGTCCATCTCCTATTTCCGATCATAGCTTGGTCTTACACTAGATCCCAAAAATTAACAGACGAGACTACGGCACACGTGTCCAGACGAGATCACGCCGCACGTGCCCCCTTGACAGGTGAGTACACGCTAACTAGTGCCTGTCCTTACAGTCACGAATCAGACTACCTAGAACTGACACCTTTACTAATTTATACGACTTAGATCAATTTCTCATGAGCTTAAGTCCTCCATTAATCGCCACTTAGTATCTAGGTGGATTTTATTAGTTACTTACAGTCTCATTGTTCACAATTACATTGGATTATCATTGTATTCTTATTCTCAAATAATTGGCTCAACCTGGCCTTTATCCAGCCCATGTCCGGCCTATAGAAAGTAATAATAATTACTCTTACTTCCATATACTAACTTCACAAGTTCTTCTATTACTACACTTTACATTTTCTCCCATTTAAATATCATTGTTTAGTTAGCACGACATACTCTCATACAAGTTATTACATTCATCAAGAAGCTATTCTTTCACCCTTGCTTCTACCTACTAAACTCAAGCTTGTATTTACCTTATGAGGACTAGGTGCATACTAACTCCTTCAATTTGCTTACTATCATATCAATTTTAACATGAATAATTCTGTAAACATGATTTCTTGTACTCAAGGTCAAGTCTGCACTTAGCTCCTAATCATAAACTATGCTTATTAACCATGAATAATTGGTTAGCCATTAGGTCACTACAAGGTCAAGTCTACATTTCCAACTTTCTAGCTTCTCACTAACATGACATTCTAGCATTTTACTTTACTAATTTACTACCATACTAACATATTTAACTTACGAACATGAACAATGATAATGTTAATAACATGATTACCACTGCTAACATGATCACTATTACACAAGAAACCCTCATATAATTGTCAACTACACATTGGAGCTTACTAACATACATTAAGCTTACTAACGTTACAACTAAGCTTACTAACATTACAACTAAGCTTACTAACTTATTAATAGCTTACTAACAATGTAAAATTTATTAATCAAGATACTAACTTGCTAATCACAAGGACTTTACGCATGCAAGCATGAAAATTTAATTAGTTACCACGCAAACATCACAAAATCACCACTTATGTTTAATAGTGACAACACAATCTTTCATGCCCAAGACTAGGTTTATATTCATAATCTTGCATAAAGGATTCATCTTTCACACTTTTAGTACCATTCTTAACACAGATTGAATCTTTATTTATTCACTAGCATTTTACTATCATTCTCAACACAAGATTGAATCTTTATTCATTTACTATCATTTTCATGCATATAAAATCACCTAAGTGAGTGGAAACCTAGCTCTTTGCTCCTTTAGCTTCTTTTGATTTTTCAAGCTCCAAATGTTCTAGGAAAATGATAAAGAATTAATTAGAATAGGAAATAGGATGAAGATGTTGAACTAGGAGTGAATAAAAAAAACTTGACCTTCTCCTCCTTCCTATGCTTGGCCGAAACCCAAGAATGAGTGGAAAATGAGAAGAGTTTGAGTAGAAAAATAGGGTTTTGCTTTAGGATTCTAGGGTTTCTTTTTTTTTTCCCTCCTTTTTTTTGGCTTACAGCTGCTCTCTTTTTTTTTTTTTTTTGGGAATGAAGATGAAGAAGTGGAAGGAAGGAAAGCTCCTTCTTTTGTAATGTGAAGTGAAAAAATGAGTGGAGGTTGAGATGGTGAGGTGGCTGGAAATTAACCAAGAGAAGAGTGAGATGAGTGGAGGGTAGGTGGCACTAGACTTTTTTTTTTTGGGATAATGCTAACCCTTGTCCAAACCATCAGAACCCTAACCCTTCTAACCTCCTAACCCTAACAATATGAACAAGGATTTATGCATTAAGAATCTATTGGCCTAATTTAAAATTTAAATGCACAATTTCTATTAATATCTCATACAAAACAATAATTTATTATTTTTGGGTTCTTACAACTTCATAATTTGGCAAATTGTTGTAGTGGATGGTTTGGCATCATTTCTTAGATACCAACTTCTAATCCTTAAATGGTTTTTGAAAATAATATTTAGGTCCAAACATATAACTTATTTTAAAACCCAATGATGTTGACAAGTACTAATAAACCCAAATACTCCACACTCAAATTTTTAAAAAACCCAGCTCTGATTTTACGCATATCATAATCAGTATTTAATATTCTATTTGTGTGTCATTCCTATTATACCCTTTGTTTTCTCAAAACTTACATCTGCAAAATCCCCATTCTCTTCTCCTCTCTAGTCAGCTCCAGCTTCTTCGTTCTCTAGCTTTCTAGCACCGGGGGCCACGTGGTGACCTGTCAATGCCTTGACGGTGGGACAACACACTACTAAAACCCTGATCGAATCGGGCATGCAGGATCAAGATGATATTGTGAATAAAGGGGATTTAGGGACAGTAAGGGATGCAGTGAGAGATAGGAAGACGAGGTTTTGTATGTGGAGATGATGTCGAATCCGACGCTGACGGTTGTGGTAGATATACCAAGATTGGGTAGGATTGCAAAGGAGATGGGGTTAGTGTTATAAGTTGGGGGGGGATCAATCCTTTTTTTCTTTTTTCCCCGCTTGAATAAAAAAGAATTTGTGCTTTCCTTTGTGGGGTCTTGATGGCGAGGATCAGGTTTGGTTCACTTCATTACCGTTTTTGGTGGCTGCCGACTTGTCAATTTTGCCTTGTTGAAGCCATGGATGGAAGATGATGAAGCTCATTTGGTTGGGGTTGCAATTTGCTATTTTGAGAAGATAAGAGAACCTTGGCTGATGAGTTGCTGAGGCATGGATAGAAGAAGATGAAAGCTAATTTTAATATTTGTGGATTAACTTGATGTTAGATCATAGATGTCATTCAAGAAATAAATGATGATGTGGTAGTGCATCTTACTAGCTGGCAACAATGACGATGATGAAGAGTTTTGGTCTTGCGATCTGATCAAACCCTAAAAGTTAAGTACCGAACAGAACTGTCAATCCCAAGCTAATGCCAAATAACAAGTAGTGGGTTAGAGAAGATAAGCGAAAATTAGGAATTATGAAATAAAAGTATATAAATTATTGGTTTGCATACTATAATTGAAGCACTTCGGTCTAAAATATAGTTATCTCTAGGACTGGGTTTTTGATATTAATGAAACTTAATGGGTTTAAAAATAAGTCATGTTTAAGACTAATTTTCCTTTAATGATTTATTTTGCTGATATTCCATTTTGATGAACTTGTTGCATAACTAAGAAGCAAAATGCTTGACTCCACAGTTAACCGTATCCATTAACTTTTTATTAAAGCATGGCACTAATTTAAATTTATTTTCTTGTAGTCTTAGACGAGTATTTGTTATATTTGATCCTCAGCATATAACAGGTTTACCATTTTTGTGTGCGTATAATTTGCATTTGCTATATATTACAATTTTTTTTCTTTGGTGTACGTGTGTGTGACAACTATCCACTCACTAATCTCAATCACACAATTTAAACAGTATTATATGTTAACCATTTACCTAAACTCATCCACTTAAATCATAATTACACATTTAAAACTTCAATCTTTATCTGCATCCACATAAACCCCAAATTTAAATATAAGAAAGAAGACATCTTTTCATAACTCTAGATTTGGGATGTGTAGCTTTTCACGTCACATGCACTGCATGTGCTCAATAACTAGTTGCTTTTGATTTTATTATTGATTTCTCACTATCTGATGATTTCAAATTCAACAACTGCAGAAGGATAACATTCGTAACCAACGTGAAAATGTAGTTCTTATCTTAACAAATGCTCAGGCTCGGCTTGGAGTGACTGTTGAAGTCGAACCAGTGAGTAACACCTTAACTCTCACTCAAGATATTTGTTCTTATATTTACATTTGGAAGTTCCTTGCTGTCCTGCCAATAAAAAACTATCGAAACTGGCAACTAACAGAATGTTCTGTATCTGTCAGAGGCTATGTTCTCTACCACCCTAGTGTTTGCATTTTTTTGAACAACATTTTGCAAAATGGGAGAGCAGCATCTTGTACTTTTCTTGAAATATTGAGTTAAATTATGCTTTGTGCATGTGTAACTTGATTTTGGCATACAAACTAATATATATTGCCGCACAGAAATTGGTGAAGTTTAGAAGCACATGCGAACAATTTGTGCATATTAGATGTTATTATGTATGAATAAGTTTCTGTTAGGACATCTCACTGACATCTTTGGAATTCACATCTGTTTATGCTGAGAAGGTGAATTTATGATTTCTCTGTGGTAAATCCTGCTAATAAGCTACCTTGATGCTGCAGCTAACCTAAATATAGGACATTTTGTTTCAGGAAGTGTTATTTTTGAAAACTGTATATTTGCTTAATTGATGTAAGTCAAACGTCACTGTTACTGTAGGGTTTAGTTTTGCAAATCAAGATTGTTTACACGTTACCAAATGTGGATCTCTCATATGACAATTTTTTTTGGGTGAATGCTGGGTAAAAAGTTATGATTGAAGGAAATTTATCTACTGAAAATTTCTCCTAAAAAATGCATTTACTAACTACTATTACTTCTCCGAACTTCTATTTTTTACTTGCTCCTTAGAATTTGAAAACTGAACATGTGTCTTACTGTCAGGATTGGCAAAATTAGAGGGAAAATGCTTTTCAAATACTTTTGATGTGTTGTAGTTCAACAGTCATTTAATTGATATGAAAATATCTTTTTGAAGAGAGTTTGAGGATTTGGGCAGTCGAAGGCAACACTGGAAGACACAGTGGTACTGACAGAGTTGTAACTAAGTTGTCGTATATAATATTTTGAGCATGTTTTTTCTATTTTTCATATAATTTTGTGATTTAACCTACATTAATCAGCTTAAAAGCTTAAATGTTCAGCAATTGATTTGTTTTTTCTTAGATTCTCATGTGTTTGGTATGCAGAAAATTGATGAGAAGGTCATCACTGAAGTTTTTAGGAAGGTATTGGACAACTATATTAAATGGTGCAAATACTTAGGCGTACGTATTGCATGGAACAGGTAAATGTTGAATTCGAAATATTTAACGTATTACATTTTATTATCCTTGAGTGCTTAACAATCTTGAAACTTATTTGCAGTCTTGAAGCGATTAACAAAAACAGAAAGCTCATTTTGATATCTTTGTACTTCCTAATATGGGGGGAGGCTGCAAATGTCCGTTTTCTTCCTGAATGCATCTGTTACATATTTCATCATGTGAGTATCTAATTATTTCTTTGCAACATATAGTCACAAGTACAGGTGCCAAATGGTATGATCGGGTCAAGACCACCCATGCCCAACTGTTTAATTGTCAGTTTGGTGGAAAACAAATGAACCCAAAAGCTTAAGCTGATATGTTGTCAAACAATCATAACGCTCCTTCTTATGTGGGGATATGTATGTTGGTTTTATTTGAGTGGGTTATCAAATATGTTTTGACTGCTTAACTAGGAAAACTTAATTTAAAAAAACAGTTTAATTTAAAAAGTGCACAATCACCTAAGGTCAACTTCTTGGATGTTGTCATACTTTTATTGGCATGTTGTTGGTCACATTAATTTTAGAATACACTAATTCTAAAAACTATGACAAAAGGAGCAGTTGGAGTCACCAAAGTGATTGTTACTCTGGTGTACTGGTTTAATGTCTGAAAATCATATTAGCTTTGTTTGAAGCGCATAACTGACCTTCATTTTTTTTTTTTCGTCATTAATTCAGTTTTAACTCATTGTTTAGCAGATAGTACAGCTAGCAGAATTCATCTTTCTTATTTTTGTGAAAACGAGAAAAATGTCAAAACTCAAGACAATTCAATCTTCCATTGTGAATAAAAATGTACTAAATGGGTATTTATAACTGTTAAATGGAGCATTGATAGTTTTGTGACCTCTCTTTCTCTGGTGTCAGTGTGGATAAGAATATGTACATCAATAGACTGATGACATTTTAAAACTGTTTATGCTGAATACTGCAGATGGCAAAGGAATGTGATGCAATTTTGGATCAACCTGAAGCTGTTCCAGCAAAAAACTGTACTAGTAGTGATGGTGTGGCCTCATACCTTCAGGAAATTATTACTCCTATATATAAAATTATAGCAGCGGTAAGTGCTATTTCTTTGAAAATGACATAAGTAGCTTGTTCTTGCTGTATGCAATCTTTTGATTGTCACTCTGAATACTTGTTGTTTCTTATTGCTTTGAGTAGTCGCCTTAGTTTTGTGCACTTTAGGAAGTCGGGTACTCTACGAAGGTTGACAGACCTGTGCCATGTTTTGTGCCGATACTCTTTGGTACTACTGGGTCCATACCCGAGGAGCACCTAGTTTTGTAAATTTATTTACAAAATTTGGACACAATTATGTTAATATATATGCTCAGGCCCTGGTGTAATTTCAAAAAAAATGTTGCTTTCAATTTTACTATGCAAGACCAGTATACAAATTTTTTTGATATTTAGATTAGCATATATTTATCTCCACAATTACAATCACATTTTTTTTGTATCATTTTATGAAATTGTTTATATCTGTGCAATTTTAACAAAACATATCTCAGATGTAAGGTTACAATCATGTAAAAAGATGAGTAGTTATTGCTTTTTTGGGAAAACACAAAGAGGGCCAATCTGCTTAAAGTACTCGAACAACACTGTTCTTTTCATCATTAGCTGATGGTTCATAACACTCGTTCTCTCTGCTTAAAGTACTTTAACAAACTGCTCTTTTCATCATTTTTTCATCATTAGATGATGGTTCTTAACACTCTTCTCTCTCATTATATGTGTGTGTGTGTGTGTGTGAGAGAGAGAGAGAGAGAGAGAGAGAGAGAGAGAGAGCGAGAGCGAGCGAGCGGAAGCCTCCTCGCAACTGTTCAAAATGTTTAACATGTCATAAATGTGATACAATGAACTATTATTAAAGTTGAATATGTTTTGTCCATGCATCAAGTGATCACAATTGGTCTATTGCGGAAAAGCCGTTCAATTTGCAACCTTGTGATGAATGGGTAAATCATATTCAACTTTTGGTGATTTTGCTTCATTCCATGTTTTATGGTATGAAGATCAGCTTGAATGGTATGGATCATGAAATTTTGGTACCCCCCCCCCCTCGCACACACGCACACACACACGCTCCCCAACATCGATATATAAGGTTTCTTCAAGTAAGCAGTGTGCTCTCAAGGCAAACCCATTTATACGACCCCCCTATCAAACATTTGAAATGTTCATCTTGTTCCTCCATGCCTAAGATAGCCTTAACATGTAAAATCAAGTTATTTTTCAGTCGATTTGTTTATGTTTACAACATTCATAATTGTATGGCTGAAAATTCTTTATTTTTATGCCGAAATAATGGATGGCCAACTGAATGTCAAATAACTTGATTCCACATAATCGAGCTATGTAGGTCAGTTTTTTGATTGGGGGTCTATTAAGGGGTTCATATCGACAGGTTCTCAATTACTGCTGTCCAAGGCGTTGAAAGCACAATGCACTTTTGAAGAGTCCCCAAGTTTTCGTGAGAACTCTATTAGTGACAACTAAGTAGGAACTCAACATACCTTGAATGAGCCGGACCGTTCATTTTGATCAAAACGACTAAATTAGACTAGGGATGTGAGATCAAGTTATTTGAGATTCGTTTGCTCATACAATTAAAGTGTTGCAAATTGTAAGACAAAATATCATTATTTTTATAATGACATGATGTTTCAACACATGGATTCCAAATGACTTGATTTTTCATCTTTGACTAATTTATGCCAAGTTAATCAATGCGATCGGTTCAAAATCATTCATAGGATGGCTATGCATGAAGTTCTCATGAAGCTTATCATGATACCGTTTCTAACCCAATCACCTCCCTATAAGAAGGGAGGAAAGGAGGGAGGGGGAGAGAGAGTCCTATGGCATAGTAATTTTTTTTTCTTCCTTTGGTGGCTTAAAAGTCTTATCTTTGCAACCAAAATTTATGATCCACACCATTCATATTGATCTTCATATCATAAAACATAAATTGATGTAAAATCATTGAATTTCAGCATGTTTTCCCTCGTCATGTAGTTGCAAAATGAACAATTTTCCAACTATAGAACAATTGTGACCCGTTAATGCATGGGCGAAACATGTTCAACCTGGATGATTTTTCATCCTCTTTTGTTTTGTTTGGAGGGGTTAGAATTTTTAGGGCGCCATAGGAGGAAATTTTTTCTCCTTTGTTCATTTGATACCCGTTTTCTTATACATGTAGTAGAGCTAGGCTACTTCCAGTTGTAGTCAAATGCAGATAGTCTCATTTGAAATTGGATAATTGGGTATTCAAATTAAAAAGTCAACGATTGGATATGTTCTACATCATTAAAACTGCTCCTAATAAAATTTCAGAAATTGAGGATGTGTTTTACCTTTCCATCAGGTGAGCACATATTTTGTAAATTGAGACTAATTCATAAAGTGTTGATTTACAATCACTTGATGGAGAGGTAAAGCTGATAATTTTTTTTAAGGTGAAATTATGTTTATGATTAGTTTTAACGATGTAGGTCATCTCTAATGGTATGGGTTTTCAATTTGGATACTAAATCATCTAATTTTTCAAGTTGAAGTAGCTGCATTTGGCAACTCTTGAAAGTAGCCCAACTCAACTCACTACCTAAAGTCTCCAAATCCCAGCATGATCGAGATTTGGATAATGGAAATTGTTTGTCTCTCAAACAAAAAAGTCATATTATCTCATGTTATCATTACTCTATCTATCTATTTTTATCATTACTCTCTCTATCGAGAGAGAGAGAGAGAGAGAGAAGAGAGAGAGAGAGAGGTAGGTATACATGATATGAGATGATTTTTTGATTGAGAGAAGAACAATTTCAACCATCCAAATCTCAATCACACCAAGATTTGGAGACTTCTGCATGCAAAGTGGACCAAGTAAATTCACTGATATATGTTTCACACCATCTTTGGGACTGGTAGACTGTGATACATATGCTAGAAGACTCCCAATCACTTGAAATTTTGTATACACCATTTTCATGACATGCAGTGATCGAGAAATAAACAGATGGTTCAGATTGTTCGTTTTTTGAAAAATGAATCCATTTCATATCTTCATTACTCTCTCTCGCTATATATATGGTGAGACTAAGGGGGCTAGTGTGCCGTTCGAGTCACATAAGTTAGGGAGACAACTCAAAAACTCATATCTCGACTGTCCAAAATAAAGATCCATACTGTTAGATGCAATCTACATCTTTAAAGTTATGCATTACAATATTTCAAAAGAATTTATCGTCTGTCAACTGATTATGATGCCACAAATTATTGACATTTGTATTTATTGGTCTTCATCAACAATCTAAAGTAGTTCTTGCTTTCCCCATGGCTTGCTCATATGTTTGTGGGTACTGCTGTCATCGGATTTTAAATAATATGAAATTGTATTTGATTTGAAATATTTCAAATATATGTTGGGTAGTTTGGCAGACATTCCAATTGCGTCATTGTGAAACTTTTATGGTCTCCATCAACACTGCTCACGTTTTCCCCATCACTTTTGGCTTCTTTTGTTGCTTATTGGTTGAGGGCGATTTGGATTAATTTCATGACATGAGCACTCCATTTTCTGCATATAGTTTATATTATCAAGGTTACAGGGTTGTTTTATTATCAACTGGTGATGCTTTCATCAAAATAGTCCATTTCTTTCCCGCAATATACAGTTTGTGGAAATTGTATTTGCTTGTGCCGACTGTAGTGTTTAAGTAGTTAGCAGATGTTGTTCTTGTAATTTTTGTTACTTGAATTTGTGTTACATAATTTTCTTCTTAATTTTAGGAAGCTGCTAATAATAATAATGGAAAAGCTGCACATTCGGCCTGGCGAAATTATGATGATTTTAATGAATATTTTTGGTATGTTTCATCTTTACTGTTTACTGTTTTGCTGCTGATTTACAGAGGGATTTCTTACTTGAGATGATGAGTGATAAATTGATATAGGACACCTTCATGTTTTGAGCTCGGGTGGCCTATGAAAAAGGATTCTTCATTTCTGCGGGAACCAAAGAAGGGGAAGAAGGGGAAGAGAGTAAGATACAAAATCTATCATTAATTTTGTGTTAAAGAATTCTAATGCAGGCTCATATCATTTTGTTAATTAGTTCAAGTTTCCCCCTTGTATTCTATGCTGTGAGCTTCTCTTGAAGAAATTTAAATTTTAGGGGGTGTTAGTGGGAGAGGATTTTGAAACCAGTTTGAGAATCCCATGGTTTTCAAAGTTAGGTGTTAGGGAGAGGATTTCAAAGTGGAATTTCAACGTTGGGCTTAGGTAATATGATTTTAAAACACGCCAACATAATTGAAGTCTCACTTTCCTTGACTTGAAATCCAACTATTCTATAAATGACCTCAAATCCTTATTTTAAAATCACACCTCTTACAATTTAATCCACAAATAATCATAACATGATAAACATGGTAACTTTCATATTTCTTAAACTATAAAACATCAAAAGAAATTACTTTGAATTTTTGGTGGGTGATTTTAAACTCAAACACTATAATTGTATTTGAGAGTCACAGTGAAAGTCTACATGCATTGTGAAATCATCATGATTTGTGTTCGAAATCACCTTGATTTAAAAATCAACCTACGTTTTAAAAATTCCTTCCGACTAACTCCCCATAAGATTGATCATCGGTATGTACCGTATGTTTTGTTTTATACATTGTGGAACTTTTCATGTTCTCTTCTTGAAAGGAAATTAAATTAATTAAGGTTTACCTTGGGTACGTACCACAGTACCTATATGCCAGCAGTGCCAATGTTCTTCTTTATCCCTTATGGAACTTATTCATGATTTTCCATTTCTTTTTCTTGCAGCACCTGCGTTGAAACTGCGCGTCAGTCATTACCTAGTTATAATTTTGAAGCGAAGCAATATTTGTCATCAATTGTTGTACATCTCTTTTCTTGCTGTTTCCTGCCGTTTAGATACTAGCTCGTGCAATTATACATGCACGGCTTATAAATATTGTTAATAGTGTTTCTTTTCTATTTGAGAGGTAATTGTTAGGCATGAGTCTTGTTTTTTGGAGAAGTTTAGAGAAAAGAGAATGAAGAGCCTAATTAAGTTAACATCAACAAATAAATATTAAAGAGGTAACATGTGTGCTGCTCATGTTTGTCTTCGTGCGCACATGGCCGCACAACCCCAACTCTCACTTGTTCCTATGCATTGCCTTGACTGGAATTAGCCATGAGATTATACATCCGTGCAGCGTGGATGTATTATTGACTTTACAGATCCTAAAACTGGGATTTTGGTGTAGTCTTGATTTCATTAGTCCAAATGCATGCAATATATCCAAAATAAGACATTTGGTCATAATACTTGTGATGTAAAACCAACCCTAAAATAGAGAATTTTCCAAGAATTTTAATGGGTTAATTTTACCAACATGAAAGTTCTGATCTAAGTTAGAAATTTAAAACAGCTAACGGGTTTGATGGGTTTTCAAGAGTTTGAATCAAATGCTAACAATCCCAATTAATAATTCAACCTCAATCAATAATTAGATCCCTACGTGTTCCAGCAAGTAAAAAGAGCAATATCAATTCATACCCTAATCTAGCATGTGGATCACTCAATCTCAGTCTTTTGTGGTCGACAGATAAATCAGATAATAAACTAGATGATAAGGCAGTAAAGCACAAATACTTAATAATGAAAAGATATTACCGAATGTGAAGAAATCCTGCGTAGATCTCGGAGTTGGGCAGCAACTCAGATCTCAGCAACTCAGCAACCAAGTCAGCACCTCAACAAGCAAAGTCAGCAACAAAGTCAGCAACGAAGCCCAGGGAAGCTGGACTGGTCGCCGGCTGTGACGGCGAGTGGGCGGCGGCGAATGGCTGGCGTGGTCAGAGCTCCGGGCGAAGGTGAGGGAGGGAGGTGGAGAATGATGAGTAATGGGTTGGGAGTTGTGGTGGGGTTCGGGATTGGAGGAGGGAGGAGGAGAGGGGTGGAGGCTGTCGCGGTGGTGGGTGTGAAGGCGGGCGTCGGCGATGGGGGCGACGGCAAGGAGGGAGTGGTGAGGGATTTGGTCGCCGGGGGATGTGGGGTCGCGAGAGAGGGAGGAGGAGATGGCGTGAAGGTTGGGGGATGGAGTGGAGAAGAGGACGACGGGTTTGGGGTGATGAAGAAGAAGGAGAAGAAAGAGGCGGCTGATGGGGGAGGATTAGGATTAGGGTTTGGTTATTTGGGATTAGGGTTTGGATTAGGGGATTTTGATTTGTATTGGGATTTTTTTTTTTTTTAATTGGGGATAAATTTTAGAACTAATCACTAGTTCTAAAACTAGATTAGGATTTATCACAAACCCTAATTTGTCTCTCAGTTGTATCACACAAAGGAGAAAAAAATGAAGAGCAAACTCAACACAGGTTTTTTTTTGATCAATAATGGCATGCCTTTCTCATTCATCTCAGGGCCTTTAAATAGGCTCAATTACATCTTGAAACACATCTCCAAAATATTCTCAAAATCTAAAAATTACAAAAAAGATTACATAAAAATGGAAATAAAATAAAAGTCCTAAACTGAATAAAACAGCTGATGAAGACGATGCCTGCGCTGATAGAAACGCCCAAATCGTCTGGAACCGATGTCCTCATCATTCTCCCCGGGTGGGAGAAGGCTCGACCCAGTCGAGTCAAAACCAGTCCTCCTGTCATAGTGCTCCAAGAGGTCTGGATCCAAGCGCTGGAGCTCTCCGCGATCTATCCAAGTGTTCTCCGACTCCGGCTTGTCTTTCCAACTTACCAAATATCTATGAATACCACCATCTCTAGTAGAGATTATCTGATCATCTAAAATATTATCCAACTCTTCTGTCGATGGGTAAGTAGTATCTGGTAGTGGGGGTAATGGGGGAATCTCACCAGTAGGCTGCAGGGTAGGCTCATCTATAAGAGGATTTCTAGGGTTAAATTCTGGGCCTTCATAGGGTACTAGATCCTCAATATTGAAAGTTTTACTGATGCCAAAGCCCTCGGGGAGGTCAACAACATAGGCATTATCATTGATTTTATGAAGAATTTTAAATGGACCTGCAGCACGTGCGTTCAATTTCTTAACGGATCCCGCTGGGAACCGTTCCGGACGAATCCGAACCATCACTTCGTCACCCACATTAAAAGTTTTAAATTTCCTTCTAATATCAGCTCTTAACTTGTAGTTAAAATTATTTTCATTAATTTTCTTGGAAATTTCTCTATGCAAGTCATGAATGCGGGATGCAAATGCTGATGCAGACTCAGAGACTCGGTGATGTTCTAACATGGGGGCAAGATCTATAGGCTGCCTAGGACGATAACCGTGTACAACTTCGTGTGGACTCATGCCAGTGGTTCTATTCCTAGATGTGTTATATGCAAATTCAGCAACCGTTAATTTCAAATCCCATGTTCCCAAGTTCTCTCCCACAAGAGTACGTAAGAGATTGCCAAGACTCCGATTGACAACCTCAGTCTGTCCATCTGTCTGTGGGTGGAACGCTGACGAAAACTTTAATTTTGTACCTAACTTGTGCCATAGGGTCTTCCAAAAATAACTCGTGAATTTCACATCCCTATCAGACACAATGGTTTTTGGCAACCCATGTAGCTTCACAATATTATCAAAGAAGATCTGAGCCACACGGGATGCATCAAAAGTTTTCGAGCACGGGAGGAAGTGGGCCATTTTAGAAAAACGGTCCACGACGACAAGAATGGAATCGTGTTTCTTTTGTGTCTTCGGTAAGCCTAACACGAAATCCATACTCACGTCTTCCCAAGGGCGGCTGGGAACAGGTAGGGGAGTGTACAGGCCTGTGTTCTGTTTTTGTTGTTTGGCAAGTTGACAGGTGTGACATCTGTTAACAAGTCTCACAACGTCTCTCTTTAGCTTCGGCCAGTAAAACCTATGTTCCACAGCATCAATGGTCTTGCTATGCCCAAAATGTCCAGCAAGGCCACCAGCGTGCAATTCCCAAACAAGATACTCTCGTAAGGATGTACTAGGAATGCACAGTTTGGAGCGATAGAAGAGATAATCATCTTTCAAGAAATAATCATCTATCACTCGAGTTATGCCTTCCTTCAAAGAGGTGTAGATCTCGTGAAAATCTGGGCAGGAGGCATACTCATCTCTCAATCTCTCAAAACCAATAATTTCGGTGCGCAGAGCAGATAAGATCATGTAACAACGACTTAGCGCATCCGCGGCCTTATTATCAATCCCTTTTGTATGCCTAATGGTATATGAATATTCTTGTAGGAACTCTACCCATCTAGCATGTCTCGGATTCAACTTTTGTTGAGAATTAAGGAATCTTAAGGCCTCATGGTCTGAGAAGATAACGAATTCTTGCGGTAGGAGATAATGTCGCCAATAGCGAAGTGACTGAATGACCGCATAGAACTCCTTGTCATAGGTGGAGTATTTTTTTCTTGCTTCATTCAGCTTTTCACTGAAATAAGCAACAGGATGACTCTCTTGACTGAGGACTCCACCTATACCAATACCAGAAGCATCACATGTTACTTCGAAGACTTTAGTGAAATCAGGCAACCTCATGACAGGTGTCTGAGTCATTCTCTTCTTGATCTCTTCGAAGGCAATCGTGGCTTCTTTCGACCAGACAAACTCACCTTTCTTCAAACAGTCGGTTATCGGAGCCATGATCGTGCTAAATCCTCGCACGAACCGACGGTAAAAGGTGGCAAGGCCGTGAAAACTCCGCACATCACGAATATTGCGGGGCTCAGGCCACTCTGTAATAGCTCGTATCTTTTCTGGGTCAGCAGATACTCCTCTGGCAGACACAATAAATCCCAGAAAGATAGTCTGATCGGAGAGGAAGGTGCATTTGGTAGGATTAGCATAAAGCTGTTCCTTCCTCAAAACACCGCAGACCTGTCTCAAATGGTCAAGATGTTGCCCAACGGATCGGCTGTAAATGAGGATATCATCAAAGTACACCACAAGGAACTTGCCCATAAAGGGACGGAGTACTTGCGTCATGATTCTCATAAACGTGCTCGGGGCATTTGTCATTCCGAATGGCATGACCATCCACTCGTACAGGCCATCCTTCGTCTTGAAGGCGGTCTTCCACTCATCACCAGGACGAACACGTATTTGGTGGTAGCCACTCTTAAGATCAATCTTGGAAAAAATTGTGGCACCAGACATCATGTCCAACATGTCATCCAAACGAGGAATGGGAAAACGGTATTTCACCGTGATCTTGTTTATGGCACGGCTGTCCACACACATACGCCAAGTTCCATCTTTCTTTGGTGTCAATAGAGCAGGGACAGCGCAAGGACTTAAACTTTCTCTGATGAAGCCCTTTGCCAATAACTCATCAACTTGCCGTTTCAACTCCGCATGCTCTGTCGGATTCATCCGATAATGTGGCAAGTTGGGAAGACTCGCTCCCGGAACCAGATCAATAGCGTGTTGGATGTCACGCAATGGGGGCAACTGGTTGGGGAGGTCAGCAGGAAACACATCTGCAAATTCCTGAAGGACAGGAGTAACTTGGGGCGGGATGAGTGACTTAGGATCTTTAGGGACTTCTCTCGCTGTGAGTAAAAGAATGGTAGCCCCCTTTTCAATTTCATTTGTAAGTTCCTTTTCACCCATATACGTTACCTCCTTGCCCTTTCTCGAGGGAGCCGGTGTTGTTTCAGCTGGACTAGTTCGTGGCCTCACGGGAATGAGCTTTATTTTTAGTCCATCGTGCTGGAACACACATTGGTTGGATCGACCATATATAGTCACATCGTGATCGTATAACCAAGGTCTCCCTAAAATGACTTGACCCACATCCATTTTAAGCACATCGCACCAAATTTCCTCTTTGTAAGCTTTGAAGTCCACAGGGACTAAGCATCGATGTGTTACTTGGAGTGCTGTTGCATCAATCCAAGATACCTTGTATGGGCGTGGATGGGGTTCAGCCTTAAGTCCGGTCTTTGCTAAGACCGCAGAAGAGACAGCGTTGACGCAGCTCCCACTGTCAACAATCACCTTGCAGTTTTTGCCACCTATAGTCGTAAAGGTGTGGAATATAGCAGTGCGCTTCCAATCATCTTCTTCTTTTGGTTGGGACAAAGCACATCTAACTACATTCAAGTGAGGTGATTGGATAGACCGAATACAGTGGAGATACTGGTCATCCTCTTCTTCACCGAAGTCATCGCCTTCGATAGGCTCATAAGAAAACTCATTGTCTGAGTCGTCAGCAATGACAGCGGTACCCTCTACTATGTTTATCCTACTAGGACTGGGACAGTTGCTAGCAACATGACCATAGCCCTTACACTTATAGCACTTAGTGAGAGGGTCAATCTTACTGTAATCTCTTCCAGTGTTCTTACCCTTATGTTCATCTCTATGTGAATTAAAATTTGAATTAGGTTTGTTAGGGTAAGGTTTGTTGGGGTGCTGAGAGGGAGGCTTAGGTCTAGGTGGGTCAGTAGAGGTCATTCTAGAGGAATGATCTCTCGAGTCGCTGGACCTAGAATGAGAACTAGCTTTAAGTGAATCCATGTCGAGGACTAGGGCGTAGGCTGCCGCTATTGAGTCCACGTTTCTATAGATTAGCTCGTTCCTAAGGTCAGCTCGTAGTCCAGCTCTGAACCTAGAGAGAGTTTGTTCTTCACTCTCTTTTCCTAGCGCATTGCACCGAATAAGGAAGTCATCGAATTTATCAATGTATTCTTGGGTGGATTTACTTCCTTGATACAATTGGTTCCACGAATCTAACAATCGGGTGTGGAACGACAACGGTACATACCTCTCAGTGAGCTTCTCTTTCATGGCCTCCCAAGTGGCTATAGGTGCCAGGCCTCGGCCTCTGCGGGCATGTTCAAGATTGGTCCAATGCTGTTGAGCTTTACCCGTTAATTTCATAGTTGCAAATTTAACTTTAAGGGCTTCGCTCATGTCGAACCACACAAAATAGTGGTCCATGGCACGGACCCAATCAAGGTAAGCTTGGGGTTCCATGTGGCCTTCAAATTGGGGAACGTCAGCCTTAACGTTCTTTTTATATTGTTCGTCAGGGTCACGTTCTTGACGTCGATCGTCATGAACATTCCCTTGAGGGATCTGACGATGGCCATGAAGCTCAGGGACAATGTTTTGATTTAGCTCCACTTTCTCAAGCCTCTCATTGATATTGGCAAGAGTTGCTTGGATGGCAGCTAGGGTAGTGGAGATATCAGGGTTGTCCATTTCAGGTCTGGGGAGTCTAGGGTTCCTAATTGGGTGATTGGGAAGGGATAGAAAAGGCTCTTCAGGGTCTGTGATGGTGCTGCGAAGACGCATTCACCAACAGTGGAAGCTAGGGGCCGTGTGTGTCCTAATTTTTTTTTTTTTTTTTTTTTTTTTTTTTTTTTTAAATGATTCTAGACTAAACTAAAATAAAATAAAAATAAAATAAAAGACTACACGATACTAAATGAATGCAAAATGATGCCTACGATGCAAGAACTAAGGTTTTAAGAACCTTTGCTCTGATACCAAAATGATGTAAAACCAACCCTAAAATAGAGAATTTTCCAAGAATTTTAATGGGTTAATTTTACCAACATGAAAGTTCTGATCTAAGTTAGAAATTTAAAACAGCTAACGGGTTTGATGGGTTTTCAAGAGTTTGAATCAAATGCTAACAATCCCAATTAATAATTCAACCTCAATCAATAATTAGATCCCTACGTGTTCCAGCAAGTAAAAAGAGCAATATCAATTCATACCCTAATCTAGCATGTGGATCACTCAATCTCAGTCTTTTGTGGTCGACAGATAAATCAGATAATAAACTAGATGATAAGGCAGTAAAGCACAAATACTTAATAATGAAAAGATATTACCGAATGTGAAGAAATCCTGCGTAGATCTCGGAGTTGGGCAACAACTCAGATCTCAGCAACTCAGCAACCAAGTCAGCACCTCAACAAGCAAAGTCAGCAACAAAGTCAGCAACGAAGCCCAGGGAAGCTGGACTGGTCGCCGGCTGTGACGGCGAGTGGGCGGCGGCGAATGGCTGGCGTGGTCAGAGCTCCGGGCGAAGGTGAGGGAGGGAGGTGGAGAATGATGAGTAATGGGTTGGGAGTTGTGGTGGGGTTCGGGATTGGAGGAGGGAGGAGGAGAGGGGTGGAGGCTGTCGCGGTGGTGGGTGTGAAGGCGGGCGTCGGCGATGGGGGCGACGGCAAGGAGGGAGTGGTGAGGGATTTGGTCGCCGGGGGATGTGGGGTCGCGAGAGAGGGAGGAGGAGATGGCGTGAAGGTTGGGGGATGGAGTGGAGAAGAGGACGACGGGTTTGGGGTGATGAAGAAGAAGGAGAAGAAAGAGGCGGCTGATGGGGGAGGATTAGGATTAGGGTTTGGTTATTTGGGATTAGGGTTTGGATTAGGGGATTTTGATTTGTATTGGGATTTTTTTTTTTTTTAATTGGGGATAAATTTTAGAACTAATCACTAGTTCTAAAACTAGATTAGGATTTATCACAAACCCTAATTTGTCTCTCAGTTGTATCACACAAAGGAGAAAAAAATGAAGAGCAAACTCAACACAGGTTTTTTTTTGATCAATAATGGCATGCCTTTCTCATTCATCTCAGGGCCTTTAAATAGGCTCAATTACATCTTGAAACACATCTCCAAAATATTCTCAAAATCTAAAAATTACAAAAAAGATTACATAAAAATGGAAATAAAATAAAAGTCCTAAACTGAATAAAACAGCTGATGAAGACGATGCCTGCGCTGATAGAAACGCCCAAATCGTCTGGAACCGATGTCCTCATCAACTTGTCTGTTAATTATTCACAGTCTTGACAAACTTGCATAAAAAATTGCTTGATTTGTTTGGTAGTTAATATCTTCTTATCTGATGATAATGGATAATTGGTGATCTACTTCTGGTATAATATTCTCATGTGTCCCTTGTCTAGGAAGCATCAGCACTCTCCGGAGGTTGGCACACTCGTGTTGGGCTTGGGTTCTCTGGAATGCAGATCCATTAAGAGTACCTACTATTTATCATAATATTAAAAAAATTAGATGCACTTATTCACGTAGGACAGCCTTCGAAAATAAACTTAGGGATCATTTGATGGTATAATAGGATAACAGGTGCACATTGCTGGCTGTTTGGAGCAAAAACAGAGAATAAAGGGTAAGTTTTATTCAAGATGGGTTAGGAGAAGATGTATTGAAATTGAAGATTTTATGAAGGGCTGGTTTTCTAGAAACTTGAGCAGAAATAAAATTGTGAATGAGCAAAAATAATTAGGAAAAGTTTCTGCTTTTTACAATATTTTCGAAGGTGCATCACACGGAAAATTCACAGAGAGGCATCAATGTGTACTAGAGGAGAAAACAATTTTTTGATCATGGAAAATTCTCTCTGGACCATCCTTAGTTGTTTGGACAGTACAAAACTACTGGCTGAAATCAGTCCAGAAAATATCAAGAAACTGTAATATGTCTAATAATTGCCGGTCAAAATAGAAAATAATCAAACATGACCCTCGATTACAAATTAATACAGTAATCGTGATTGGTGTCCAGAACAAATTCAATGAATGTATTTGGTTCTTTCTTGCAACAACATTTATACATTTTATGTACTTGCTTTTGATCTCCATCATTAGAGGTGAGCTGTAAAATGGGTCTATATAATTACAAGCTTGTCAAATTTTTTAATCTTTATTTTGTTTTTAATTTTTGATTAATGGAATGTTTGCTGTGGGACAACTAGTAGATCCTCATGTTCAATATATATTTTCATACCAATTAGATGTATACATATCTCTGTTTGGACTTTGGATGATTGTTGTATGTGTTAGAATACAAGTACGATCCCCTCAATCCTTATTCAACCTCAAAGTTTTAGCCAAGTGGCAGGACTTTTTGTAGCGCCCCGAATTCCGAATGCTGGGAACTCGAGACACAACCAAGATCTTTTCTTCAAACAACTACACAACACAGAAATATCACCGGAAATTCAAAAATTTTATGCACAAATTGTAGCGCCCCGGATCCCCATTATCGGACATCCGTGACATCACCAAGATCTTTGCCTTCAAATGCATCTCAACACAGTAATTAGCACGGAAATTTAAAACACTTTTATTGCCATCAGAGTTAATTCATCAATAATTACAAATATCAATTTAACGTGGCAAACTGTAACGTCCCCCTTTTGACTCCAAATTCAATTCTTTCAATTTCTATATTACTTTAAACATAAACTAAGATAGTTATATTTCAAAGAAAATTCGGGCAGAGTATCCCCTGAAAATTTCGGTCCCAAAACACAAAAAGCTTATGGAATTCTGCTCTAAATTCCGTAGCTCACATCACAGACAATAATTTCACGGGCTCCCCAGGCCAAAATGAGCAGAGACATACAGGCAATCAATATATATGCTCTAATAGCAAATAAAAACCATAAGTTTCTTTGAAAATGATATAAGGTTTTTTTGAAAATAACTTATAAAACATACCACAGAAACATGAATCTACACCTCACCTTCGCACCGCTGAGGACCTGCAACAGTAGAGGATCTAGGGTAGTCCAGAGACTCCATAACCCCCCAAACACTAAGGGGTTAGCCATTCCTGGTGTGAGTAGTCTATTAATTAAGCAAATAAATTAAACTTATAAGTAAAACAGAACGAACTTACAAATACCAAGATAATCAAACTTTACTTGAAATCTGAACATGTAAACATCATAAATGGGATTTCACCTCAAATACTCTCCGAGTCATTTCCTGTACGCATATTCCTACCCGCTCACAACATACTTATCTTTAGTTGGAAATTATTCAGAAAAAGGTCGCTTAACGCCCCTTACTTTATGCTTTACACAAGTACTCCTATAGCTTTATTTTCCCATAAAGCTTTATATTTACAAATAACTCTACTTCCACATAACTGCACCTCATTTACCATTTATTTGCATTTACAGACTCACAACTTATATTCTTTCCCAATCTCATATCACATAACATCGCATTCATTCATTCTTACAACATATATCATCACGTCTCGCAATTCATTACTTTCGCACTCATTATACACTTCAACTATCACACTCACAATTCATCATGAATGGAAAATAAACGTGTATCCTGATTTTCTAGTGTTCGTGTATGTCATGATCTAGATTCTAATGCACAACTCATATGCACACCATGCTATTAATCTAATGCAAACTTGATTTGGAAACGTATACATCCCATACTACATACTTCCCAAATCGAGTTCGTATTCTCCAGATGATAGGGTTCAATCCCTCGCCATGCATCCTACTCTTGTACTTCTTCATGTTCCTGACATTTATTTAGTGACTGGTAGAGCTGCAGCAAATACGGTCTATTCCGTATACTGCATCAGATCAGTGGTCTTTCTCCACTCCCGAAAGTTGGTGTTCACCCCGATCTATCGGAATCGGTGGTCTCTCTCCACTCTGCCCGGCCGGTGGTCTCTCTCCACTCCCGACATGCTGGTGATCATTCAGCTCCGCTGCAATCCTGTCGGAATCGATGGTCCTTCTCCACACCCGGACTCTACCATAAGTTATCCGAATATAGGGCGAATCGGCAGGGCATTTTTCTACTCCGCCAGAGACTGAGAGTTATACTCTAGCTCTTTGTTCATCTGGATAACTTAGAACATAACGTACTCATAAGGGTCTATTCTCCTAGATTTCGACATCTCTATCACTAAATCTCAGGAATCAACAGTCGAGACCACGTCGCACGTGTCCCAGACGAGACGACGCCGCATGTGTCCCCTTGACAGGTGAGTAGTACACGTCCGACTAGTGTCTGTCCTTATCAATCATCTAAATTAATTTCTTAATTCACTAACTAGTTTCAAAGTGAATCCAACTTAGTTGAATTTCAACAAGTCTCATCTAGATTTAGTTGGGGTTCAACCTAGCCTCCAATCATGCTAAGAGTTGACCCACACATGCACCAAACTAGCGCACTCAATGTGCACCACACTTCTCAACAAGTACACATATAAGCATGCATTGATTATATACATACCCATGCATAACCGTATTTCATCTAACACCGCTTAATTCCTACTCAAGGTCTTATTGTTCATATTTACAATGAAATATCAGCACTATAGTCCTATTCTCAATTAGTGACCCCACTTGGCCCTTATCCGGCCCATAGAAAATAATTACATAGCAAGATCATACATATACAATTGGTTATGCAATCGGCTTCAGCTCTGTCCTTTCAGACCAACTGCATTCCACAATTTTTTGAGGTATCAAACGACCTCGAAAATTTATGAAATTTAGACTATAGTTGTGGACACATACAAGAGTGTCCACAAAAATCCTAAGTTCGAAACACCTAGGCTATACTGAGATACGAAATCGGAAATACACAGCAAGTCGTAATTTAAAATCTTCATAATACACCATGTACATAAAAATAAAAGAGACCATTCTCACATAGTATCCCGCGAAGATTCGGAGCGCCAGCACGCCATTCCGCATCCAAAGTCGCTAATATATCCTATCATTAAATTTCAAAGCAATTAAAACTCAAATCATCCAAACCAATCACAAAAGCTAATAACACTATTCCAAATATCACACAAGCGTTTATTGAACGTCTGGGATACACACGTACGTTGCACGTAATAATCTAATGCCTATGAAACTTTTTATCCCCCAAATAATTATTAGAACGACTCCTAAGTTTTCTAATGGCCCAACTATACTTTCCACTACTATGCGAGAAATGATTCATACACATAGTTTTCTTTTACAAATCCAAAACCCTAATTTATTAACAACTTGCGAACTCTCTAAGAATCTGCTAATTTCTCGCATCTACCCTTCCCAACATCTCCTAATCTTCCTACCATACTACTACTACTCAAAAGAAATTAACCACACTAAATTTCATACAATAATAAAATCTAGGGTTTACCTTTCCGAAATCCTTTCGAAAAACGGACACCGCCACGACGTAGAGAACCCTTCTATTAGTCTATCCCTCAATTTAATTTGAAAACGATGGAGAAATGAAGGGGATTTGGGCGGAGAGAGAGAGAGCCGATGGGTTTCGGCTGGGTATCCTTCAGCTGAGAAGGAAACGAGAGAAAGAAAGAAGGAGAAGGAAGGAGAAGGGTGGGGTGGGGTTTTATAAAAAGAGAATAAATAATTAGGTTAATAAATAATAAGGAAAAATTACATTATATATAAGCCCCCAAGTCTCAATATGTTTCAAATAAACCCAAAAATCTCTACTTTAATAATACCAACTCTCTACTTTAATAATACCAACAATACAAAAATACATTAAAACTACCTCGTAATAGTCCTTCAAAATTATAAAATAAAGTAGACAATAAATCTGATATTTCTCAATAGCAGTCAATTGTTATTAGAAAATACACAATCGTGTGCAATTCTTAATTGCGCACAGATTACGATGCAAAATAGCCATTTGCTATTTTTGCGGGGTATTACACAAATTTTACAATAAATTACTACACGAATTCAGTGATGACTTACATCAATAATCTCTTGAATGTTCCACGCAGCTCGGATCTTCAGCCCCTCGACCAGCAATCCTGCAACTGACAACTGTGGGCACGTCAGTTAAATATAACTGACGCAATGCAGATGAAACCCGCAATCTCCAATCTTAACAAACAGTATTTAATGCAAAAAGAAAAAACGTGAAGTCAAGCTATAAGTGTCGGTGTATGCTATGCCCTTGAGTCTAATGCACAAACCCAGAATGCACACCATGCTCCTACCCTAATGCAATTCATTTGGAAACATATGAATCTCATTCTACATACTTTTCCAAATGCAACTTCAATGAAAATGTATGCATCCCATACTATATACTTTCCAAAAAGTTCGTAGTCTCCTGATCACAGGGTTCAATCCCGCTAGGATCAGTGGTCTTCTCCACTCCCGCTAGGATCAGTGGTCTTTCTCCACTCCTACCCTTACTGAGTTACCATGATCATATGGCGAATCAACAGGGCTCATACCTGCTCCGCCAAATTCCGACAGCTAAAACCATAGATGGAAGATTTAGGGACCATCCCCCATGCTTTGACAGGATCTGCGACCCATGTTCGGGTCCCGTTCTCATCACTAATTTTCAAAATTTATAGTTGAGACGTTGTTGCACGTGTCTTGGACAAGATCACACCGCACATGTCGTAGATGAGACTACGCCGTACGTGTCACAGACGAGACCACGCCCCACGTGTCCCTATTGCCAGGATGAGTACACGCCTGTGACTAGTGCCTGTCCTCACAATCACGAGACATACGACCCAGAGCTAACATACCCTATATACAACACAACTAGGATTTCTGGGTCGCCTCCGCAGACCCAACACTGGCCCAACTTGGCCCACATCCGGCTTATATAGCCATGTGCCTACACCTAGGTACATTACCATGGTCAATTTGTAGGCCACAACACTTAGCGACTTTAATTAGGTTGAGTTCCTCAACCTACTAAGTCCTCACACTTCCATACTTCCATCAAGCTACACATCCGTCATTTAACAAGATAAGTCATTAATGGTTAAGCTACTAACAAGGATTAATCTACTACTCTCCACCATCATAACATGGTCAACTATCCAAATTTCTAACTTGATCAATTACTACACATTCAAGCATACTCTAACCAGATCAACTTTCTCCTTGATTAATAAAAACATGAATTTTATTATAAACTCCACTTCCATCAAGCTACTGACAATTACTACGAAACTACTAACAAGGATTATTAATAGCTTACTAACTTGAACTACATTACTAACATGAACAATTAATTTACCAATTAGCTTACTAACCACTTACTAAGATTAATTTATAACTCTTCAAGCTACTAACTCAACTTCAAGCTTCATTTATGATCAACTTATAATTCTTCCAATTACTAACATGAGTCAAGCCTACATTTGAGTTTATTAACATAATCAATGTTCACACTCCAACTTTCTAACTTACTAACATAATCAATTTTTTACTCATTAACATGACATTTCTAACATTTTTAAACTCACATAATCACTAATGTGAACATGACAAAAATTTTAGCATGATCGTTTACTACACAATCTACTACAAAAAAATTACCATAAGGAACCTAACCTCACATTAGGGCTTACTAACAATATTCTAACATGATCATATCTAAATTTTAACTTACTAATATGAACTAGCTTACTACATGAATAATTAGATAACAATTAGTTTACTAACATGATCTTTACTTACTAACATGACTAAAGCTTACTAATATGATTAAGAGCTTAACTTACTGACATGAACAATCTACTACACAAAATCATCATAAAAATCACAACTTTACATTCTACCATCAACAATCAAGCCACTACGCCAAAGACATGATTTTTATTTCATAATCAAGGCATAAAAATTCAATCTTTACCCTTCTACTACCATTCTTATGCATAAAAATATAATCTTTATAATTAAAAGATGAACACCCACCTTCTCTTGTAAGTTGAACACTTCACTTTAATTTCTAGCTTCTTTCTTCAATTTAGATCCTTAAGCATACTAGTATGGTGGCCGAAATCTAGCTAGGCTAGGTTGAAAATGAGTAAAAGTTTGTAGGAGAATTTATTTGGAGATCAAAACTTGAAGTAGGAGAATTTTGGAGTAGAAGAAATTAGGGTTTTTGGAATGGAGAGTAGTATAGAAAATATTAGGAAAAATAGTTTCAAAATTGGATTAGAAGAAAAATTAACTAGGAAGAAGAAGAAGAAGATGGAAAAAATGATGAAATGGAGTATGGGGGTTTTGGTGGAGAAATGGCCCTCCAATGCTTGGAGGGTTATGGTGGGGGTTAGGTAAGGTTAGATTAGATGTGTGGGGTAAGAATGGGGAGATGTGGAAGATTGTAATCCATATGCATGTATGTATGTATGATAACATATTCAAATACTTGTAATATATATGCAAATACAATTTATAAACATAAACGTAGACATATAATCATAAACAAATACAATGTACAATACAATTTATAACATGTAATATGTTATCTTAATGTAATGTACAATACAATATACAATAGAATATAATTTATATTAATATATTTTTATAAAATAACTATAATTATTTTGGGGGATCTTACACTTTCACATGGTTTCACATGGTATCTGAGTTCGAATCTCTCTGGGTGCGTTTATTTATTTCAGAATTAAAAAAAAATTGTTCTGTCTTCGCGCACATCCAGGCCTCGGTCCACAATTTGTTGGGCATTTATCTCGTTTCGTTGGCCCATTTATAAAAAAAAGGCGATCGAGGCCATGTTAGAATACAAGTGCAATTCCCTTCCCTCAACCCTTCTACAACCTTGAAGTTTTAGCCTAGTTACAGAGATTCACAGTCTGCAATACCCAGATTTTGTGTTGGACGATAAGCTCATGCCTGTTCCTAATATGATTGATAAATCAATGTGTTTGAGGAGAAATGAAGCAGATGTTCTGGAGCTAACTGTTTTTGTTGCCTCTGCCAGACAGGGAAAAGCAGCTTTGTAGAGCACAGAACTTTCTTCCACTTGTACCGGAGCTTTCACCGTTTGTGGATTTTTCTTTTCTTAATGTTCCAGGTTTAATGTCATTTCTAGATTTAATTGCATTTCTTCAAGTAGATCATTATCCTTTAAAATTTGAATCTTCTTTCAATATTATGATTTTCAGGTTTTAACTATCATAGCTTTCAACAAGGGAAAAATCAACATGGATACCTTTAAAGTTGCACTCAGTGTTGGACCAGCATTTTTTATTTTGAACTTTTTTGAAAGTATGCTTTACAATTTCACTAAAATCTCACAATCGTTAGCAGTCCTCTAAATGTTTATTCCTTTAGTTGTTTTTGAATTTTATCTTCTTGTTCATTAAGAATTTCTCCATCAACTGTTAGGTTGTTTGGATGTTTTACTTATGTTTGGAGCTTACCGCACTGCTCGAGGCTTTGCTTTATCAAGATTGATTATAATGTTTTTTTGGTTTGGCATCAGTTCAGCATTCATAATGTATCTCTACCTGTAAGTATGGCATGAATGTTAATTCTGGTTGCCAACTCTACTCACTATTTCCTTTTGGAGTTATGTTTTATTTGTGTCTTTTCTACAATTCTACTGAGAGTGACTTTTACATCGTAAAATTGATTCTAGGAAAGTTATGGATGAGAGGAATAGCAGGAATTCAGATTCAACTTATTTCCGTATTTACATTCTTGTTTTGGGCGTTTATACGGCCGTCCGCATGGCCTTTGCTCTTTTAGTAAAGATTCCAGCTTGCCACACCGTATCGGATTTATCTGATAGATGGCCCTTTTTTCAGTTTTTCAAATGGATTTACCAGGTATATTTGTTTTGTTTCTTGCTATAGCATGTAAAATTTCGGTTCAATGGCTTGAATTATGTTTCTCTCTGAATATTCTGTGTTTTTTGTGAACTTCAGGAGCGGTATTTTGTTGGGCGTGGCCTTTATGAGAAGCCGAGTGATTATTTCAGGTATCGAAAATTTTAATATGAATAGTTTTTTATTTGTTGCTCTGGTGGATCCTGTATTGGTGGATTTATTATTATGTCTCTTTCATAGTTCTGTTGAATCAGTTTGTTCTGATGTCACTTTCATGCTTGTTCCTTTTTCTGTGTGTGAATACGACCCAAAAATAAGAAGGAAAATAGTAGGGAGGGAGGATGTTCTTGTCATCTTCCCTAACTTTGTGGAAGCTAAGGAGGGGAGGGTTTATTCGTTTTTTCAAACCTAGCGCAAGCTATATATTCCAAAATAAGAAGGAACACCATGTGGGCAAGGTGTTATTTCATTATTTTTAACCCTGTGGAAGCTAAGGATTTCACCGGAAAAGTTTGAGCAACAATTCTAAGGAGAGAGGGTTCATTTTATCTTTTCCAACCTAGTGAAACCTAAAAATTCAACTCAATCAGTAAAGAGGGTAATGTTCTCCTTGCATCTGAATATCCACAGTTCCCTACCCTACACAAAAAAAACATAAGAGAAAAGGGAACCTCATACTTATAGGAGATTATTTCATCCTGTGGAGTACTTGTTATAACTTTGTGGAATCCTTATGGATGATCAACACTGTTCACTTTGTTCTTTATGTCATAATATGTATGCATATAAAATATCAAGTGGCAAAATGAACGGGTTTTCAATTGAAAGAAGCCTCTGAACTGTAATACCCACGGGTAAGCCCAAGCAGACCAAGCCCAAGCTAAAGTAGAAGTGAGATTAGTCCCGTATTAAATAGGAGAAGGGATGCAATGGTGTATATATAATAAAGTCAAGGATACTAGGTTTACTTCAATTCTAGCTGGTTTTAAGGTGAGACTTCAGCCTGTGGCGGGGGAGTGGGGAACCAGATTGCGACGACGCAGAGAAGCAGTATGGAATTCAAATACACACCCTCATTTATAGTACGGTGGGCCTGGGGTGTTACAGGAACAACTTTATTTTTTGTATACACATTTATGACATTATAAATTTAATGAACAGTATGGATGGTTCATATAAAGCTTCACAATATAAGTACAACTACTATATACGAGGAAGTTTTCCTCCTACAAGTATGAGGCCCACTTTCCTCAAAACATTATTCTAAAGTCGATCATCTCTATGCCTTAAATTCAGTGGACCATTTATTTTCTGTAGTTATTTAGAATAGAAGATGTTCTTTCTATGTATGACAACTTGTATACATCATTTTCATTATAATGTTCTCTACCAGCACAAATGCTTCACCTCATTTTATTTTTCAACTACTGGGATTGTCCATATAAAATATACCTCCTTGAAGCAAAATTTTAAAAATAAGGTAGATTTGTGGGGAAGATGGCAATCATTTTCATTATAATGTTCTCTACCAGCACAAATGCTTCACCTCATTTTATTTTTCAACTGCTGGGATTGTCCACATAAAATATACCTCCTTGAAGCAAAATTTTAAAAATAAGGTAGATTTGTGGGGAAGATGGCAATCATTTTCATTATAATGTTCTCTACCAGCACAAATGCTTCACCTCATTTTATTTTTCAACTGCTGGGATTGTCCACATAAAATATACCTCCTTGAAGCAAAATTTTAAAAATAAGGTAGATTTGTGGGGAAGATGGCAAAAAAAAGGATACTTAATCCTCAAGCAGTCAATACCTCAATCAACTTTGCATCATTGTTCAATCAATGCTAATTATGAGCAATTTTAATTTCAACACCCTTTAAATGACAAAGACAAAATCATATAAGCTAGTGGTTGAATGATTTTCTTTTAATCCTCTCTCTCTCTCACTAGAAACTGATCATCGTCTACCTCCTTCCTTGACCCATCTTATTCCTACTTCCCAAAATTCATGAGACCCATTCAATCCTTGAAAATTTTCAATGCATACATCAATTCATTTTTCATGAATGTAAAGGCTGGAATAGTTTCTATCAAAGGACTGTTTTTCTGTAATCCCATCAATGAGGACTGTGCGTCTATTTCACCGTACTTTATCCGAAGGAAGTTAGTCTGTATACTGCTTATTGCACTCACAAAAAAGAAGAAGAAAAGTAAATCATGAATCTTGATTCTTCACTGTGCATCAGTAATTGGTTTTGTCATGTGGGGAAGGGCGAATATTGAAGAGGTGGATGGGATAATGTCTTTGGGAAGAGACTGACCGGATATAAGGGGGTTTTCCTCGAGGGAGGAGAATGATAGTATTCGGGAATTTGGGGGTGGGGAAGGGCCTTAGTTTGGTGTCAAAATGGCAGAGAGGATTTAGAGGAGAGGCGTGGCTCATTTAGAGTGGAGGACATAATGTAGCTTGCCAGAGTGGAGGAGGACGTAGTGGGCCAAGGTAGGGAAAGGGAGTACAGCTGCTGTCTTGGGTAGGTTTGGGTTGGGTTTTGGAGAGGGAAGAGTTAGGGACAACTGATTTGGTCAATTAAGGCATAGGGAGATGGTTAATTTGGAGAAGGGCATGAAGGGATATTTTTATTTTAGTTTTAGTTTTGGTATAGCTAGTGTTCCAATGTTGTATTTTCTGCTAGGCCAGTTTCAAATTGTGAATTAGTTTTTATCTAATGACAAGTGACTGATACTTCAGTGCCAACAGTGTTTGGTATCTTTGATGGCTAAATCAACAATGTATTGTGGTGTGCTTGACTACATTTTGTTTCTTGCCCTTGGTTGATTTTGCTTTGTCTTTGCCCTCCTTAAAAAACCAGGAATTTCTTGGACTCTTTTTGGCATCTATAAGCTTGTGTCTTTTGTCTTGTTAATTTCTAACCTGATCTGGAACTTATTGAAGTTACCAATATCAGCAAAAATGTTTTGTACTGAATTCCACCTCTTCCTGAATTTAGAAACTCATCTAATCTGATATAAAATATGAGCATACTGTATGCACTCCCAGTTTAGCAAGTAAATCATTATTCATGGTATCTGATTTTTGTGGACATTTTGTTGTGGAATGCCTCTGAACATGTTGAGGAATATTTTTTCTCTGCTGAATCTTAATGAGCATGATGGTTAGAAGTCAAGATTTTTGTCTTGATGACTTGATGGCCTACATTATACTATATATCATTTGAACGGTTTTATTAAAGTGGCATGATACGATACTCACCTCATGGCTTAAACTTCTATCCACTTTTACCACTATTTGATTATCATATAACAAACAAGGTCAAGCATGTAATTGACAAACATCTGATTTCCAGGTTTTATTTGTGTTTTACTAGCTCTCTCTCTCTCTCTCTCTCTCTCTCTCTCTCTGTGTGTAGTATGACTGCATATTGACAATGGATATCTCAGTATTTTCTATTTGCAATGCAGATATGTGCTTTTCTGGTTGGTGATTTTTGCCTGTAAATTTACTTTCGCTTACTATCTCCAGGTAAGCACTTTGTTTTTCTTCTTCTTTGTGGTTGGGTTTGGAAGAAGTGATGGAGGGTTGGATAAGAGGTTTTCCATTAAATGCAGAAAATATATTTAACACTTTTGTAGTCATTGTGTCAAATTCTGTTAGGTGTCTTGACTATTCTAAGTGCAACTTATGTACAGAAATATAGTGTAGGAAAAATCTTAATTCATATACAACGGCTACAAAAGGTGTAATCTATATTTTAAATTTTGATTGAATGTTTTTGGCGATGTATATTAAAAACTTCGCAGGTTATTTATTGAATTGTTACTTTCAATGTCTGTTTCAGATCAGACCGCTCGTCAGCCCAACAAATATAATTGTACAACTACATGATTTGCAGTACTCTTGGCATGATCTTGTTTCCAAAGGTAATATTCTTCTGTTCTAAATCATGTTAGTTTCAGACTACTGAATATTTTTGCCTCCCTTTTTTGGTTTTATTTTAGTTAATGTTGTTTCCTAGGACAATTATATTCTTTCTTAATTTTTGTCAGGTTTAAACTACTGAATATTTTATCCTCTGATTTTCTCATTTAGATTTTAGTTTGGCTTTTTCAAACAAGATATTTTAGTTATGTTATTTTTGACTGGTGATTAGTGGATTTATCAACAGGGTGTTCATCTAAAAAATTGTGTTGTAAGATTTTGTTTGTGTTTGGATGCTTAAGAAACTTCTTGCAGACCAGATTATTGTGTGGAAATTGATTTTTATTTGCAATGATTAGCTACTGTTTATTTTTGTAGTGTAGAATGGTGTTCTATGTCAAGTTTATTTAGTCAAAGGCTCATGATGAGCTGTCTTTTACTTGTCTATAGTGTTCTGTAACTTCTGTTTCTACCCAGTTTTAACTTTTACAGTTTAGTTTTCTTTTCTTCCACTTGAAATCTGTCACTTCCAAAATAAGAGTTAGTTTTGCCTTTTAAAATTAACAAGATGTCAAGAATGGTCCATCAGTTATGCCTGGTGTACATGGGGCACACACACACAAGGAAGCACCAGTTTTGTATGCACCCGTTGATACAAACACCCCATGAAAAATCCGAACAGTTCGTCTTCTTCTACATGCCTTGGATTGTGTAAGGGTGTCAATTCAAGTTATTTGAAGTTCATTTGTTTATACTTTACAACATTACACAATTGTATGGCTGAAAATATGGCTGAACATATGCAGCACTTTAACGTGGCTGTAGAATAAGGAAGGAAACATATAGTGAAACCGCTATCCACACTGTTCAAAGTGTTCTACATTTCATTAGACATAAGAGGATGATTATTTCATGAGTTGAACATGGTTTGCCCATGCATTCAGTAGTCTCTCTTGTTCTATTGTTGAAAAACCATTCATTTTGTAAGCACACGATGAATAAGCAAGACATGTAAACATAGTAATTTTACATCATCCTAGGTTTTATGATATGAAGATCACTTTTGATGTTTTGGATCCTGTTTCATATATATGTTTTCTTTCTTATTGTACCGCCATCTGACTAAGCGCATCAGTTATCCAGTGTTTTACATCGAGCATTTTTTAAAATTTGAAAAAATATATCTAAAATATATCTATAATTAAATTTGTTAAATTAATAATAATTAATTTTTAAAAAAATTGATGAATTTAAATCATTCTTTTTACAAATTCGATATTTTCAATTACAGACTTAAACATTTTAATTAGTTTATGAGTATTATTACTGTAGAATAAAACTAGAACAATAGAAATAGGTAGACTAAATAATATAAATTTTATTTATATACAAGTAAAAAAACAAAATATAAGCTAGACTTGATAGGATTTCCATTAAACATCTTCATAGCTTGGATAAGAGGACCACATGAATAGAAAATTTGAATATTGGAATTTTGAAAATCATAGGATCGATGGTTTGAGTTTGGGATTGGGTCGATCCATCTGATTCAATTACCAACTCAGCCGAAGCTCGAGTTATCTCACTAATCCCGAGTTTTTGTAATGACCCGAGCCCTGCTCAGCTGTGCACGCGATAAACAGATCATAACAACGGTCCACCACAGGCTTGCCTCATAAAAGGTGCCATGGCTATTAGGTGCCTCTTGATCATTGGAAATCTGATATAAATTCACACTTACCCACTCTAATAGTCGATGTGGGATATTAATTTGCCAAACCAACACTCTTCACTCTCACAATCTTTCACGTGAGTGGCATGCCTCATGCATGCACTCAGCCAACCAATCACAACCGGGCCCCAAATAACCATGTAGCCACTTCTTTTTATTCATGGTCCAATTAATCATTCTATAGGCCCACTCATACATCTTCTCCTATATATATACACACATACACACACACACTCTAAAAACGGGATATTACAAACACCCCACCTTGAGATCTTAGCGTCCTTGCTGAGCTCGGGACATGCAATCTAGCACATGATCGCCTTTCTAGCCTATGTGGAGTGGAGTACCCTGATTCTGCTTGTGTAAATTGCTGGTCTCTACCAGTGTACATCGCTAGCTCCATTTCAGGCGTACATCTTGCACACTATCGGTGTCAAAAGTCGGCTTTGATACCCCACTTGTAATGTCCCAAGTCCCGCTCAGCTGCACACACTACTACTCGTGCGTGCACGCGAAAAACAGATCATAACAACGACCTACCACAGGCTTGCCTCACAAAAGGTGCCATGACTATTAGGTGCCTTTTGATCATTGTCAATCTAATATAAACTCACACTTACCCACTCTAATAGTCGATGTGGGATATTAATTTCCCAAGCCACCACCCTTCACCCTCTCAATCTTTCACGCGAGTGGCATGCCTCATGCATGCACTCAGCCAACCAATCACAACCGGGCCCCAACTAACCATGTAGCCACTTCCGTTTATTTATGGCCCAATTAATCATTCTATAGGCCCACTCGTACTTCTCCTATATATTTATATATATACACACTCTAAATATGGGGTATTACAGTTTTAGGGGTTGTATAGGATTAGCTCTTTGGAAAAACGTTCCGGATCGGGAGCGACCGATCCTTCAAACCATGGTTTTACCCATTCATCGCGTATTTGTAAAATGAACATTTTTCAACAGTAGAAAACATGAGACAATTTGATGATACATGGGCAAAACATGTTGAAACCTTGTGAGTTTTACATCCTCATGTTTTTGTTATGTAGATCACATTGAACAGTGTTGGTTCATGCATTAGGAGGGTGGAATGCATGCCAAATGAGTGGCATTCTTGGAAATTTCCTAAAGTGCCACTCTAGATTCCTTTTCCTTGTATATATATGTATGTGCCGAGGATTAGGTGTTGGATAGACAAAGAACAACCACAACAAGGCCGAGACCCAAATATTTTGGGAATGACCTTCTAGATGAAAAAATTGTGAATTAGTGGTTAATATGGATATGGCTTAGTCAATGTCATTTTAATCTACATTGTAGCTCTCTTTGTATACCTTTATGTGCCCTTATTTATTTGCACCCACCTATGCAAAAACATGCTCCGTGTTTATACAGATATTCTTTTTTGTTGAATCACTTTATTTCGTTTCTTAATAAGACTCACAAGACCTAATACACTAAATACTTTCTCTGGTAACACAGAGTGCTCAAATATACACGGTATAAATACACTTACTGAGATATATAGCATCTCTGATTTATAAGGTCGTCAATTTGTGCAGGCAATAGGAATGCCTTAACTCTCCTCAGCCTCTGGGCACCTGTATTTGCGGTGAGGTTCCTTTTTCTGTAGTAAGATCTCAAATTATTTTAATTTCAGAATTAAGTTGATCCCAACCTTTATTTTAATTTTACTGTTCTATTCATGAACCTCCTAGATTTATGTTATGGACATTTATATTTGGTACACACTTTTATCTGCCCTTATCGGAGGTCTGATGGGTGCTCGAGCTCGTCTAGGGGAGGTAACCATTTAATAATTTTTAGTTCCTTTGTTATGGTTGCTAGTGTTGACATCACTTTGTCTCGTTACTGCCATATATAACTTTTTGTATAATGCTCTCATATCATAGTTATGGGCATTAGCTATCTTTGGAACTGTAATGATGAGCTTTGTACCATATTGCATGCAGATTCGGTCACTTGAAATGCTCCATAAAAGATTTGAAAGCTTTCCTGAGGCGTTTGTGAAAAAACTTGTGTCATCCCAAACTGAAAGGTTGTGTCGTTCAACTCTTTCTCGTATACTGTTGTATGGTTGAATTTCCTTTTTTCCGAAAATTAATTCAAGTGATTTTCCCGTTGTTGTAGGATTCCACTAAATGGACAATTTACTCAGGTTAAACTTGTTCCTCCTTTCATTAATATAATTTTTTCTACTTTACTATTGCATTATAGTGAATCATTTTTTGTTTACGCTAGTATTTGCTTCTGTTGAACTCATTCAGCTAATTAGGTTAAATTTATGTTTTAAAAGGGTAACTTAATAAATATAACTTGAAATGCAATTGATCATTATGTCTGACTTGATCGATCCCTTTGTCTTCCACAACCAAGAATGTACAGTATTATCAGTATTTTGATGGTTACTTGGCCCATAAAGGAGTTCTGCTTGAGCTTTCCATAAACTTTTTTGTCAAGTAACAGCAATATAGAAAATAGCGATTAGCGCTCAAGTCACCAATAGCACAAAGCATAAATAGCGTAACGCATAGCGTAAGCTATGAAGATTTTTTTATTTTTAACTTAAAAAATAAATTAATTATCCTAAAGAAATTCAAAATTCTAATTAATTTCTTAAAATTAAAAGAAATAAATTTAAAGGCTAAAAAATGCTAAATTCCCCAAAACGAGACTCCAATATTCAAAAATCACGACTTCTAAGAATGCACATAAACGTGAATATAAAATGGATGAATGAAGTAGATTAACTTTTTTGACTCTAATCTAATACCCCTAATTCAAAGTTCAAAATACAAAAAAGTTAAAAACTAAAAGATTGAAATTATGAAGGATCAACCACAAAGAAAAAGCATGAAGAATTGGGAAAGGAGAGAGAATATGAGAAACCATAATAGTTGGGTTGCTGGAGTAAAATGGAAGAAATACTAAGAAATTCACTGATAACAGAGCCATAGTCGCTGAGCCAGTCGCTTGAGATTGGAGTCAACGCCACTACTTGAAGAAATTGGAGTCGTCACAAGGATTGGGGTTCTTAATCATAAGAAAATATGATGAAAGAGGAAAAAATGATGGGGGGTTTTCTCACGTCTTTATAACTCAAATGTTTTTTTAAAAATTTTAAAATTAAATAAAAGAGTATGTTTGTAGCGCATGCTATTTAAGTTAAGCTACGATGCGCAAATAGCGTGAGCTACATAAAAGTAGCGTAGAGCTATGTAGGGAATGAGTTATGCACATGAGTTTCATAGCTGAAGTGGAGTTAGGTTATATAAAGAGTTATTTTGAGCTTCACAGTGTGCCATTTTATACACTGAGTATCAGTTACTGAAAAGTGCCTGGTAATTTGGTTTTTATGGATATCCAATTCATAGACATTTCCTGTAAGACCAGGAGACATTGGAGGAGTCCCTTTTCCCGTCTTCATCAAAGTTTCTTGTTCTTTTTTCTTGTATGTTCTTGGAGGCCAAACAGAGTGACCATTGGGCCACTTTTGCATATTCAGTTTCTACCATAACACTGGTTTTCACATGGGAAATGGACTTGTTGATAATTCAGTTAATTCTTTATTAGTACTAGTAACAGGTCCTATCGGTCCGGGTAGTGCACTATCCGGATCTGGACCCGGACCCATTACTGTCCGGTCCAAATGTTGGACCCGCACCCATGAGAACCAGGTTGGGTCCAGGAAATAACTTGAGACCCGATTAATTTCATATCTATCACTATCATCATCCCCCATCTCCTAATCAACCTGCAAAAAAGGGAATTGAACAAAATGTTAGGGTTTTTTTTCAAAAATGGAAGGGACTTGGGGTATTTATATAGGTTTTTTTTTTGGGGGGGGGGGGTTCGGGTCGGGTCGGGATGGGGCCACTTTAAGCGAGCCCGGACCTGACCCGAAATTCTAACATGTCCCAAAATAGGACCTGAACCCGAATAGAACGGGTCGGTTCCGGTCCAATGCCGGGTGCGGGTATCGGGTTTTTGTACCAGTGCTATGCTTTATTGAGGATAATTCTTTTGTTTCGCTCATTGAAATCAAGTTTATCAGTATGGGAGAACGTTCCACATGCTTTTGTAGACTTTCTAGATGGGTTGGTAGATTCTGAGTAAGGAACTTTTAGCAGGCCATCTTTTGCCATTGATGTGCATAGTTAGAGTGCTAGAATTTAGAAACATAAGTAGTATAATTTATTTTCTCCCCTTCTTTAATTTCCTTTGCGTCCACCTTCATTCTACATAGGTTCCTCCATTTATGACACTTAGTTAGCTTAAGAATGCGAATACTGCTTTGGCACATGACATGACACTAGTAGGGGTATTGGGAAAGAAAAAATTGTTGAAAGTAAGACATGAGGGCACAACCATAGGCAGTGTTCTAAATGGCGTTCGCCTCGGATGCCTAGGCGCCTAGGGGGCACCTAGGCGCTCAGATGGAGGAGAACGAACCGCCTTTGCATTAGGCGGTGGTCTAGGCGGTTAGAGGCGTTTAGGCAGCCATCTTGTTGAGTAAGTGTCTGCCTGATGTCCAACGCCCAAGTGTTTTTTATATTTAAAAATTTTAAATACTATAAAATAACACAAAAAAAAGAACTACTACTAATCTATTAATCTGTTATATAATATGTATGGATCTTTAATAGTAGTAAAATTGTTTTTACTTTTTTTGTATTATTGGTGATATATTGCACATATTACACCTATTAAAATAGTACATGTTACACATATTACACATATTGGTATATTGCACATATTACAATTGGACAATTGTTTTTTAATTGCACGAGGAAGCTTTTTTTATGCATAAACACTCTTTAATTACACATTACACAAGAACATGATGAATATTTGCAATTGAATTGCATGATTATAAGGGCTGAAATTAACTAAATCGGCAAAATAAATTCAACCGCCTAGGCGCTGCCTAGGCGCCGCCTAGGCGCTGCCTAGGCGCCGCCTAGGCGCCCTAGGCGCTAGGCACACTTTGACCGAACCGCCACCGCCTAACGCCGTTTACAAGCTTGACCATAGGTCCATAGTATTAAATCTATATAATAAATCACAAGGCAATTTGAAAAAAAAACTATCAGGTGGCTATCCTTCAATTGAAACAAAATCAATGGTTCACATTCACCCTCCCAAAAGACATTGTTCTCCCAAAAGTTTTCCCCCCCAAACTAAAATCCCCCCTCCCAGGTTTTCGTCCTCACTTTATTACTCTCTCTCTCCATTTTTCAAAAAAGGAGGTACAAAATTAGACATTCCTTAACAGTTGGATGGTTTGTAATAACACTAGCATGCTGGTTTTCTTCAACTTCTTTATGTGCTTTGCCTGCATTTTCTTTTATGTGCTTTGCTTTGCTTGCATTTTTTTCTCTGTGTTTACATAGCTTTTCATATGTTGCATCGTTCACGAAGACGTGTCATGGACATGTGTCCACGGGCAAACCTAGTTTAACAATATAATATGTGAGAATTATGCATATGCTTTCTCCAAAGCAAAGACATCTGCGACCCGACAATAAAATTTTCAGTTACATAATCAAAAAATAATAATTTCATAGCCCATACCTAACAATGAATGTGAGAAGCTTCATAGTCATTAGAGAAGCAAGAAGATTTACTAATATAAAAAATATGAAGTAAGTGTTTAATATTTGTTGATTATGTGTTATGTATTAGAGAAGTGTCTAAGCAGTTCCCAGCGATAAGATATGTATTAAAATTTAGGAAAATTGTCCAAGGATTTTCCACAAAGTGCCGGTGTCCGACACAGTTATGGCTCCATGACGGAAGAGTTATTTTATATTATTGTTTCTCTATTCAAAAATCTGATTGAAAGATATTTTTTTCAGTTATCATAGCTGATCTCACTGAATATAACCAAAATTGTTATGACATAGAGCCTGTTAATGTGTCTATAAGTCCTGCTTCAACCTAAATGTATCAATATATATTACAACAACAAAGCCTTTTTCCCAACTAGTTGGGGTCGGCTACATGAATCCTGGTTTTCCATTCTGCTCGGTTTAGTGCAATATCTTCCGTAAGGTCACAAGCTATCATATCTTTTTTCACCGTTTTCATTCAAGTTAGTTTAGGTCTTCCTCTACCCCTAACTCTACCTACAATACATATCAAATCACTCTTTCTAACGGGGGCACTACTAGGTCTACGTGTGACATGTCCAAACCACCTGAGACGATTCTCTCTTATCTTGGATTGGAGCTACCTTTAGCATATCTCGTATATGCTCATTTCTAATTCGATCCTTGTTTTACCATACATCCATCTTAGCATTCTCATCTCTGCTACACTTATTTTTTGGACATGTTTCTTTGTTGCCCAACACTCTGCTCTATACATCATTACTGGTCTAACAGCCGTCCTATAAAATTTTTCCTTCATCTTCAAAGGTATACGTTTGTCACACAAAACACCACCGACACTTCTCCACTTAAGCCACCCTGTGTAGCGCCCCAAGTTCCACACACTGGGAGCTCGTGACACTTACCTAGAATCTTTACTTCAATGAGTACACAACACAAAAATCACAGGAAATTAGAAACTTACATTACAGAAGGAAACTATATCTTTCACTTGGATGCTTTCCGCAGCTCGAGTTCCCTGCTCCACGATCAGCAATCCTGTAATGTGCAAACTGTGGGCACGTCAGTTGAATACAATTGACGCAATGCGGATGAAACCCGAAATCTCCAAAATTCTCAACAATCAATATTTGATGCAGAAGAAAAATGTGAAAGTCAAACCACAAGTGTCGGTGTATGCTATGATCTAGATTCTAATGTACAACTCATATGCACTCTATGCTCTTAATCTAATGCAAACTTGATTTGGAAACGTATGCATCCCATTCTACATACTTCCTAAATCGAGTTTGTATTCTTCAGATGATAGGGTTCAATCCCTCGCCATGCATTCTACTCTTGTACTCTTTTCTGTTTCTGACATTCATCTAGTGACTGGTAGAGTCTGCAGCACATGCGGTCCATTTTCGCTCATGCAGTCGGATTATGGTCCTCCACTTCGAACGGCAGTGATCACTCTGTTCGTTCAGATCATGGTCCTTCTCCACTCCGTCTGGATCGTGGTCCCCCTCCATTCCCGGTTAGGCCGGTGATCATCAGCTCTGTTGGAATCATGGTCCTTCTCCACTTCCGCCCTTACCAAAGTTATCATGAACATAAGGCAAATTGATAGGGCCATCCCTACTCCGCCAAGAGACTTAGAGTTATACTCTTGCTTCTTGTTCGTATTGATAACCCAGAATATAGACGGAAACTTGAGAGTCCATCTCCTAAGTTCCGACAGGACTTGTGACTTACGTCTGCATCTCGTTTTTATCACTAAATTTCAGAAATTAACAGTCGAGATAACGCCGCACGTGTCCCAGATGAGACGCCGCCGCGCGTGTCCCATTGACAGGTGATTACACGCCCAACTAGTCTCTGTCCTTACCAATCATTCTAAATTAATTTCTTAATTTACCAACTTACCCGATTCTAATTGCTTTATTATCATAATTTCTATTTTCTAAGTTAATTAAACTGTGCTCCTAGTTTTTACTTTTACCCTTCAGCATGTTTATTTAACTAAATTAACTTAATTCACTAACTAGGTTTTAAGTGAATCCAATCTAGTTGAATCTCAACAAGTCTTATCTTGATTTAATTTGGGTTCAACTTAGCTTTCAAATCATGCTAGAGGTCGGCCCAACATGCACCACACTAGTGCACTCAATCTGCACAAAACACTACCATATGTAAATATTCAAGTATGCATACCCGCATACACATGCATACGGTATTCCATCAATCACCGTATTCATGCCTACAACTCTGCTATACTACCAATAGTTCTTTACTAATTTACTATCATACTAACCTATTTAACTTACTAACTAACATTTCAACCAAGCTTACTAACATTTTTAGCATAATGCTAGTAGCTTACTATCAATGTAAAATTTTACTAATCAAGATACTAACTTGCTAGTCATAAAGACTTTAAGCATTCAAATATGAAATTTTAATTAGACAATTCACTACACAACCTCACAAAATCACCACTTATGTTTAATAGTTAACAACACAATCCTCATGCTCAAGACAAGGTTTGTATTCATAATCTTGCATAAAAGATTCATCTTTCACACTTTTACTACCATTCTTAACACAAAGATTAAATTTTTATTTATTCACTAGTATATTTATGCATATAAATTCACATAATCACTTCATCTCATTATACATAAATAAGTAATTAGTTAATTTTCCTAAAGAGTAAAACATGGATTGTGAGTGAGCATGCATCATCTACTATTCTTTTATCTTGCTAAGCTTACTTATGAACTGAAACATTCAATACTATCAATTAACATCTTATCAATCATAGCTTCTAACAAGTATATTTTCTAACAAGTATAACTATAATCAAGCATAACTTTCTATGTCAAAAGTCCTATAAAAATAAACAAGAGGTAAAGGAAAATACCCACTTCGGTTTGTTTGTAAGCTTCAAGTTGCTATCTTCTCCTCCTTGCACCTTTAATCCAATAGTAGTAGTAGTTGAAGTAGTAGTAAGAGAAACAGTAGTAGTAGTAGAAGTAGCAAGCAATAGGCAGTAGTAGTAGTAGTAGTAAAGTAGTAGTAAGCTGTAGGGGTAGTAGAAGTAGCAAGCAGTTGTAGAAGTAGTAGTAAAAGTAGTAGTATAGCAGCAGTAAGAGTAGTAGTATGAAGTAGTAGTCTGCAGCTCTAGTAGTAGTAGTAGTAGTCTGCAGCACGTGTAGTAGTAGTAGTCTGCAACACTAGTAGTAGTAGTAGTCGTCTGCAGTAGTAGTAATAGGAGTAGTAAGCAGTGGTTGTAGAAGTAAACAGCAGTTGTAGGGGTAGTAAACAGCAGTAGTAATGGTAGTAAACAGCAGTAGTAGAAGTAAATATATAGAGAAAGGGGGTGCCTAATACTGCTGCTGTTGCTGCTGGCTATAAAGAGAGAGAGAGAGAGGAGTGTAGGATGTGGTGGAAAAGTGTAGAAAAGGCTTAGGTGTCCCTCTTTTTGCATTTAACCCCCTTAGGTTTTAACTAATTTCACTTAACCCCTTAAATAACCATATTGGGTTGGGCTTTAAGAAAGAATTGTTGGGCCCTTTTTAAGAAAGAAAAAAAAGTTGGGCTTTTAAGAAGGAAAACATATTAGGTTTAAAAAAGTTAACCATATGGATATGCTAAATAAAAATAAATATAGAAATAATAGTGTATGATAACAATAACAATAACAATAACAATATCAATGTATATATATATATAACAATGTATATGTATTTTCATTGTAAGAAAAGTAGTACATACTAGGGGTATTACACCCTGCTTGGATCCTATGTGTAACATCTTCACAAATCTCCTCATCTCTTTGTATAATCGAGCCTAAATATCAGGAACAGTCTCTCTTAGGTATCTCTTGGCCATCAAGCTTCACTACTTCCTCAGTTGTGTTCCGAATATCACTAAAATTACACTCCATATACTCTCTTTTAGTTCTGCTAATTTTAAAGCCTCTAGCTTCCAAAGTTTCTCTCCACAATTCTAATCTAGCATTGCCTCCTGCTTTAGTCTCGTCAACGAAGATGATGTCATTGGCAAAAAGCATACACCAAGGCACCTCATCTTGTATGTGTATATATTGCTGTACAATAATATGCTAATGTCTCTTACTGTTATATACCCAGATTTGTATCAAATCTGCTTTCTGTATATTTACTAACTACTCGTTAAAATTACATGTGTATGTTAAATTAGACTCTAGCACTGTTTAGTATTTTCCAATTTGTGACCCTTTACATGCTAAAACTAATATAAGTACATATAACAAGATAGATGTATGTTCTAGTTAAACAATCTCTATTATATTAATTGGAGAGTTGGGTTCAAACAAACGAACAAATTTTTATATATTTTTTTGTCACCAAACAAACCCGTGCGTTGCACGTGCAACTCCATCTCCATTATTAACATGTGCATTGCATGTGCACATCAAACTTTTCAAATAAATAAACATTTTAAAATATTTTTTTCACCAATCAAACTCGTGTATTGCACGTACAACTCCAAGTCTTTATTAAAACGTGCATCGCACGTGAAACTTACTAGTATTGAATATTGTGAGGCTATGATTATTGTCGGGGACTGAGTAGACAGCTTCGGTGTTACATGATAATGCCTATGTTTTCTACCTCCATCTGTTTTGTTGCTTCTTTACATTCTTAAATGGACCTTATTGTGCAACAATCTCTGTTCTTATTTAAGTATTTCAATTCCGGATAGCATTAATTCCCTATTTAAGATGTCATGAGGGTAATATTTTAAGTTGCTTAATTGTATTTCATTGCTCTTAAATTAGGAACCAGAGCAAGATATGAGCAAAGCACATGCAGCTTTATTCTCTCCTTACTGGAATGAGATTGTTAAAAGTTTACGGGAAGAAGATTATATTAGTAACCGGTAATATCTTTTGAAGTTTTTGTTGTTTATTAATTTGGTCCAGTTTATTGATTGTTACTATGGGCACATATCTGATGCACATGTGCAGGGAAATGGATTTGCTCAGTATACCAAGCAACTCTGGGAGCTTGCGATTAGTTCAATGGCCATTGTTTCTTTTAAGTAGTAAGGTCTGCTATTGATTTAATTAGTCTCGCCATATTGGATGGATTTTGTTAATGTTTCTAACTGCAATTATGATCTTAATAGATCTTGAAAGCACAAAATTATGCTGTGGATTGCAAGGATACACAAGCTGCTTTATGGGACAGAATATCCAGGGATAAATACATGGCTTATGCAGTTCAAGAATGTTTCTATAGTGCACAGAAGATTCTGCATTCTATTGTTGATGGAGAAGGGAGACTTTGGTATTGTCTTGTTATTTCTTAAGACTCATCCTTAATGCCTATATTAGTTATCATTTTATGATAACTGTATGGTTTTCAGTTACTTGGACAAGGAGAAGGACATTTTTTGAAAATTTATTTTCCCTATGTGTTTGGTTATATTTAGTATGTAATATGGAAATACTCTGCATCACACTTTTTTTCTTTTTGGGTGAAGGGTTGAAAGGCTCTTTCGTGAGATCAACAGCAGTATATCTGAGCGTTCTCTTGTTGTGACCATAACACTTGGAAAACTGCCATTGGTGCTGAAGAAGTTTAGTGCCTTGACTGGCCTTCTTGTAAGTTATTCTTGATAATACGGAATTACTTTTGTACTCTTACTGAAGTTCAAACTCAGATATTTAATTGATTTCTTATTGGAGTACTTTTTCATAGGTTTAAAGTGGCGGTAAGTTTTGGCTGTTATACTATTTGTAATTACTTTGTTGCATTCCTTCATTTAGATTCGGTATCGTTGCTCTTGGAAAACGGTCCCCTTTAAGTAGAATGACAGTACTTCACTTGCCGGTGAGCTCCGGAGTATCTATGTAGTACTTATGGAATGTGTCTGTAAGCGGCTTGTTGCACTGCATCTTATCCTATACATCATTATTATAACTTAATACTCTTTTGGAACTAGAGCATGGATAGATCAATCATACTCAACTTGGTTGAAATCTATCAGAAGTCTGAAACAACTCTTGCATGACATTGAACGTTCACTCGCAATATTTGAGAATAACCAGAAAGCCTATAGAGATTATCAAGGAGACAATAACATGGAGATGGCGAAGAGAGAATGTAGTCCAATTGAAATAGTGTTTGTGTACTTTTTTGTAGACTGTAGTCACTTCTATTTATCCAAACATAATAGTTCAAGGAACTGTTATAAAATGCAGGAAGGGAATGGAAACTTCCATGTAGTTAGAATTCTTGTCAAGGACATTTTTTATTAACGGGGAAGTAAAAGTTTTGTTTGCAGATGGCATTGTTAGTAATTAGTTAGACTTCTCCTGGACAATGTTTATGTCGAATGATTGAGAGAGGCATTAAAACCAAAGGGTATTAATATTCAACACTGACCTGGATCGGTTTTTGGCCAGGCGATTAGCCTCAGGGATCGTCTGGGATGGACAAAGGATCAGGTTGAATTGACCGATATCATCCAATATTCACAATACGTATTGTGGAGGAGAACTCAAGACAGGACGGGATAAAATTTGGAGGAGAAATACATTAGAAAAAACGTAGCTGCTTCGTCGATGGATGGATCGCCGTAGAACTCCATCCTCCTTGGCCAGCTGCCGCCTCTTTGAAGCCCTAGACTCTGATTAGGGTTCTGATGTGAGATACTTTAATGTAAGGGGGATTTGCGTCGGTTAAATGTTGGTTTGGGTATTAGCTAATGAAATCAATAGATATACAGGCTATATGATGTTTAATTGGACCGATCTCAAACCCATTTAATTTAAATATATAATTTTACAGTTTAAGCCATTGAAATTGTGAATCATATACTTAGCAATAAATTTTCAAAAGCTAGTGCTATTTTCATAATTTTTAAAATAAAGCCTGTAAACTATAACTATTGCCAATTTACCATTATTTTCACCGGTTTCTTATGCCAAGCATGTATATATATAGACAGATAGACAGATAGATTGACAAAGATAGATAAATAGATAGATAGATAGACTGTAGTTTAAAGCAAAAGGTGCAAAGATGGTTCTTTTTTCCCTTCTTTTTGTATCTAAAAAAATATAAAAATCAAGCAAATATTCCAAATATTGTTAAGTACCATCATCTGGTCAATTTAGCGTGGCTTTAAATTACATCAACCGTTAGATTGTAGAAGCTTGTTCTAAACTAAAGCTCTATCAATATTTTTCTTCTTTAAAGAGTTGTAATATTGAAAATTGCAAACTGTGACGTAATTAGTTATACAGATATTTAAAAAAAACAACCAAAATATTGGAAGTAGTTTTTTAATTTTATTTTAAAAGCAGTAAAATATAATAAAATTATTTAAACTAATAAAAAGTTATTGATAAAGGAAATTCTGATGCATCGGTCTGATACTGCTGATATCCTCCATACCGGTCCTGATACCAAAGTCTTTTCAACCCGATACTGTTCCCGGTGCCGAGATTTCAAACCTTGATTTAATTTGATTAGTGGCAACAAGAAAATTTGTGCATAAAAAGTTGATGGCATATCTTGAAATGAATGTTATTTGTTCACAGTACGAATGTCTGTTTAAAATGAGGAAGAATCAGGATAGTATCAACGCAAAGCCAAAGACCCAGTTGTTCACAGTTGGATGTAGTTTTAGAATGCTACATTGCTTACTAGTTTAAGGGAGGTGTGATTAAAAGAAAAAGGAAAAAAATGTACTGGTGTTAAAACTTGCTTAATGGTTAGTTGTTTGTTGTGTACCAGAATGCAATCCAAGGAAATATTTTCTTGATAATCATACCATCCACCTTGTGAATTTCTCATCTGATTTACTTATAAGTGTATAATACTGTTACAGTAGTGAAAGATTCCTGATTTAGTGTCCCAACTCTGTTTAATGGCGGTATTTGAATATTTTGGTTCATGGGTGATTTTTATTTTTTATTGATCAAGTGTGATTCTATTGATGCAAAAGTAAAAGCTTACGATGATTTATACACAAAATTAAGAACAAAAGAAGGAGAAAATAACATCCATATAAATAATGGGATAGGATAACAAAAGTTTTGGATACAACTCAATGTATTAAAAATGGGGAATTGGGGATTCAAAAGTCTTAGTAAAAGACGATGAACTTAAGGAAAGATGGCGAAATTATTTGAAAAGTTATTAAATGAAAAATTGCCAGAAAATTAAATATAGAAGAATCGAGATAGAGTCGAAAGCATATGTTTTTCCGTAGAGTTAGGATATTAGATGTTCGAAATGCTATAGGAAAATCAGGAAAATAGGAAAATGCTTAGGACCGGATGGTATACCCATTATAGTTTGGAAGTGTTTAGGGGATGTAGGAGTGAGCTGACTAACAAGATTGTTTAATGAGATTTTGAGGAGCAAGAAAATGCCCAATGAATGGAGGAAGTGTGTTTATATAAAAAAATAAAAGAGATACAAAGTTACTCTAACTACCGAGGGATTAAATTAATGAGCCTTACAATGAAACTTTGAGAGGGAGTGATCGAATATAGACTGAGGCTAGAAACAATAGTTTCCGAGAATAAGTTTGGATTTATGTCTAAGAGGTCAATAATGGAAGAAATGTATTTACTAAGGAGATTTATGAAAAAAATATAGGGAGAATAAGAAAGATCGATATATGGTGTTTATAGATCTAGGAAAAGCTTATGATAGTCACTGGAGACATAGTACGGTGTGTGTTAAATAACAAAAGAGTAATTATTCGATATATTGATGTGATTAAGTGTAGCGCCCCGAGCTCCATACACCAGGAATTCGTGACATTAACTAGGATCTTTCTTCAAAGAGTACATAACGCATAAAATCACAGAAAATCACAGAAAATTTAGAACTTTTCGTGCGCTAATTACCATAAATTTACAACACGATTTAACAATGAATTACCTTATATCAAGAAAATTAAATCTTTGTTCTATGCTCCACTACATCGTTCTTTTTCACGAACGCTGGTCCTGCACATAGTGAGCATGTCAGTCGAATGCAACTGATGCAAACTGATAAAAACTGTGAACGTCCATCTTTAACAACAATTTAATGCTCAAGATAAAAAAGTGACTCACATAACAAGGTGTCGGGGTATGACATGACCCTAGAATCTAATGCGCAACACATAAATGCACACGGTGGACCTATTCTAATGCATGCTTTATTTGGAAATCTATGCATCCCACGTTACATACCTTTCCAAATGCAACTTCATTGGAAACATATGCATTTCATACTACATACTTTTCAATGAGTTTGTGTTCTCCAGATATTAGGGTTCGATCCCTCGCCATGCATCATATTCTTGTACTGTAGCCCTGTTTCTGAGGTTGCAGTTGTTCGGCCTACTCCGCTACTGCAATCGGTAGTGCCATGTTGAGACCCTGTGGTCTCTCTGCTCCTGTACACCCATAATGGTGCCAGCCCTTACGGTCTTTCTCGACTCCTCGGTCTTACATACATCACTCCACCCAGACCCTGTGGTCTCTCTCCACTCCCGGACAACCTCGTGGAACCTCCACTTGAGGTGTCGGACTTTGTGGTCTCTCTCTACTCCCGGACCTCAGCAAAAGCTGTTACGACATCAAGGTAACTCTACAGGTTTTCCATTCGCATTAAACTGGCCAGATTACCTTTAGGCGGAGGCATAGGGGTCCATCCCCTATCTCCGATCATAGCTTGTTCTTACACTAGATCCCAGAAATTAACAGATGATACTACGCCGCACGTACTCCAGACGAGATCACGCCGCACGTGTCCCTTTGACAGGTGAGTATACCCCAACTAGTGCCTGTCCTCACAGTCACGAATCACACTACTTAGGACTAATGTCTTTGCTAATTTATACGACTTAGATGAAATTCTCATCAACTTTAATTCCTCCTTTAATCACCACTTAGTTCCTAGGTGGATTTTATTAGTTACCGTCTCATTGTTCACAATTATACTAGATTATCATTATATTCTTCAATTATTGGCCCAACTTGGCCTTTATCCGGCCCACATCCGTCACGTGTCCGGCCCACGAAAACAACTCACTTAGTTTCATATATTAGCTTCATAAAGTATTTCATCATTACAAATTTCACTCTTTCACTCCCACGTTTCCAAAGTACTAACATTTCTCATGAAGTTATTAACAATTCCTCTTGCTAATATATTACTAATAGTTTCCATAAATCTCATTTTCTCATTATAATCTACTACAAAATTTTAATTTGTTAGCTTTTTTGAGAGTCACAAATATACACTTTATCATATAACCCATTGAAATCAAATCTTCTTGCACCTAAACTCACTAAAGCTTACTACATGATTTTCAAGCTTACTACTATAAACCCACCACTTTTAGTTATGTTAGTAGCTTACTAACTCAATGATTATCTAACATGCTTATTAACTCATTTATAATCTAGTGACAAGCTTACTAACTTAGATTAAAATTAATACTAGCTTTATTCATACAATTTCAATATCAAACTTTCTAACTTGATCAAGATTACACTTTAAACTTACCAACACATCAAACTACATAATATGCTTACTAATAAATTCCACGAGCTTACTAACAAGATTTAGTAACATACCTGGGAAGCACGGATACTTCACGTAGGCCTCCGTACACGTATTCTGTACGTATCCGATACGGGATACGGCGAGATACGTATGGGATACGTCGTCCGCTGTATCCCACAGTCCCCTTAAACCGGATACGGGTTGGATACGGGGAAGACACGGCGGGATACAGCAAAATAGACCCAGCCCATTTAATAACCCTATTTCTCCAATCCGTTCACTGCTCCCGCTTTCTCAAAACACCTGTTCCCAAATCAAAGATCCCTATCTCTCAAATCAGCCTCCATCGATCCAAACCCTAACTCTTCAATCTCAAACCCTAACTTCAATCTCCACTCGTCTTCCTCAATCTCATCTTCCCCTCGACGGTGACGTAGCTCGACAGCGACGAAGCGTTACCCTCGACAGCGTCGCAGATCGGTGGCGCAACTAGGGCTCGACGGCGACGCAGCAAGACGGCAACGAACCTCGACGGTTGACGGCGATGAATTTCGACGGTTGACTTATGCTTTCTTTTTTATGTTTTGTTTATGCTTTCTTTTTTAATTAATGTTGTCTTTTTAGTTTATGGCTATTTGTTGATTTCCTTTTAACATGTAGTTTCTGTCTGACATCTGAATAGTAATATACTAATATTGATATCTTAATAATAGTTCATTCATTTGAAACTAAAACAGCCACTGTGGATGCACCTTCCAGACTATCAACTTTATTGGATTCTAACAATGGAGTTGCTTCTTTGTAAATGTTCTAAGTATTGTATTTCATGCTGGATTCATACACATTGTGTTACTGGATTCATACACATTGTGTTTCATGCTGTATTCTAATGCATGCTTTCTATAGAAGAGTAAATGATGTAAAACTAACCCTAAATAAAGAATTTCCAAGATTCTTAATGCATTAATTTTTCCAACACGTAGTGCGGATCAAAGTTAGAAATTTTAAACAGTTAATCGGTTTGATGGATTTTCAAGAACTGAATCACGTTTAACAATCCAATTAATAATTCAATTATAACAATCAATAATTAAATCCCTAAGTGTTCTTAGCAAGTAAAAGATTTAATATTGATTTGTACTCTAATCAAGCAGGTGGAACGCTTAATCTTAATATTTGTGGTCGACAGTTAAATTGAGTAATATAATAGAGATAATAAAGTAGTATAACACAAATATTTGAGAATTGGAAAGAGTATTACACAAATATTTGAGAATTGGAAAGAGTATACCGAGAGTTCGAAGAACTCAGCGTAGATCTCAGAAGAGCACAACAATCAAAGAGACAACAATGGCAGCAATAACTTCAAGAACAATGGCTGGCGGATCTGGGCTGGCGGGTCTGGTGCGGCGTCGATGGTGGCGCTAACGGCGAGCGGCGCGATGTCGATAGGGGGTCGAGGTCGACGGAAAGGGGAACAGTAGCGGTGGAGCATTGGGCGGTGGATGGCGCTGAAACTCGCCGATCGGAGCAGGGGAAAAGAGAGGTGGGGTTTCAGTCTGCTGTTAATGTCGTTAGCGAAACTGGGAAAGGGGATGGTCGGGGTTGGGGTTGTGCTGGGTGGTCAACGACAAGGAGGGCGACGGCCAGGGAGTAGGTCGCCAGAGACGGGGGGTGCCGGAGATGAAGGGTATGGATTGGAGAAGATGAATAGTAGGAGGTGGAGTTTTGTGTTTGGGTTGATTTTGTGATTTGGGAAATTAGGGTTAGGGATTTGTATTGGATTTGGGGATTTTGGGATAGTTTTAGAATTTATGACAAACGCTAAAAGTTTATTAGGATTTATCACAAACCCTAACAAAATTGGATCTCAATTGTATCACACGAAGGAGAAAAGGAAGAGCGAAACTCAACACAATAATTTTTAATCAAGAATAGCATATCTTTCTCATTAATCTCATGGCCTATAAATATGCTCAAAACAAATCTTGATACAAATCCCAAAAGATTCTAAAAATCTCAAAAATATTCTAATGCAAAAAGAAAGATTACATATGGCTATAATTGCCAAAAAATAAATATGGTACTGAAATAAAATACTAAATTAAATAGAATTGATGTCCTCATCAGTAAATGTTCTAAATATTGTATCTCAACTTGATGCTTTATTTAAGACGTGCAGTGTTTTAGTTTCTTGATTGTGCTTTAGTTTGTTGATTAGCTATTCTTGATTGTGCCTTAGTTTATTTAAGACCTGTTAGTTTATGTTTTTTTTAAAAAGACTAACTCTCCAAACATGGTATAACATAGTTCCACTTAATAAGAACAACACTGTACATTTCTCTTGGACAAAAATTACAATCACATGGTTACACTTACAAGTTACATTTGTAAATAAACTCGCATTGTAGTTTTACAAAAAGTGAAAAAACACATTGAATCATTTCTTCTTTGGGGCAAGAAAATAAACTCGCTTGGCTCAAATCTTTCCATTACCGATGTTTCTCAATTATCTGCATAAAGACAAAAAACATAAATTTATTAACAAATATATACTAAATATACGACAATTAGAGTTTAAGACAATCGTTTAGTTTCAATTCAAATCAGTGATGAATTCAATTATAAATGCTAAGTTTCTCACCAATTGGATGTTGACCAATTTTAGGTTGATTATTGATGGATAGCATGAACTCCACCGGCGCAAACCAACGAGAATCTGACCAATTTTAGTTATATATATATATATATATATATATATATATATATATATAGTCGTATCCTGTATCCTACTTTTTTGAAAATTGTCGTACCCCCCGTACCCGTGTCCCCGTACGCGTGTTGCCGTACCCGTATCGGTGCTTCACTGTAACATACCCTTATTCATTGCATACTAACATACACTTATTTTTCACATATAATAATTTCCAAGTTATGAATATCATGAACAAAATTTGTCCATGAACATAAACATCATGACAATCACTTATACAAAATTTCTACACAATCATAAAAATCCTACCTTAACATTCCTACAACCAAGAACATGCCCACTAACTTTTAGTTAAAATGTTTATTATCATACACAAGATGAAATCTTTTATGAGTTTTAATCTACTCATAAACATAAAGATAATACCTTTACCCTTTTTTAGCATTCTTAAGCAAAATTTAATCTTTATGTCTAAAGATGCAAGCTTTCTTCATAATTTCACATTTTTATTAAACAAAATTCAGACTTTATAGAATAAGATGAAGAACACCCACCTTAATGAGTAGAATCGTAGCTCCCTTCTCCTCTCTTGATTTTCTAAGCTCCAATAAGCTCCAAAACTCTTGAATTTTTTTAATAAAAATTGAATTATAAGTGAAAAATTGAATAAAGAATTGATGCAGGAATGACCCAAGTGACTGAGGGCTTCACCTTCTTCCTTTCCTATGCTTGGCTGAAACCAAAAAGATGAAGGGTAGTGAATTGAGTTGGTTGATGAGAGATTGGATTGAAGCAGAATGAATTTGGCTTTCGGGTTCTAGGGTTTCTTTCTTTTCTTTTTTTTTTGGCTTCTATTTGGCTTTCGGCTGTTGCTTCTGTTATTATTATTATTATTTTTTTTGAATGAGAATGAAGAAGGACGTGGAATGAATGAAAAGATCCTTCTTATAATGTTAAGTGAAAATGAGTGGAGTTTGAGGTGGTGATGTGGTTGAAAATTTACCAAGGAGTGAGATGAGTGGAGTGTAGGTGTTCTAGAGTTTTGTTTGTTTTGATATTTTTTTTCATCATGGCTAACTGTAACTCTAATTATAAATAACATATAATGTAAATGTCTTAGTGTATATGTCACGCCCCGCTTTCTACTATACGGAAATACAGGCACGCAACTGAGGTCCAGCGAATGATATACATCATCCATAAGCTGTACAATTATAAGCTCAACAAGATATTTATGACACATTCACACAGGCAAATATAATGATCACATGAGCTGAAAATAGAATAACCGTCATCTGGATAATACATCAATATCGGGTCAAGATGTCCGGAAATACAAGGTGCCATAACTAAAACAGTAGGATAAGTAGTTTGCTATAACAACTAGATAAAATAGCGACTAAAAGAAAAACATGGAGTAGTAACAGAGCAGCAGCAATCATCTAGAAAGTGTTTCGCAGGTCCATCAGTACCTGTATAATTATTGACTCAAAGAAAAATAGAAAAGTACCCGTTACAGCAAGTTTCGGGTAGCAAGTAGCAACAAGCAGTAAAAGGGGTAATATAACAAGATATAACATGGAGGAAACAAGAAGTAGAAGTACAAATACAATATAGAAGGAAGCAAAGAACTGGGACAATATGATCATGTAAGTAATAACTGTAACTAGTGTATTCGAGACTTCAAGGTATAAGCAATTGATAAGCTAGGCTCAGTTAATCGATAATCATGTAATTAAGGATCGAGAGTCATGTAATCAAGAGTCATGTAATCAATAATCATGTAATTAAGAATTAAGAGTCATGTAATGAAGAGTCATATAATCAAGAATCATGTAATCGAGAATCATATGATCAAGAATCATGCTTAGTGGAAATCTCGGGTTTATCTGTTTTATTAACTTATCTAATGCACGCAATTCTGTGTCCTATACCACAAGTTCGGTGCATATCAATTATGTGACGTTTAGACTTAAGTAGTAATTCTATAGGATTATGTACTCGGGTCTTCTAGTGATAGTATCAAGACATGTAATCATGAATCATGTAATCGAGAAAAATGTAATCAAGAATTGTATAATCAAGAATTAAAAATCAAGAATCACTATTTCGGGAAACACGGGCCCCCTTCCGAGTATACTCCCCTATGTTGTCCATTACTAAGCCGTAGCCTTATAATCCCGGCTTGTTATTCTTTGATAATTAATTATGAACGTGCAGTTGGTACGACTAGTGGAACGGTGTAATCACGACAGTTAATCTAGAAAAATATCAAGGGCAGTAATCATGGTATGAGATGAAACGAGTACATGTATCGAGAGTAGTTATTATAAAATTATCAAGTGGTATAAAATGCTTGCTATCAACCTATTATATCTATGCAAGTTATTATTACAAGAACAATAATACACTCAGTTCATTAAATATAAAAAATAACGGGTTTATATGTAAAAATGTAGAGATGAATTTTTAGACAACTTGACATCTGCATTCAAATTCACTTTTCTGTTTTTACAGAAAAACAAATCTGATTCCGTCAGAGATTCTAGATAGTACTCTCTTCCGGTTCCAACGCATATTCACACGATACATTCTAGAGACAGTAGCTATGCATACAAATTTATTTTTCGCCTGTTTCGATGTTTCGCGCACATTCTGGAAATTCAGAGTTACGATACCAAAATTGTGATATCTCATAATCTATACATCGGATTGAGAAACTATAGAATGTTCTAGATATCTAGACTCGAAGGGCTACGATTTTCATGTAGAAAGTTTTTCGATCCAGTGTCGGGAACATGGTCAAATTCTCAGTACAAGAGTCCGGTTAGTGATCCCGTGCAGGTTCAGAAATTTACGATATGACAGTACTAAAATCGCGATATCTCACAATCTATACATCCGATTGAGAAACCGTAAGATGTTCTGGATTCGGGACTCGATGGACTACGATTTTCACGTAGAAAATCCTCAATCCAGTATCAGGAGCATGGTCGAATTCTTAGTGCAAGGTTAAGAAATTTAGAGATAGTAAGGTTGAATATTCGATATTCGATAACACGATTCGAAATGTGTTAACGGTTCACTCTTGAGTTGATATAGCATGAAATAAGTGACTAGAATGGAATTTGACAATAAAACATGATAACTAGACTACTTGCCACGAGTCCAAGGAAAATGCTTGTACGAAAAAAAAAGAGTGTACAAGATACTTGCCTTATAACGTGACGATTATGGTGGTGGTGTTAACCACAGAAAGAAGAAGCAACATCGGCAACGGACGACCGCACAACGGCGGTAAGAATGGCGGCAAGACGGCAGCGAGCGAGCAACGGTAGTAACGGTGAGCGACAGTGATGAGCGACAACAACAACGAGGAGATGGCTTGGCGTCGGGTTGTTTTTCGGGGTTTACGAGGCCGTAAAAATGGAGTCGTCGGCTCGAAGGTAGAGGGTAAAGTGAAGCTCGGGTGTTGCTTGAGCTCTCGGGTGTGAAGAAGGCAGAGGAAGAGAAGAAGGAGATGTAGAGATGACGGTGAGGTGTGATATGTGTGTGTGTGTATATATATAGAAAGAAAGGGATAGGAGTGTGCTGTATGTGTATGTGTGTATATGAATATAAAGAAAGGAAAGAGACAAAATGTGCATGGTGTGTGCAAGTGTGTATGAATGTGTACATTATATATATATAATAGATAATGAGTGTGCATGCATGCATGGTGTGTGTATAAAATAAGGAAATAAAGATATGGGGGTGTAGAAAAATGTAAAAGAAGACGGAAGGGGAGGTTGACGGAAGAGAGGATTAGGAGTAGTAGGGTGGTGGAGGCAGAGTAGAGTAGGAAAAAAAATGAGAAAGTTAGGCGTAGAATTAGGCAGGGTGGTTTGGCTTTGAGTGATTGATTAGCGGGAGCGGGTTAGGATTAGGATTAAGATTAGGATTAATCAGGGTTTAAAATTTGTATTTAAACTTCGGTCGAAAAATCACAAAATTATAGAATTGATCAGAAAAATATTCTGGCTTTAGGTAAAGAGTCCAAAGAGAAAAATAAAACTGATCTGAAAATTGAAGTACAAAAATTCACGTAATAAAATACGTACAACTGGAACAGGGAGTTACAGTATAATAATATATACAATATATATATTTTCATATAAAATAAATATCTTTTCATACAAAATAATTATTTATTATTTTGGGGTTCTTACATTAAGGATATGTATGAAGGAGCAATGACCACAATTAGAACAATCACAAGAGAGAATAGTGAATTTATTATTACAGTAAGTTTACACCAAGGTTTGGCTTTAAGCCTTATCTCTTTTTTGATTTGGTGATGGATAAATTGACACGACGAATACAAGATGGGGTACCTTGGTGTATGCTTTTTGCGGATGACATCGTTTTAATGGACAAGACTATAATTGGAATCAATGCTAAATTAGAATTGTGCAGAGAAACTTTGGAAGTTAGAGGCTTTAGAATAAGCAGAACTAAAATAGAGTATACGAAGTGTAATTTTTGCAATATTCGGAACACAAATGTGGAAGTAGTGAAGCTTGATGGTCAAAAGATACCTAAGAGAGTTTCCGATATTTAGGCTGGATTATACAAAGCGATGAGAAGATTTGTCAAGATGTTATACATCGGATCCAAGCAGGGTGGCTGAAGTGGAGAAGCACTAGTGGTATTTTGTGTGACAAACATATACCTTTGAAGTTGAAGAGAAAATTTTATAAGTCGATTGTTAGACCATCAGTGATGTATGTAGCAGAGTGTTGGGAAGCAAAGAAACATGTCAAAAAAAAGTATAGCAGAGATGATGATACTGAGATGGATGTGGTAAAACCAGGAAGGCTATAATTAGAAATGAGCATATGCTAGACATGGTAAAGGTAGCTCCTATTCATGATAAATTAAGAGAAAATCGCCTCAGGTAGGTTGGACATCTCGGACATCTCACAGGTAGACCTAATAGTGCCTCCGGTAGAAAGAGTGATTTGATAAATATTGAGGGTAGAGTTAGGGTTAGAGAAAACATAAACTTGTTTGGAAATTGTACTATTTGATAGCTTGTGGCCATAAGATATTGTGCTAAACCGAGCAGAATGGAAAATAAGGATTCATGTAGCCGACCCCAACTAGCTGGGAAGAAGGCTTTGTTGTTGTTGTATTGGTCATGTGTTTTGATTTAGCAGTTTCTTCACTTGCTAGTGGTATATTGCTATAATGTATATTAACCTCTCACCCCTTCAAAACAACTTTGGATTATTGGTGTAGCTGTAGGGGAGTTTTGCATAATACCAGACTCCTGGTTTAAACCTGCTATGCTCTTATTTTGAAGAAAATTGTTGAAAAGAAAATACCTTGGTGCAAAAGATGAGTTTCAATCACCAAATAGGCGTTCGACCTGTTAGAATATAGACATAGATAAGCTCAACCCTTGTTATAACTTTGGGGTTTTGGTTTAGTGGTCATGACAATTCATTTTATAAAACGAATGTCTTAATTTTTTATTAGTTTTTTCAATAATTTTTTATGTTTGTATGTACAGATTAGAGATGAGACTCCTGAACTTGCAAGAGGTGCTTCAAAAGCTGTATTTGATCTTTATGATGTTGTTACCCATGATCTTTTGACGTCAAATTTGAGGTATTCTTCAAGACATGATATACATCTCATTTTCTTAGAATTTTTCGTTTTTTCCATTGCTTTTTTAGAGTGACCTAACTTATCACACTGGATAACCTAGAGAGCAGTTTGATACTTGGAATATATTAGCAAGAGCCAGGAATGAAGGCCGGCTCTTTTCTGGAATCCAGTGGCCCAAAGAACCAGAGATCGTATGTTTTCTCACTTCTCTTCTTTGCTACACAGATCGTTTATAAACTGAACTTTTAATATATGTGTATTTCAGAAGGAACAAGTGAAACGTTTGAATCTACTCCTAAGAGTGCAAGAGTCGTCTGACAATATCCCAAAAAATTTAGAAGCCAGAAGGAGATTGGAGTTCTTTACAAATTCGTTATTCATGGATATGCCTCCAGCAAAGCCTGTTTCAGAGATGAAGCCTTTTTGGTATGGTCCATTCAACTCTTGTCCTTTAAACTGTAGATTTTCCGCATCAAATTCAAGACACTAATTCCCCCCCCCCCCCCCCCCCCCCCCCCCCCCAATTCAATTAGCGTTTTCACTCCATACTATAGCGAAACGGTACTCTATAGTTCTCATGAACTAAGGGTGGAGAATGAAGATGGGATTTCTATTATTTTCTACCTTCAGAAAATCTTTCCCGGTAATCTTCTATTTTTATTCATTATGCTTGTGTTGCATCCTGATTGGCTCCCTGTAAGCTTTGGCTAAAAACCATGCGTGCCATTATTTATGGTTTGGTTTTACTGTGCGTTGTTTTCATTTGGAGTAGTTTCTTTTTAGCTATATGAACTACCACAAGATAGAAAAGCAAGTCTTTTTTTAAAATTTTTTTTTTAATTCTTATGTATCTCTCCTATCATGCATACTCGTGCAGATCCCTGATAAACCTTACTGGGGTCTAGGCCATGTATATGAATATTCTTAAACAATTTTTTCGCCATATATAGAATTTAAAAACATGATCAATGCTGTCTGTGTGATGAATTTATCATCTAATGGCCAACAGTAATATTTAAGTATGTTCCGTGGGAGTTTCTAATGATATGATTGCTAGTTGCTGCCTCCTAAAAGAGAATATTGCTTTAACATATTGGGTAAGCACATTTCCTTCTACCTGACGTGCTTTGCATGTGTTTTTAGTTGGTACAACGGTACAAATTACAAAGCTGCAGAGCTTAGAGTATATTTTGTACTTGATTTATTCAGTGAGCATTGCAGTTCATCTTGCTGAATATATGCAGGATTTTCTGTTTATTTTATTCTAATTAACTTTCCTTTTCAGATGAGTGGGTAAACTTTTTGGAACGAATTGGTCGTGAAAAATATACTGCAGAGGCTCTATTAAAAGACCCAAATGACACTTTGGAATTGCGCTTTTGGGCATCCTATCGAGGGCAAACACTAGCTAGAACTGGTTTGTATTTAATTTCTTTTTCATATTAGTACACATGTATTGAAAGTCACCGTGGTTTTCTTTTACAATTTCGTCAATTAGATATTTAGTCTTGCTTGAGTGCCTTTGTATTATTAGCTTAAAGATTCTTGTGGTCGTGCAAAAGGTCTTGTGTAGCATTTGAATCTGCACTTGCCAAAATATATCTTTGTCGAGATTACTATTAGATCATCAACTAATGAATAGTTTTACCCTGACAAAATTGTGTCTTAAAATTTGACACTCCTGGCTTGCATTTCCCTTTGAATCTTAGCTGATATATAGAAGTTAGTTTAATCATATTACTTTTGTCTTAATTTAATTCCGCTATGCAGTACGTGGTATGATGTACTACAGGAGGGCCCTTGTGCTACAAAGTTATTTGGAGAAGAGGTACCTAGGAGGTATTTTCTTTATGGTGTCATCTTCATTTCATTTGCTTAAGGTCTGGGTTTTTTTAATCTGTCTTAATTAATTTATATTTAATATAGCAGGAATTGAAGATGGCTCTGGTCCTGATTACATTAGTACACAAGGATTTGAGTTATCGTCTGAATCTCGTGCCCAGGCAGATATTAAATTTACATATGTTGTATCCTGCCAAATTTATGGTCAACAGAAACAGAAGAAAGCTCCAGAGGCCACTGATATCGCTCTTCTAATGCAAAGGTTATTGCATTCATTCAGATTTAGATTTAATATATCAGAAAAAATAATAAAGAAAAGACAACCATCAATTGACATATTCGAAATCTTATATAGCGAGCACTCTCATGTGAGGGAAATTCTAATATTATATTTGGCATTTCAGGGAGAAACATGTTTCTAACTGAGCTTTAAAATGGTTAAATTATGATAGAAACGATAACACGGCTGAAATAAATGCTTCTTGATGCTTGTGGGCTTAACCATTTAAGGGTGCCAAGTTGGTTGTATCAGTTTTCAGTAGAAGCCGGGATACTTTTAGTAGTATCCAGACTGCAGATGCTCTCAGTTTAAATTGAACGTAATTCACCTTCTAAGTGGAAAATACATTATGTTGGAAGTGATCTATATAATAAGTTCTTCCTTATTGCAAAATTTCTTAAAGTTTGATGAGTCTACTTTTACTCATACATTTTGAGATTATGAATTATGATAAATTAGTCTAGTTTTCCCTTAAAAATTGATGTGTTCAGCCATGAACAAACTGAATTTTTCTTATTATCCTTCTATTTATCTAATAATATTGAAGCACTGGTCAAATGCGCATAATCTATTTTCTTGGTAGGACTTTTCCTTTTTCTGTTCACTGGCACATGATTAACAATTGGTTAATGAGTTGATAACCTACCTTTTCATTTATTGTTGGTTCTTTAATTATGAATGAGTAGCCGAATGTGGAGAACGAAATTATGACAGACTTTGTCCATATTTATTGCTGTCTAATGATGAAATAGTATCTTTTTGCACACGGTTGCAAAAAAGCAGTGTACCATCTTTTACTTTACCATGTTGGTGTGCTATCACGCCCTAGGAAGCATGGATACTTCCAAATGACCGACGTACCAGTGTCGGGTGCGTATCGGGTGCCGATACTCCTTGAGTACTCCCGCGTGCGATACTCCTTGAGTACTCCCGCGTGCGTTCTCAAGAAGTACCCAATTTTCTAAATACATTTTTTGCAACTTTTAGATACAATTATGTTTAGATAAATGCATCGGGTCCCAGTGTAATTTCAAAAGTTTGTTGTTTACAATTATGCTTAAACACAAAACAAGTCTACCTAAAAATTTGATAATCAAAATGCTCATAATTATAATGTATTCTTATAGTTCTATGAAATTGTTTAAATGTTTGCATTTTCAACAAGATAAATATTGTAGATACAATATGAATTATTTTGTATTTAACGTACCCACCAACTCACCCGTATTCTATTTTTTTTATAAAATCACGTATCCTTGTACCTGTGTCGTATTGTACCCGCACCCCGTACCTGTATCCATGCTTCATAGGTCACGACTCAGTTTGTGTTCATTCTAGCCAACCAGTGGGCTCTTCACTTAACTATTGTAGTAAAGGCTAAACTGACAAGTTTATATATGTGAGGCAGAATATTTATCTTCTTGTTATGTTTGCATCTTGTACTAAGCAGTTAAAATCCCCGATTACGCCCGATAATTTTCGATTAATCGCTAATCGGAGGCTAAGCGGTTATTTTTTTAGCGATTTACAATATTTCAATAGTTAGCGATTAAATCGGGTATAATCGGCCGATTAGTGGTTAATCGGCCGATTTTAAGTGGCCGATTAACCGATTAAATATCTTCCTCTAATTTTCATACTTGTTTAAATTATTTGGGCTCAATCTGGCCTAAATTCAAATCCAAATTCAAAATCCAAACCCCTTCCGGTCCTCGCGCAAATCTCGCACTCGTCTTCTTCCTCGTGCAAACCCAAACTCAACCTGATTCACTTTTTCTTCCTCGAAGCAAATCCAAACCTGACCCGCTGCCACTCCCCTTGCACCGTCGCATACTTGACCTGACCCGCATCTACTGCACCTTCTCCTTTTACTGCTCGTGTTGTTGCTCCTCCCCGATTATTTTTGTTTGCTGGAACCTACCAGCAAACCCGACCCGACCCACATCCAGAATCCAAACTCAGCTCAAACCAAGTACCTCTTCTTTTTCTCTACAATTATATTTTCCTATTTAATAATCTCATAATAGTTTTATGTTAGAGTTTAGGGTTGCTAAATAATGAGGATTTATATATTTTTTAATTTTATATATATATATATATATATATATATATATATATATATATATATATATATATATATATATATAATGATTTTTCTGATTTAATCCCCGATTATTTTCCGATTAATCACTAATCGCTCCTAAACCGATTAGTTTCAAAAACCGATTTTAACTGCCTAGATCTTGTATTGTCGGCATGGTTCTGCTGTTTTATCTCTAATTAGTATGGTCTTTAGCAGTTTAGCATCAGCTAAATGTTCTGTCTCTTCACTTCAGTTAAGTTCCTGTTCCTTTCTTTATGTCAATTGACATTGTTTCTCCTCTTCCTGAATGTATACAACACTCAAGAATTATGCTTTTGAGCTCTCCATATCGCATTAACCAAATATGCTCTGAATTACACATATGTTTTGTATGCTTTAAAAAGAAAACTCACAAAAAGCAAAAAAAAGGGAAAAGGGAAAGACCTGGAAAATAATGAAGAAAAGACAACCATCAATAGACATATCCACCAAGTATAACACGCATAGAAAAAAATAAATTGTGTATTGAGTCTATTGACATTGTGAACCAAAATAATATGATTAAAAAGCTACTATTAGATGGTAAACATAGGAACTCCAAATCAAAAATTATCCCCCCCCCCCCCCCCCCCTCCTCCTTCATTAGTGAAGTGGCTTTGCATTAGACTGCTTGGGCACTTGCAAATGCTATGCTTTTTGGGCATATAAATACTCGCATTAACAATGAAGTGACTCAGATTAAAAAATAACATATTTTCACAGCATCAAAAAAAAATCTAAAAAGGGTTTTTTTTTTCCCACACGTCTCCAACAATACTTGATATTCCATATTAGTCCCTCACAATTCACTATTTCCATATTAGTCCCTTGATCAACCAGAACAACGTGTTTCAATTGTAACATCATGAAAATTCTGATCCACGAACCTACTTTTAAGAAAAATCTTAAGTGGAATGGTTTTAGTCTTTTTATACTTGTGATCTTGTTCTCTTCTAGGCCATTTTGCTTAAGATCCCCCCCCCCCCCCAAAAAAAAAAGAAAAAAAGAAATGAACAATGATTCGGAATGTTTATAACGTTGCACTTGACTCTCAAATTGATCACTTTTGATCAAGTGACTAATATGGAATTAGAAAATTATGAGGGACAGACATGGAATTTCAATAATTGGTAGGGGCCTGTATTGAAAAGAAACCCAGAATTAAACTACAAAATAATAAATGTTCAAAATAAACTTTTAGGCACCCGCTTCTCCATTATTGGGACTGCATATCCTTCAATTTTGCAGCAGAATGGCTATTATGTGCACCGCATATTGAAAAGCTGGCGAATAATGGTTAGTGCCATATTTTATGGATTATGTGAGCAAATTTCCATGAAATACCGCCGCATACTGCTAATGTGCCACATATTTTCGTAGTTTAGAACATTGGGATGCAGTTAGTTAAATCTGATGAGCCTTACCCCTTAATTGTGCACTCACAATTGAAAGCGGAAAAAACCATGCATTTTTTGGAAGATGTCAATGCTATTAACTCATAATAGGGACTCTTTGGTACTTCACTTTCACAATCCTTTCATAATTCTTTTACCGTCTCTCATCCATCATTGTAATTGGAGTTTCTTCTCTCCTTTGATTTGATTGTGGTCCCCAATTGGTTTTTGCTGTCAATTCAAGTGAGAGTGATCCAGCAAGAACTTGTTCTATGGAGTCAATTCAGGTGAGTGATCCAGCAAGAACTTGTTCTATGGAGTGAGCATACTTATTTTCTCTTTTTTAAGGAACCAGGTTACCGGAATTTGCAAATATAGTAATACTAGTCCACTGTCGTCTTAGTGGATCTCCTTTCCTGGATGCCACATTAATACTGATCATTCACAGAATCACAATAATATTTGAAGTGCTACAATATCTTGTTTTCCCGTTCTGATTTTGTTATTCTGTTTTTTTTGGTTTCTGATGTTTATTCCTTCTTCTTTCTTAATAATTTTGTTCTCATTCTAACTTAAAGACCCTGTTATCGTTACCTCTCAGAAATGAGGCACTTCGTGTTGCCTTTATTCATGTTGACGAAAGTACCTCAACTGATGGGAAAGTGTTGAGAGAATTTTATTCTAAGCTTGTTAAGGCTGATGTGCATGGAAAAGACCAGGTATATGTTACTTAGTTCTTTGTGATATATGCTTTTCCTATACATTTACACTACTGTACCACAAACCAATTATCAAAAGCTATAATGAGCTTATGCTTTCAATGAATCTTTTAAAATTGAAATTATTTGTCTAACATATTACAAGTTTTAGTCTTGTCACTAATATCTAGCAGTTCTGCTTCGAGGTACGTGTGGAGGTTAGTAATATTTTTAGATTATTAGTTATATTGTTAGAGGAAGAAATATATCTGAAATGTGATTGTTGACATGGATAGATGCAATTCTATGATTTATTCAAAACAAGTTATTTGCAACTTGAGTTTGTTTTATATATTCACACACTCCCTCCGCCCCATAATATGTCATTGTAGGTTTCTACACTCATATTACGGAACACTCTAGGTTAGTGTAAAAGAAATAAATATTCTTGGTTATTGAAGCTCTTAAATGAGCTAGATATTATAAAGTGTCAAACTTGCTCTCCTCTTAAATGAGCTAGTAATTTGTTTAGGTGAAAAATTAAATAGCTACACAAGGGTAATATTGGAAGTCTCGTAGAATAAGCATTAATGTACCTTTAAAAAGGTTAAAACATCTCCCTAGAAAACCTTAAGCTACATATATTTTGGGACAAAAAAGGGCTAGAATGACTTATGTTATAGGACGGAGGGAGTATATATTGTTGATCCTCTATGCATGTGACAGAGACCAGTAATTGGCAGTTAGGAAGTAAGTAGTGACCGGGTCGTATTTGGTCGTGCAATTGGGAGGAGGAATATTGAATGATGTAGTAAAAGTATTAAATAATTCTTGTTAGCTGTCTTCGTAGCTTTTCTTTTAGTCTTTGCTTTAGCTTTATCTATTTTAAGTGTTGTGATCGTCTATATTTTACATGAATATTGCTTTCTCATATTTATTTTTCAATTATTTTTCATATAATTAGGGATAGTTTTTCAAACTTTCCTACTAAATTGTACACTTTTCTTAATTTCTTTCTGTACCTATGATTGTTTTGTTAGTTTTGAATATGTAGCTTTTCTAATTAAAAATTGTTTAATAGTTTTGGAGCTCTCTGTTTCAGCTGCATCAGATCCCATATAACCCTGAACCTCCTCCTGCTTAAGTTTGCCTGCTTTCCTCAACATTATACTAAATGATAAATGGCTCTTTAAGAGTAACATGTCTCCAGGAAGGAAATTTCAAACATTCTGTATATGGCTGCCATATGTCTTTTTTATTTTATCTTCCGAATGATCTGTCATTTGCATTATAAGCTCTGTCAAACTGTTTCTTTGCCCTAATCAAGTTTGCACTCTCTTAGAACCCTTCTAGATTTATTTATTATTACTATTTTCTTCTTTTGTGTGTTTGTGTGTGTGTGTGGTGGTTGCGGTGTTATCGTATCAGTTGTTTTCTTCTTGCAGGTATGCATATGGATGGAAGATTTAGAATTAAAATGTTGTTAGATTAAAATTTTAAACCAATTATTCACGAGAAGAACTTAAATGGTGATAATGATTCTCATAAGTTTCCAACTAAGAGTAAACTGTTGTATCTGAATCAAATATGTATTATTCCAGCTCCAGCTTGGACATTTGAGCTTTAGAAGTTTCTTTTTTTGGGTTCTCACAATTATAATCAATTATATATATATATATATATATATATATATATATATATATATATATATATATTCTGTTTATCTTGTATTCTTGCTTTGGTGTTTTTTAAAAGTTATTATACTGCCAATTTTAGTTGTTATTTATTGGCCTTAAATGTTGTGCAGGAAGTATATTCTATCAAGCTTCCTGGAGACCCAAAGATTGGTGAAGGGAAACCTGAAAATCAAAACCATGCTATAGTTTTCACTCGTGGAGATGCTATCCAGACAATCGACATGAATCAGGTTGATTTTGTATAATTTATAATACTCTCTCCGTTCCAAAATGCAAGTCGTTTAAAGTTTTCATACTCGTTTTAAGAAACAACTAGATTAGTGTATGAGGAAATAAATATCCCTCTTAATTAACTTATTAATAGTGTACTTACAAAAAATACTCTCTTATTTGATTATTATGTTTATTTTTCTAAAATTAAGCTCTCAAGGGTAGAATTGGTAGTTTGGTTAAAAAATTAATTAGTGAGATAAAGAGTGTAAAGACATTGTGTTGGAAAGCTTAAACGACTTATATTTTGGAACAAAAAAAAAGTGAACGACTTGCATTTCGGAACGGAGAGTATTGAACATCAGTGATGAACCTAGTACGATTTATTATTGTTTTGCTCTTATACATGAATATTTGCGCATATATAATATTTGCTTATTCTTCCGCATTTAGCAGTTATCTTCCATATTATTGTTGCCCCATAAAAATTTGTTTCTGCTTTAGGTACTATCTTACATATCTTTCTGCGGGGATAAATGCAAATTTTTATCGCAACCTATTCATATATACATATGTATATATGCTTATATATAATATATACTTAATTTTCTTAGTTTACCAGTTATCTTTCCATATTATTGTTGCCCTGTAAATACTACTTCTTTAGGTACTATCTTACATATCTTTCTGCGGAGATGAATGCAATTTCTTATAGCAGTCTATTCAGCTTAATCTGCTGTCATTCTGTGTCGTCGTAAAATCTAGTTTCTCATTAGTTGCATTCAGCATCAACTGCATAATTGTTATTTTAAACATGACTTGGCTAGTCATAGTCAGACGTCTCTTGTTAGGGCCTTCTCAAATACATCAATTCCTGCCCATATATTTAGTACTCCTTTTTCCCTTGATTTGGTTATTAGTTCTTGGAACCTTGCGGTATTTCCTTTATGGAGATTTGAGTATAAATGCTAATACCATACCTAAAAGATAACTTTTCATGAGGCAGCAGAGTACATTTTGAATTTATGTCGTCTATTATAATTTGGTCTTTCTTATGAATTATCAAAACCTGTGAGCATGTAAAAGAACTTATAAGCCTTCTGCATGTTTCACATGATTATTTAATATGCACGAGCAAATGTGAAGTGGGGAGCATATGAATCGTATATTGTGCATATTTAAGGTGTAGAACAAGGAGGAAATAGGAAGGAGTTATGGCTCCCAAACCTAGGAAGTACTCGACGTTTGATTTCTCAAATTGAAGCCTACCTTATTCAGTAGGATTTTTTCCCCCATTTCACTCACTAACAAGTCTTATAATACTTTATACCTCACTCACAAATTGCTATTTCTATATAACTCAATGTGGGGCACTGTCTATTTTTCTCACTGTGTCAGTTCTTATTACTTCAACCTTGGTTTACTTTCCATCCAGGTAACCAAGTTTTCTTTCTATCCTCTTCTTCCCCTCCATCTCTCACTTTCTTAACACTAACCTTAGCCCTCACCACCACCACCTCCTCTGCTACTCTCCTCCCTCCTACTCATATGCCCTCTCTGTCGTGTATGCTTCTCTTCTCCCCACCCTCCACTAACCTGAAATTAACTGCCACCACCCTCCATTCTTCTTCCCATCAGTTAGAGTTAGGAGACATTGAGAGAAGACAGGTAATTTGGTTATTTTAACCCCATTTCAATTAGTGGTAACACAATATTCCTTAGAGTTTGATGCTTATTGACAACATGGAGTTTATTGGAATCTGCCCCACATTGTGAGTGAATTATATGGAAATAGCGATTTCTAAGTTATATGGAATTAGAACTTTTAATAGTGAGTTATGTTGAAAGAAGCCTATCCAATATGGGAGTATTTTATTTAGGCTGTACAAAATCATACCTAATATTTTAAACTATTCTTTCCTAATCAAGGTAACTAAATCTAAACACTAATAAACTGCCCAACAAATATAAATTTCAAAATCAAATAAAATCTAATCAAAACAAATATAAGCCTTTCCCATTGTGTGGAGGAGGGGTTCTTCTGGAGCCTTTTCTTGGTCCCCATGAATTCAGTCTTTTCAAGCAATATCTTTTCAATCGATATGTTTAAGTTATTAGGTAGACTCTGTGGTTTGATAATCCATGATGAAGAACTTGAATTCTATTTGTTGTAGTTCATGATCAAACATTTTGTTTTGGTTTTAATTTAATTTTGGATATGGCATTGAATTCCCAATGTACGTCCTCTCGTTTTAAGCTTCAGATCTGCAGAGTCTTTTGAAGTATATAAATTGAATCCTTCTGTTCTTATTAATAAATGGCACCGAAATCTGCATGCCATACAAAGTGCTATATCAATAATCTCGGCTAAACTGCCACCTTGTTTCACAATCTTCTTAAGGTTCCAACGTCCCAGTACTTAATTGCAGAACAGTCAAGCTGCTTAGCAGCTTTACACTGTTGAACAAAGTAAGGTAACAATTGAATGTTAAAGGTCATTCCATACTATTATACTAGGTGGTTAATAAGAGTACTAATGTAGATAAACTATAAGTAACAAACTTATATTAAATTATATTACATTGATGTGTCAAAAGTTTGATGAATTGAAGGTGCTAAGTTGAAAAGGCTATTTCTAGGCTTATATATATTATGAGAATAAGGGGGCCAGTGCGTCACCCTAGGCAACTTAGCTAGGGAGATGACTCAAAGCTTATTTCTCGAGTCTCTGCACTAAAATGGAAATCCACACTGTTAGATATGATTTACATTTGGAAAAGCAAGCATGTGCAAAATGTTAAAATAATTTGACTAGTTTTAACTTTTAAACCAGTATCATGCAACCAAATAATCGATGTTTTATAAAAAGAAATCTACAATTACTCTATTTTTAGGGTACATGCTTAAGACTCGTCAAATTTATTTACGATTTTGTACACATTGTTTTGGTGATGTAGATCCTATCCAGTGGTGTGGATTTTCATTTTAGAAGGCCGAAATATATGTTTTCCAGTTGTCTCCCTATTTTAGTTGGCTATGTCACACTAGTCCACTTTTACGTGGCATGCATTTATAGGTTGGGACTATTATATTTTTCAAAATTGCCCATATTAAATAGAGGGGGGTATTTTACAAATTTGATGGTCCCTTCTATAAACTAATGGTCTCAACCAATAAATGCATGCCACCTTAGCTTTCCTCTAGGATCCTTTTACCATGTGTGTGTGTGTGTGTATAATAAAACATAAAGAAAGCTATCAAATGGCTCTCCTTCAATTTTCCCAAAATCCCCCCCCCCCCCCCCCCCCCAAAACTCAAATTCAAATTCCCCCAAAACAACTCCCCCTCTCTCTCTCTCTCTCTCTCTCTCTCTCTCTCTCTCTCTCTCTCTATATATATATATATATATATATATATATATATATATATATAAACTTTTATACCCCAATTTATAATTATTTTTCAACATATACTAATGAAAACATGGACTTTTATTTACAACTAATTATTGTCATACTATTCAAACTTGAGCTATATAATTATTGATTTACTGTTTACAAGGCCTTTCATATGGTGTATTGTTCTGAAGACGTGCCGTAGGCACGTGCCCACGGGAAAATCTAGTATATATATAAATATATAGATTAATGATCTAATAAGTGACATTGAATATGTGAAAATAAGTGAACCTTATTTCACTCGTCTCCACTTCTCAATAGCATGACCCACCCCGTTCAAAGTGAGCTACATGCCTTTAACATAGGAGGATAAAATATCACGAAGTTTAAACTAGTTTTGTTCGTGCATCAAGGAATTTCATTTGTTATCTTGTTGGAAAACCGTTCATTTTGCAATCACTTGTTCCATGAACAAGTAGTATTCAAACTTCGTGATATTTCACCCTCCAATGTTTTATGTTATTTTGATCACTTTGAACGGTGTGGATCATGCATTTGAGAAGTGGAGATGGGTTAAACAATGTGCACTTATTTTCACTTATTAAATGTGTCACTTCCTAGATCACTACTATATATATATAATGTGTATATAGATTACCATGGCAAATGAATCTTCCATATTCAACATAGTGGGAACATAAACACATGCATCACATGTGCTAAAAATTTAGGCTATGCATATAGGAAAGTCTTCCAGTGAGGACAACCTTTGTGTGCACTCTGTGAGCCCCTAATTATGGGAACATCCCTAAGATAGTCTAAGGATGTGGAATCAAGTTATCAAGTTATAGGGAAGTGTAAGGATAGTCTAAAAAGATAATTGGTCTTTTGGAATTAGGTCCCTCAATGAATGGGTATTTTCTAATGAATCCCATAAATGACATTGTTTGCTATTTGGTTCCATTGTACACTCCCTATTTAACCCCAACCTCGACATCTGCACCTACAATATCCTCTCTTAGGGGGCTAAATTGGTTAAGTTATACAAATTATGAGATCAAATAGTAAATACTGTAATGAAGGGGTCTCAGTAGCAATTACTTATTTATTGGGAGATGTAATTTCAAGAATCCCGAAAATAAATAATGAAAGATTATATTTATAATCTTGTCCAAATACTTTCTACATATCATAGTTACCGTAAGTCTGTAAAATTAGGTAATTGATGCACTACTGACTGAATTTGATTAGGAAAGCTGTCTATCTCCTGTTTACTCCTTTTTGTAGTAGTTGGACCCCCTATTCAGCTCTTGGGTTAGCTAGATATTTTTCAGTTAATATTATGACCAGACGAAATAGTAAACTTGTCTGGAAGTGGGTAATATTTTCAAAAAATATCCGCCTTTGTCCAGCCGCAACATGTAATAATCTATTCATTCCCATGCACAATATCTTGAAATTTTTGTTTCTATATCTGATGCTCTCTTACGATGGCTGAAATTTATTTATTCAGTTGCATTACTTGTTAGGCTGACAAACATGCTTACCATGTTTAGGATAATTATCTCGAAGAAGCTATGAAGGCAAGAAATCTTCTTGAGGAATTTCAGGGTCATCATGGTCTTCGAGCTCCTACAATTCTTGGTGTTCGTGAGAATGTTTTTACTGGAAGGTAATCTGTTGTTTGCTTATCTTATTTTTTTCTATCATGATTTTTCTTACTTGAACTTCTTTTTCTTGAATTCTTTAAACAGTGTATCGTCGTTAGCATGGTTTATGTCGAATCAGGAAACGAGCTTTGTTACCTTGGGCCAACGTGTTTTGGCATACCCTTTGAAGTGAGTCTGCTTTTTCTGTTTTTGTTCTCTTTCCGTTTTAAACCTAAACTGCCCAAAGTTGGTTTCCAAAATTAGTTTTTTTTATAGCATTGTTCAAGTTGCAGTAGTTATAGATTCCTCTCAATTTTATAGGAAAAAACTGTGTTTGGAGGATGTTTGAGTTTTGTCTGTTTTGTTTCGTATGTATCATTTGATAGCTCTTATCCTTTATTAAGAATTCATTTATATTTAAAATATAGGATTTAGAAATCAACGCTCACTGTTTTTAGATTTCTGGTGGTAAAAACCAAAATGGTTTCCCTGTTAAAACCAAAAATGTTCAGTCACTGGTTTGGGCTGATATTTATAAAGACCATTTAATATAAAAAACACTTGGTGGGTAAGGGTTCGATAATCAATTTGTTTGCACTTGTTGCATTTTTTGTCGCTTCTGCTTCTTTCCTATTAAAAAGCAGTTGTGAGATTTTTAATGATTTGTATCATTGGAAGCATTTTTTGTTTGCTATTGTATTTGGCTGAGGGTTTTGAGTTAGTCATATTTTTACTAGTGCTGTTTAAAGTTGGAGTTTTCATAAAAGACAAACTTGATCAACTTAAGTAAAATTTTACTCTGGGACAGTGTTGGTCAATGCTGCCTAAGCTTGTGGCAGCATGTCTTACTGGGGCTAACAGTTTTATTGCTACTCCTGCTAGCAGTCATAGTGGATCAAATGATAAAAAATGACAACATATGTTTTAATATAAAAATACTACAACAAAAAAAGAGTTCAAGAATAATGTAATGTAAATAAAATACACCTAAAAATAAGTTAAAATTATAGGGAAAAAGGAAATTGGTTTTGTGAAGACTTGAGTGAATGGAAATTTATTGCATTTTGAAATGAACAAAGAAAAATAACAACCATATGTAAATGGCCTAAAAAAGAACCGACTGTGTAAGTAGATTTCCCCCCAGTTTAGAAGTATGTAGTAGGAATGGTGATTTCTTCTGCAATTTTGATCCTTTTGTTTGTTATTATTTTTTGGTATTTCGTTATTATTTTTGGTATTTTTCATTTTACAATGCCAAAAATTGCCCTCTCCCTCACTCCTTCCTTTAAAAACTACACCCGATCCTATCTCCTCTTTGCCTCATTTTCTTTCATCCTTTTATAGTTTGCTCCTGCACCACACCCAATTGCTCCAAGTTTCCCTTCACCTCTATTTTCTCACTCTCATGCTATGCCACACTTTATATACTCTCTTTTACTGCCATAACTCCATCTCTGCTCCCACCCTTCACTTCTTCATTATCTCTATGTAGTGTCCACCAATCCCTGTTTCTTCTCCCCTAGGGGGTGGCCTTCGGGCCTAGCGGGTCGGGCTGGGAAGAGGTGTCGGCCGGCCCGAACCGGGCCACAGTGGGGAAATGCCGGCCCGGACCTGGCCCCTGGTTCGGGGGTCGGGGTATTTTTTTTAAAGACAAAGGAGAAGAAAAATTGTTCAGAATTGTCAAGAACATATAGATAAAAGAGATATTCATAAATTAAATTGTTTTTATGAATTACAAAGTTTAATATATAATTATAATCAAATAGATTAGTAACATTTCATACAAATTTTTTCAAATTACAATAAGAGGGGAACATTTGTATTTAGAGATCGAGATGACCTCTATTTAAATTGAAGAGAAGACATTGGACTATTGTCGTGCACTTCTCTTAACCTAAATATAGAATCTCATCCCTCTAAATTTCTCAATTATTTACAATACATTATCCAAACTTCATTGTACTCGATGTTCATTCGTCGCTACTTGTTGAGCCACTGTGTGCTTCATGTAATCTTGGGTCCTCTATTCCGCTTTCATCTTATCTTTAGCTCATACTAACATCTTCAAATTTTTTGATGTCAAGTAATTCCTATTCAGGCTCATAATCCTGCCACCAAGAGAAAACACACTTTTCGATGCAACGGTTGACACCGGTGTAGTTAACAAATCTTTAGCCATACGAGAAAGAATAGTAAAAATATTTTTATTGGTTTTCCAAAAATAAGACACATCTACTACATCATCAATGGGCGGTTGTGCATTATACCAATTCAACTCATTTGGTTCTTGGTTCTTGGTTTTTTTTTTTGATTTTATGAGATTTAAAACACTACTAGTTCCCTTTGATAATATAGAAGAACTAATATTTTGTGTTTGTGTAGTGTTAGATGAATAAAGTCTATCATAACTATCATATAAACTAGTCAAAATATGCTCGAAATTTGTAGTGAAAACAACATGATCAAAATCTTGTATTTCATCGTGTGGAGCATAAGTATAAAAAACCTCAATTAAATTTTTTTTGCCCTCTAACTTAATCATGAAATTTATTACGCTAGCAATACAATATAACATAGGAAATGGATGAAAATATTTTAAAATTTTAATATAAGCAACATAAACTATTTCTCTAATAAAAGGGTTATTTATCAAATCTTTAATTGTTGTCATCATAGTGACAATTGCAAGTAAAATACCATTAGATGTAAATGTATATGTTTAGTGATGTTAGTGTTGCTACTAAAAAATTCTTAGCCTCATTGTAAACTAATTTACAATCACCCTTAACTACATTTCTCGCAATTTTTTTATAATGGGGATTTAATGCGGTTTGTGCAAGTCTCTACATTCCTACTTGCACCAAACGAATAAGGTAATTCATCTCTAATTATTAACTCATCTCTAATTACTAACTTAGTTATATCTGTCACGCCCCGCTTTCCAAAAAGAATACGGAATACGGATACGTAACAAAAGCCCAGCGAATGATTTTCATCATCCATAAGCTGTTCAAGAATCTTTACCACATTTCACGAGAAAATCAGAGTCGGAAGCAAAATGTACAACCAGGCATGCATAATTGAAACAAGATACCAACATAAATTACTTGAAACCAAATATAATAATCTCAAATAATCAAATTCTGAATAAGTCAAATATCCTGGGTCACATCGCCCAATTACAAATAAATATCCAAGTAATCAAGTACATTTTATTCAAGTTCATGGAACAAATAATAATAATAATGAAGCAAAAAATTCAGCACTAGTACATCATCTCGCCAATACCATCTGGCAGCTGACCACCCTGATCTGCAATTAGTAAATTGCAGGAGAAGGAAAAAAAAAAAGAAAACAAGTACCCGTCAATTGCAAGTTACGGGCCACTTATAATGTAGGATACAAGTACATTGGATAGGTAAATCTAAGTAACAAGCCTAGCATGGTATAATCATGATAACAGAATATAAATCATGGTATGGCAAGATGAGCAAGTATAATAGTATGTGTCGGGTGTCAAGTAAACAAGTGTCATGTACCAAGTAACCAGTATCAAGAATCATGTAGCGTGTATCAAGTATCAAATCTCATGTATCATGTAGTCAAGTGTCAAGTAGGCATGTATCATGTTCAAGTGTCATGTATCAAGTCTTGTAGTTATTACTATCTAGGTAGCACTTCATGTGCCCCAAAAACATAACACATGGTTGCTACAACACAGTTTCGCTTTAGATTTCGTAGGAGACCATACAGGACAGTGTACTCAGGAACAAGCTCCAAGTATCATGTAATCATGTATCATGTAAACAAGCTCCAAAACCCAAACAAGCTCCAGTGTCATATGTGTACGTGTCATGTATATCGTGTCAAGCTCCACATGTAAACAAGCTTCAATAACCACTAGGTTCTTCCGAGTACACGTTTCTGCACTATCCACTACTAGATCTTTTCCTTAACCGCGGCTTAGTTATTTTATTATTATTAGTGTCCAACAAGCATGTAGATGTGCAAAACATAACAAGAATAACATGGCATGATCATGTGGCAAGTTCAAGTTGCAAGATAAATATGTACGAGTGCAAGATAGTTCATAAAAGAATAAAAATGAACAACTGTCAAGTTCAGGACAGCAAGACCACATTGTTGTAAAACCGTGATTTCCAGTGCTACAAACATGCAAATCTGAATCCGTTGAAACGTCTGGAAAATAGACTCCCAACCGAATCCAGTGAGTATAAATAAGTCATATATTAATTCACAAAAACATAGCTCAAAACTGATTTGAATACAGAAAATAAGTTCAGCCAGAAATCTGGAAAATGTATTCAAGAGCAGGAAAACAACATGAAAACTCAATAAATAAATTCACGAAAAATCTGGGGTATTCCCCTATACGTCCAGTATCTAAGTATAAAGTTTCATAATTTTCCAGTAAAATTAGATCAGTCATCAAAAATCATAAAACATCAATAAACGTTAGTTTGGCAAATCTGGAATTCTCAACACTGCTGTACGAAAACTATAATATCTCGCAACCAGTGAAACGAAATCCAAATCTGCCAAAGGGAGATGAAAGTGGATAGAATAAGCTAAATTTTATATTTCACAAATATTTTCCATACAGTAAAAAGAATCAAGATGAAAATACGATTCTTTACAAAAGAGCAAGTAAATTACAGCAAGTATAGTTTTCATAAACGAGCATGAAACGGCATGTAAAACTCATCAATAAAATCTGTCAAAATTCTGGGTAATCCTAGATAAGTATAGAAAAACTGACCAAAGTTCTAGATCAAAATAATGTGTAGCACAAGAATCAAAATAATTTAGTCATCAAAATCACCGAGAAACGAAATCTGGAAAAGGTCGACACCTCTATAGCAAAACAGTCATAACGCACACATACGAAAACGAAATCAAGCAAGGTCAGAGGGGTTGGAAAGCAGACGAATTTCTCTACAATTCATGTTTTATACTGAAATTAAGATTCTGACCTTAATATGATCTAAATTACTGATCAAGACAGATTATCGGCAAAATGCAGAATTTTCTAAAAAACCAAAATCAATATAGATTCAACGAAACTTGATTCACATACAACCAAACATGAGATCGAGTCTACCAAGTGTCCAAACAACATGGATTAGGGTATATAACAAGTCCACAACAAGTTAATCACATGGATCTCAACAAATAGTCAAATTCTCACAAATAGTTCACATACATGATCAAATCAAGAACGGGCGAAAACCTAGTTGTTTCATGTCGAATTTGTGTCATGAGTTATCTATGGTCAAATAGCACTATAGAGACGAAACCCAACAAGAAAAACACACAAGAGTCGTCTCTAGAACCCAACTACATTATAGGTGGTATTTTTGACTTGTATCATACAAAGGAATTTGAGTACAAGTTACTTGCCTGAAAGACAACGAATCCAATGAAGAGAAAGAGAATAACGGGAACGGATCCCGGGCACGAACTCAATAGCAACGAATCACGAACAAGATGATCACGAATAAGATGAACAATTGATCGCGAACAAGATCGGATGGCTGAGATCAAGGGATCAAGATATCAAGGCGATCAGATCAGATCGGACGACTCTGATCGAAGATCAAGATCAAGATCAAGATGTGATCAGTATCTTGATGATGATGATGATCGGATCAGATCGACGATCGGACGGCCACCTAATCATAGTGCTCAAAGAACTCCAAGATGATGAAGAGGATGGTCCATATCAAGTCTTGATGATCATGATGACCATGATGAAGATCGACGGCCCAAATTCAAACCATCAAAACCAATACAACAGTAACCCATGATCACTGCAACAACAGTGGGGTATACACCGGGGTGATGGAACAGTGACACGGCGCGGCGGCACTGGGCGGTGGCCATGTCAGCGACGGCCCGGGGGTGCGACACGGCGATGTTGCTGCAGTCGCTCAGGCTGCTGTGTCGTCGCTGGCTGCACCGCAGTGAAGCTGCGACAGGGAGCACAGCGAAACGTCGGCGAGGGCAGCGCAATGCAGGAGGTTAAGAAGGTGGCTCGCAGGCGTCGCACGGGAGGAGACAGGGCCAGGCTAGGGGTCTGGGCACGTCGCGAGGAAGAGTATCGGGGTGCTATCGTTGCAGGCCGAGGTCGCGACTGCGCAGGGGAAAGTGGTCGGGAGATGGGCTGCTGCAGTGGCTACGGCATCGGAGGGACGTCGTGACGCTGCTACAAACGACGGGGAGAGAAATGATGGGTTGAAGAGGCGGCCGAAGGATAGGTTTAGAGAAGATGAGAAGTCGGGGGGTATATATATGGGATGGTTTAAAGAAGTTAGGGTTATGCAGGGGGGCTTAAGTAGGTGGGTTTCGGGTTGGGAAAACATATGGGTTTATATTGGGTAATAGGAAACAGGGTAGGTTCAGGTAATTGGGTTTTAGAATGTTTAGAATATATGGGTTTTGGGTAGTTAGGGTATAATGGGTTTAGGTGGGTTTTAATGGGTTTAAATGGGTATTGGTTAATTAAATAAAAATCCAATAAGGAATCAGGTTTTAAAAATCCAATAGAAAAATAAATTAACCAATAAAAAATATTGTTCATAATAAAATTGTAATTTGCATTACAAAATATAATTTATTTAAATACTGCAAATACAAATAACAAATAGAAGTGGATTTTTAATAAGAACTCAAAAGTAATGATAATAATAGTAGTAACAGTAACAATACTAATAATAAAAATCAAAGTAATAATAACAATAATAAGATTTGTATGAAAATCATAGGAATTAGTTACAAATAAGATTATTTATCGAAAATTGACTTTAATGGAAGATTTAATAATACAATTTGACAAAAAAAAATTGAAAACCGAAAAAAATAATTTTCTGAATTTTAAATACAGAAAATACACAAAAATACATTTTTGGAAAAACAGGGGTTATAATTTTCCTACAAACGATATCGTGGTCCTATGACTATCTACTTGACCGGTCATAGGGTGTTTTTTGTTGTTGTGTGAGATTGTCTTTAGATATTTCGGGTTGACATTTATTTAAGTGACGTTGAAGTGTACCCGTTCCCGATCCTATTTTAAACTTTTAGGAGGTTTGACACTTCTTATAAATTTTTAGTCCTACACTCTTATCATTTTGTAAAAGGACAGTCAAAATATTTGTGTACTTCGGAAGTGTTCCCTCTTATTTTACGAGATTGTGAAGGGCCTTGTTCCGATGGTTGTGTTTCTGTCTTCTACTTCTACTTGATCCATGTGTGTTTCATGAAAATCGGGAATACTATCATAATTCATAAGTGTTTCTTCACTCATTATATATGGATTGGAATGGAAGGAATGCGACGACTACTAGTGAACTCTTGGCTACTATGTTTACCACGTGAACAGTTAGATGCCATCTAGACTAGTATATGTATGTTTGGATTGTTAAAAATTAATTCTAGTATATGTTCCAAAAATTAATTGCAGTGTATGTTTTAAAATGAATTCTATAAAACAAGTAAAGATAGATAAACTATTGTGTGTTATAGAAAATGATTCTACAAAAGAAATACTATAAACCGGTGTATGTTAATAAACAAAATCTTAAAAAAAGAAGAAATATTTCAACAACAACAACAATTAATTGGAATAACTAGTGTATGCTTACCAAATTAAAAAAAATCTAAAAAGATGAAGAAGTACAACATAACCCAATCTAATTAAGAAAAATAAATGAGAACAAACAACTATACTAATTCGAAAAATTATACAAATATAAAAATACCGTATGATTGTAGAATGTAGATTGAAGAATGATGGTAAAGAGAGTTGAGAGCTTGTAGTGTTGTTGTTGATGTTGATTAAACCAAGAAAGTAGTTGAATGTTGTTGATTGTTGTTGATTTGTTGAGAGAGTTGAATGAATTTGTGAGGAGAATTGAATGAAATGAGGTTGTATATACAAATTATGGGTTTTTTGAATTATCCAAAATATCCCCAAAAAACTAGCTATTATAGTTTCGTTGGAGGGTATTTTAGTAATTACACAAACAAAATATTTAAAAATAAAATTCTGGGAAAAAAAATCACAAAAATTCTAACGGTCGGCCCGTGGGCCAGCCTTGGACCGGACCGGGCCGGTTCAACGGTCCTGGGTTTGATCGGGCCGGGCCGGTTGCGGGCCGGACCGAAGTCGTGCTTTTTTGGGTTTTGCTAAATCGGATGGGCCTGTTAATTTTTGACGAGTTGGCCCCGGTTCACCCCGATTTTGGGTGGGCTGGGCCAGGTCCCGTGCTAGCCCGGCCCTAATGCCACCCCTATCTCCCCTCTCTCTTTCGCTCTCTCGCTCTCTCTTCAACCACAGCCTTTACATATCCACCCCTATTGCCTTTAGTGGTTCATTTTTATTAATTTGATGAAGGATGATTTGAGAATAAAAAAAGAGCAAGAATGCTAGGATTGGGGATCACGGGTATGGGTAAACCTGGCAAACGGGCACGGTTGGGTTCCCATGGGTACAAGACTGGCATGCATGGGTGCTCACGGGTTGGGCTAAAAGTAACCGTGAAGAATTTCCAACTTTTTTGGGATTCGGACCCGGGTACCGACCCAACCAACCCATCAGTTTATGAAGAATTATTTATTTGATTTTTTATTCATTTAACTTAAGGATTAAATAGAGAAGGAAAAGGAAAAAAAGAGAAGAAGAAGAAATGGGAGAAAAAAACACCGTCTTAGAAAATCACACCCCAATTCACATCGAAATTAAGTAATCAAATCCATCTAACAAGATGAATAAATAAAATAAAATTCATGGGTCCTTTTTTTTATGGAAGAAGAGATTTTTGTTTTTTGTTTTTTTTTTTGTTCGGCGGGGGGGGGGGGGGGGGGGGGGGGGGGGGGGGTTCAGCACGAGAGTGGTTTGTGTGTGTGTGAGAGAGAGAGGTTTTGATATATAAGTATTAGTAGGTTAACGGGTTTTGTAGATATGTGGGCTTGGGTTGAAATAGGATACATAATCAGTTTGGATATATACACTTAGTGGGTCAAATATACATTTATTTGTAAATTGTTATAAAACACGGATACCCATGGGCATTAACCGCATTTTACGGGCCGGGCTGGGCACGAGTCGTTTCTAAACCTTTGCAAAAGTGCTCACCCGTTCGGGTTCAACCCACGGGTACTCACTGCACGGGTATTTTTTGCCGGGTCTAGGTATGGTTAAAGTACATGGGAAATTTGTAAAAAGTAGGACAGACCCGGTTATAATTTTATATGATACAACTTAATATTATCTCAGTTATTATAAACTAAATAAAAATAACATTCGATAATAGATTTTGTAGTTCATAATTGAAATAAAAGATACATTCGTGAAAAAAGTGAAATTATTCACTATAAATTATATAATAGGTGAAGTGTATGCAAGTTGGTAGAGTTAATTAGTATAAGAAATATGAATATGTATCTGAAAATTGTTAATTATGTGTTCCAAGAAGTGTTCGAGACTGTCTAAAAAGTGTCCAACATATAGAATGCATTATTATTTGGGACACACCTGAGGAGTGTCCATAAACTGTTGGTGTCCAACATTGATATGGCTCCTTGACAGAAGTCCCTTGCTATTGCTTTACAGATACACCCCTCTCCCTCGGGTGCTTATCGAACTTTCTTATATGTTTGAAACCAGGTGTTATAATTCAGTTTTGAATGCTTTTTGGTCTTTCCTATTTTCAGGGTTCGGATGCACTATGGGCATCCAGATGTTTTTGATAGGATATTTCACATAACAAGAGGTGGGATAAGCAAAGCATCTCGTGTTATTAATATCAGTGAAGACATTTACGCAGGTATACTTAAAAAGTTTTGTGTTGCTCTTATCTGTGTATTTAGTAAATGTTTAACTGTTCTTTCATTAGAAATACTATACTTAACAAGTTTTGCTCCTATGAATTGGCTATTTGTACAGATAGTTAGAGTTTGAATTTTTAACCTTCAGAAGCAGGAGATTATCTCCTGTTGTGCCTACATATCATAGAAGCGCAGAAGATGTTTCTTAAATAAAATAAAACTTGGCATACTTTTACATCTAGGGAACAGGGAGAGGTCTCTTTCTGTCAGTGCAAATAGTGATGTGTTACTACTTTGGCAACAATAGATTTTCTGTTCATTTTTTTTATTTTCAATTTTTGTTCAAGTACTCACTTTTAATAGCAAGGACACAGAAAATTAGAGAAGGTATGTGGTTCGGTGTTGTACTTAGCTCTTTCAGTGAGTGGATGTCTTAGATATGGATATTATGGGTTAAACTTCTGAGTTGTTTCAGTATTGAATCCAATGATCAAACTTAATTTTAAACCCAAATATTGTTTCACAGCCCCTGTGCATTATTGCAAGGTGCATATTAGTTATCAGATATCGACCGACCTATTGCTATATCTTTTTATCAGGTAAATTAACATCATGACATGTAATTTTATTCTTTAAATTTCATGGACTACCCTGAAAAATGAAATATCAGCCTGGCACGTAGAACACTGATTTGATTATTAGGAGTGGTTTTCTACAAAATTTCCAATTATTTAGAAAGATCATTATCACTTGATGAAAGATGCACCCGATTAATTAGTAGATTGAGCTATGAGAAGTTTTTGTTTTAATTTCTAACTGATAGTGATTTTCAGGTTTTAATTCGACTTTACGGCAGGGAAATATCACACATCATGAATATATTCAGGTTATCCATTTAATCCTTACCCAGATGTATGCTGAGGCTGACCGTATCCTGTCGAATTCTTATGACCCCGATCTTTATGTCAGGTCGGAAAGGGAAGAGATGTTGGTTTGAACCAAATTGCCCTTTTTGAGGGTAAAGTTGCTGGTGGAAATGGTGAGCAGGTCTTGAGTAGAGATGTTTATCGCCTTGGGCAGCTTTTTGACTTTTTCAGAATGTTGTCATTCTACTTCACTACTGTTGGTTTTTATGTGTGCACAATGGTATGCCTTTCCTTAATCAATTTATCTTGTAGAATTCTCGTTAATATTTGAAGTGAGTTCTTGTATCTTACATTTTGTGTTTGCAGATGACAGTTCTTACAGTGTACATTTTCTTGTATGGAAGAGTCTACCTGGTATGTTCGTTTGATCAGTTGTAGTAGTTGATTTTTTGTGCTTTGTTATGCCTTCCCTCCACTGATCACTCACCTGAAAGAAAGGAAAAAAAAAAGACCCTCCCTTTGTTTGTCCATGTATGCAGTTTGTGTGGATTAGACATTCTAAGCTCACATATGATCTAAATATTTTATTCTTGTTGATAGCTCCTTCACACACTCACTGTCTAATTGTTACATCCTATAATAGTACTTCTTTTTATGTGTATTCTAACTTGTCTTGACTAATTTGCAGGCTCTATCAGGACTTGATTCTGCAATTTCTCATCAGGCTAAGATGTTGGGGAACACTGCATTAGATGCTGCTTTAAATGCTCAGTTCTTGGTCCAGATTGGAATTTTTACTGCCATCCCTATGGTTATGGGCTTCATACTAGAACAAGGGCTATTGAAGGTTAGCTTTTCATCTGCTGCCATGAGTTATGAATTCTACATTCTCAATGTTTAACCTTACATGCACTGAGAGTAAGAACTGAAATGTTCCTTACTAGAGTGAAGCACAGAAATGTCAACCTTAGCACATAGCCTCCCTCCCACCATAGTATGCATGTGCTAAATTTATGAAAATAAAATAAAAAGATCAAGTAAACTATCAAGGGTTAACTTTTTTTCATGAATATAAGATCATTTTGTTCAGTTCCACACAACCCAAAATATTCCATCATGCCTAAATCTCAACTCAAAGTGGTAGAAGATCTAATTCTCTTCTTACAAAATATATACTCCAGTAATATTTAGTCAAAGAAGGTAAACCTTTAACTTGCCAACTCACTTCACAAATTAACTATAATTTTTGAACAAAATTACACTACTGAAAAAAATGAGATGCTGAGTTATTACCAATATCTCATTATACTCATTTTTCACCAAGATTTCTCTAATTAAGATTAATTACTATCCTAAGTTTATTATGCAAAACAAGCCAAACTGGAATCTTCACTTTGAGTGGAGCTACTTTCTGCCAAATTTGCTCGTAGAACAATAAATTTCTCCTCCCAGGTTGTGAACCTTGAAAAAACTTGAGCGAAAAAAGATTCTCAGGGTGACCATCTCTAACAAACCCCTTCACCAGGCTTCCAAGAATAAGAGTTAGTACATAACTGTAGTCTTATGACAACAAGTCTTCTAGAGATCACATTTGAAAGGGGACCCCACTTTCCGAATATCCTACCAAATGAAAAAGCATGAGAGGAGGCTTCCGCTATAAGTCCAAAGTTTGCCTTGTCCTTTAATATTTCCCTTCAACTCCAAGTCTGATTATTGCTAGAAATAGCTTTCTCTAGCCTTTTACCAAAAACATCTAGAATTTGGTTCCCTGGCTTACTGACACCAGAACCAGTTTCCACTTTAGATTTTTAAACACTACCCAACCGGATAAGACATTTCACTTGAGCCCTTCAAGAATTACCTGTCAAAACTCAAGAAAAGATCTTCTAACAGAATCAATGATATTAGTGACCAAGAAGGAACAAAGAAATAATAGAGTTGACTAAAGTAAGATTACCTGTTCTAAACAGACTTTCTTCCACCCTAAGAAGCACATACACCAACTCGCTGATCCGGACACTGTGACATCGCACTCCAAGATGTGATAGTGTAAAAAAAAAGTACACTAAAATAGCTAGTGTTGTTTCGGCTTCGCGTCTTAGAGTCTCCAGCATAACACAGCTACCAAAATGTCCATCCTTCATTGCTCCCATTGCAACTATAAACTTTATTCTCAACCTTGTCAATAATAGGTTTTCGATCTGACTTATCAAGATTACCATTCCTTAAAGGGATACCCAAGGTAGATGAAGGAAAGGATCCTTTCTTGCACTTGAAAAGAAACTTGAATCTCATCACATCTATCCTCATCACCCCTAAGCCAATTAACAGATGATTTGCTAAAATTATTAAGCACCCCAGACACACCCTCAGTGCAATGAAAAGAAGTTTTAGATTTCTCCAGTTGATGCCATTTCAAGAAGAGGATTAAAGATTTAACACTCGTTAAATCTTTGTAGGATAACTTCCAATGCCATTTATCAAATAATTGTTCCAAGCTGAAGGGAGTACTCTAGTAATCACATCAGCCACCAACACAAACAATTAGAAACAGGATTACCCTGTCGAAGTCCTCTTTTACAACAAAAATTCCTTTATATGCATATTTTTCAATCATTTTCGTAGCTATTTCTTAAATAGAGTAAACTTTTCTTGTAAAAACTTATATGTAGAGATCTCCACACTACTTCTCCTATTAGAATCTTCCAAGTGACTTTTTATGGGATGGCGTTTGTCTACCTTTGTGTGGAAGGACCATACCACTCGTTTAAATGGTATATTTAGCTCATTCTGAGTTTATCTACATACTTGTAACATTTCTTTATGTAGCGCACAACCCTGGAGAACACTTACTGTGTAATCTTGTTTTACCGATATGAGTATAGTTATAGCTAATTTAGTGCCCATATTAACCATGCATGTTAAACATGATTTTATCATTGTTTGCAGGCTATTTTTAGTTTTATTATTATGCAGCTCCAACTGTGCGCTGTTTTCTTTACATTTTCTCTTGGAACTAGAACTCACTATTTTGGCAGAACGATCCTTCATGGAGGTGCAAAAGTATGTGGGCTCCATCTGATAAATCATCTTTTAATATTACTCTTTATTTAGTTATGACTTAACATTGGTCATATATTTTGACAGTACAAGGCAACTGGCAGAGGGTTTGTTGTACAGCACATTAGATTTGCTGACAATTATAGACTATATTCACGAAGTCACTTTGTGAAGGCGTAAGTGTTGTAGCATTCTTGTTCTACTAATCTCTTATTATTCTTAAATGTTTGCTATTGCTAAAGGTTTACGGGTCATAGTGATTAATCTTATTTCAGACTAGAGGTGGCGCTTCTTCTTATTGTCTATATTGCATATGGTTACACAGAGCATGGTGCATCTTCTTTCATCCTTCTTACAGTTAGCAGTTGGTTCTTAGTTATTTCATGGCTCTTTGCACCATATCTCTTCAACCCTTCTGGATTTGAGTGGCAGAAGTATGTTATTTATGAGACTTTTTTGCATAATTGCTTTCTTATATACTCTAGAATTGTGCTTATGGAAGTCTTATTTTTTAATAATTTTGGATGTTATTTTCTAGGATTGTTGAGGATTTTGATGATTGGACTAGTTGGCTTCTTTATAAAGGCGGAGTTGGAATTAAAGGAGATTATAGTTGGGAGTCCTGGTGGGAAGAAGAACAGGTATTATTATTATTATTCCTTGCCTTTATGCATGCTATGAATTCTCTATCTCATTCTTTTAAATTTGAGTAGTTTCACTCTGATTTCCTTCATCTGGTTGATTATGTATGAAGCCAAGCTAAACAGAGATTCGTATAATTCGTGTTGTAATTGTGAGCTAAATAAATTGGGTTTCTGAGATTCCTTTTATGTTCTTTGCCTCTTTGCTTCCTTTATGGAATCATTTTGCATGATTTTCTTCTTGGGTTCTTTTTAGATATTAGTCCTTTTATTCAAATGCATTTCCAAATAGTTCCCCCAAATTGCATTATTTGCTTTAAGTCCCCCAATTTAACAAAAACCAAGTTAGTTAGCCCCTTTTTCTTTTCAAATTGGGTGTTAAATTGAAAGATTTTGTGTTTTCTTTTGTTATATTCCTTCTTAACCTGACACCCATCCTCCGCTTCCCTTCTCTACCTTTCTCTCTTCCTTTTCACTTTCATCTCTTCCATCCCATTCTCATCCAAATTGTGAGCCCAAGACCCATTGCCACTCACTAAAATCTAAACTCAAAACTCCGATTCAAATCATGATATCTTCTTCTCTTTTCTTCTCCGTCTCCTCTGATCTACTGTACCATATAGGACAGAAGAGGGGGAAATCATTATAAATAAGTAAGTAAATAAATAAACTACGAGAATAGCATGAAAAATAAAATGAAATGCTCCACCACCATACTCCGAAGTCTCCATCCTCTCCCTATTCTCATCCTTCCTTTCTCTCCTTCCAAACCCATTCCCAAACCCCCATCATCCTAATCTTTAACATCACCATTCTCAAATACAACTCCTCGCCCCCCCCCCCCCCCCCCCCCCCCCCCCCCCCCCCCCCCCCCCCCCCCCCCCCCCGCATTTTCTCTCCTCCAAATGTCCTCTCCCTTATCCAGAAAGTCCAATAATCGCAATTCACGCTAAACCGACTTGTTTGTGACTACTACAAAAAGAGATTTGGGACTTCATTCCTTTGTCTCTTGGTGAGAAAAATCTTGATATGAAAGATGTTTTTTAGGCAAATCTTGGACTTCAGAAAAAATAAGAGAATATAGGGTTTTGGGTGGGTATCGTACAAGATGCAGGAGAAATGTGAAATAATGAGTAGTAATGAGGGTAGTTAGATTGGAAGAGTGAATTACCTACATCATTGAATTTAGGGATATTTGGGTCATTAATTATGTCTGTTTAGTGTTCGGTTTGGACGGAGTATAAGAAAAGAGACCAGTCTATTTTGACGGAGCTGAAAAGAGGGGCTTAATAGCAAATAATCTGATTTGAGGGTCCTATTTGAAAATATACGTGAATTAAGGGACTAGTATTTTAAAAGTTTCTGTTTCTCTGTTTCTCTGTTTTCCCTTTTTCATTCTTGGTTTTTTCTTGTTGATGCTCCTTTTCTTCTTGTTCCTTCAGTATTATTGAACAAGTGTGTTATTTAGTACTTGTCTATAACAATTGTATGACAGTGTATTTAATCTTCTTTAGATATTTATAAAAAATCTTCAGCAATTAGATTGCTTAACTGAGGCGTGCACCTTAAATTGTGCCTCAAGTGTTTTCAGGAATAAAAAGTGCTATGCCCCTTTCACCTTCGGCTACACTGATATAATTCATGGTGTTCAACAATACAGTTTGTTGCTCATAATCAAAACAAATTCTATGTTGTCCACAAAAATAATTACACTTCAGAGTTGCTTATGCAACAAGTATAGTATGTGTTTGAAATTTGTTAATTATGTATTCCAAGAAATGTTCGAGAAGTGCCTAAGAAGTGCTGAACATAAAAGATATATTTAAAAATTTGTGTTATGCATGAGCATGTCCGACAAGTGTCCATGAAGTGTCAGAGTATGCCACATGTATGGTATGGGTATGACTTCTTGGTACAAGTACCCATGCTTCATAGATCACTGTTAATATCCTTCTTCAACAAGTTCATGGGATATAGAAGTTTGTAAGAATTCTTTTTTTTTTTTTGGTTTTATGATATCAAATTTGCATTATTCAACATCAACTTATCCAAAAAAGCAAAGAACATGAACTCCAAATATTAATCCGTTGACCTGTTTGGGAATTGGAATCCATATTGACTCAATGACCCTCTTCTGTCCTTTGCTTTCAGATTTAGCATTAAACTTTTGACCTTGCTCCTAGTCTCCTCCTGTTAGAGACAGCACATGCAATAGAAAAACAGTTATTCTAAATCTCTCACTTGGCTTCCTACTATGTCCTAGTAAAGTCCCCAAATTGAACTCCACTGTCAATTAAGATAGATATCAATTTCGAGTAACACATATAGTAAAAACCTCTAGAGAGACCTCGTTTGAGTTCAAATCTCTTTTTGCAATCTGGCACAGAAGAAATATCAACGAAAGGAGTTGAAAAGATTGAAGGAAGAAGAGAAAAATGAGATTGGGAAAAGATGAAACTGTAGAGAGGAACATGAAATAGTCACCAGTTGATAGCCTAACTTAATTCTTCATTTATTCAACTTGAGGTAATTCTGATTGATGTTGCCACTGATACTGGCAGAGGAAAGTCAGGCTCAGAATCATAGGCAAATTTGAATGCTCCTGAAACAAATCAAACTACTACAATTAACTGATTAAGTAAATCAGTGTTACTGAAGGCGGACGCTTACTGCCCACAGATGTTCAGGCATAAGCCTGTAGCGTATTTTCCGCAGGCACCAAGTGTAGGCAGCTGCTGCCCAGTATTAAATAAATAAATAAAGGAATAAAAAGGAAGCAATAGATACCTCAGCACCCACATGCAGCTCCATGTTTCCCTTGTTGCCCCTTTCCAGCTCTTGCTGCCACTTCCCACCACCACCACCCACATGCCCACGTCTCCTCATCCGCTCTTTAATGCGTAGCTGCCCGCGCTGTCAACCAACCTCCGTTGGATACATTGAGATAACGATGGATGCTATTTGATCTCATTGTTCATCAGTGTTCATCATTTAAATACGAAACCCTCAACCTTTTGCACAACTTCGGCCTTTTGATCTATTTTTACAGTCTTTCACATGGTTTCAAACTGATCCCAGGTTTGAATCCTACCGGCGACACAATATTAAATGCGGATATTAAAAAAATTCAGCGCACAGTCAAGGTCTTGGCTCGCAAAATGACTGTCAACCTGCAGCGGCTTGTTCGAATGAATTTGACCAACATACTATAATGAATATAAATTCTAAATCCGTAACCTTTACTACAACTCTGGAGTCTTGGTATATTGGTAGGGTCTTTCACTCTATGCAAATATAGACTAAACTGAATTTGAACATAATGTAAATTTCTGAGTTGTTACTCTTCAGGCTCTTGTTTGCATATTGAGACTCTGATTTTATTTTATTTTTTTAAATTCCTTCGAAGCTATAACTCATGTCTATTGTGCAATAAAAGAGTGCCAATATTTTGTAGTTTTCCTTGATTTTGGAATTTATGTATTGTGAGTGTATATTTTCACTCCGATAAATCTGTAGTTTGCACTTCATGTTTTGGTCTGAAAAGTTACCAGGATCATGTGGACGTAACATCATTTTTTGCTGGATTTTATGGAGCTTCTACATGGATTTTAATGATTTTCCAAATGCTGATATATATATATATATATAGTCCCATTCGGTTGTGCACTTACCTCCGTGTGCATTGGGCCTTTTGGCCTTCGTATCGATGATTTGACTCGTTCACATTGATCTACATGCCTAATTTAGTTTAAATATATAAAATCAAGTCATTTGAAATTCATTTGCCCATGTGTTGAAGTGTTACAAAATTGTATGACCACATATCCTTTTTTTTATAATGACATGATGGATAGACAAATGAATTTCAAATGACTTGATTTTATATATTTAGACTAATTTAGACATGTAGATCAATGTGAACGGTTCGGATCGTCGATACGAAGACCAAAAGGCCGAGTGCGCACAAAGGCAAGTGCACAACAGAAGATTATAATATATATATATATATATATATATATATATAATTTTATTTTATTATGCCTTGATCTACGTACTGTGCATCTGCAGGTCCATATCCATACATTGAGAGGGCGCATACTGGAAACTGTTCTAAGTCTTAGATTTTTCATTTTTCAATATGGTATCGTATACAAGCTCAATCTCACAGGCAATGATACTTCCTTTGCGGTATGTCACTTGTTTACATAATGTTCTATGCACACCTAAATAGTTGTTTCATTCATGCAGCTTGAATAGTGGCTTTGTTATCTCTTTAAAAGCTTTCATAAATTCCTCTAATTTCTTAAAGATGTTTCTAAAAGCTAAAATTTTAGTTCTAGTTTTGGATGGTATTCCCTCATCATTGATGGAGAATTAGATAAAGTTGCTTTAAGTTTTGTAAACATATAGTATATAGAAAGAAAATATACTTCATTGGACAATTATAACCGAGTATAATTCCTCCTATATATAGCATAGGGCAAAGAGTATACTAATACATTTTACGATATGAGACTAAACTAAGCACTACTTTAACACTTTCACGCAAGCTGGTGCGTAGATATTGTCGAAGCTAAGCTTGCTCAAGAAGGTTTGAAAAAGCTTAGGAGGTGCTTTAGTTAGGATATCAAGTTGTTCACTGGATCATATATACAAGAATGAAATCACCTTCTCCCATTCATCATGACCAAAGTGACAATCAACTTCGATATATTTTGTGCGCTCATGAAACACTAGATTTTTAGAAAAATGCATAGCAGTCTGGTTGTCGCAGTAGAGTGGAACTGAAAATGACAATGAGACTGTCAAGCCTCGAAGAAAAGATTTGAGCGATAAAACTTTAGAGACCTAATGCCCAATGACTCGCTATTCAGGCTTTGCACTTGATTTAGCTACAACTGGCTACTTGCTTTTTCAAGATACCATATTCCCTCCAAAGAATACAAAGTATCTACTAGTTGAGTGCATATCATTAACTGATCCCACCTAGTCAGCATTGGAATAACCTCGTAAAGAAAGAGTCACCAGGCTTGAAGAGAAGTTCTTGCCAAGCCTTCTTAAGATAGCGAAGAATGTGAACCACTGCTTGCCAATGAGTGATGGTCAGTGCATGCATAAACTAGCTAAATTGTCCAATTGCATAGACAATATCTGGCATAGTCACCAAGAGATATGAGTTTGCCAGCCAACCTGTGATATCGTCCTGGATGAGAGAACAATGCATCATTGAAGGAGGATAGCTTAATATTGGGATTCATAGGTCTCACTGAGGCAATATCTCAACATTCCTGTTTCAGTAAGAATATCAAGAATATACTTCCTTTGTGAAAGAAATATGTCATCCTTCGTGCGTGCAATCTCAATGCCAAGAAAGTATCGGAGCGGACGAAGATCTTTGTTTGTAAGGTTTGTGCTAACAACTTTTAAATTTCGGTCGATGCGGTCAAAATTTCATTTTGGCTAGCTTGCCGATATCACAGATTTTATACTGCATGTCGTTTTGGACCGAAATGTGTTTATTTCTGCTGAAATTGCCGACATATCGACCGAAATAGAGACTAATGTTATTGTGAATATATAACTTTTTTTTATTTTATTTTTTGCATGTCTTACAATATAAGACCTTAAGGTAAGACAATGTGAGGCTTTCGTCTTTCTATTCTTTGTGTAAATGCAAAATTATGTAAGTCTATTAGCTAATACATTTTTTATAATCAATGCAATTTCAATTTAATTATATATTTATATTCTGTTATCCTTTATATTGTTGTTAAATTCTGCGAATATTTATCGTAATTGACTCATGTCATTAGTTACATTATACAATATTTTACATGATAATTGATTTGTAGAACATATAATATATTGTTTGGTAACAAAAACATAGTTTATTGAGTGCCCGAAATGAACATCCAAGATGATCACATTTCCCTAAGATTGCCGGTATCTCCGATTCCGAGACGAAACACCCCTTGTCGAGATGAGTCCGAAATCCAATTTAAAATCTTGTTGCTAATTGCTGCTTAATGTCTAAAATATCTTGCAAGTCACTGCCTGTGATAATGATATCATGAACATAGAAGGATAACAGTGCCTTTGCCTTATTTCTTTGTGAAGAGACAATGGTTTGTCTTACTTCTAGTGAATCCATAAGAGCACACCGCGTTGCCGAACTTTTCAAACCAAGCTCGAGGAAACTGTTTGAGGCCATAAATTGACTTTTTGAGCGAACGTACAATACTCTCCCTGTCGCTCAAAACTAGGAGGTTGCTGCATATACACAGCTTTCATGTTTCCATTCAGAAATGCATTCTTGGCATCAAGCTGATGAAGGGGTCAAGAACAATTTGATGCAAGAGATAGGACCCAAACAGATATGAGTTTCACAACTGGAGAAAAAGTCTTTGCGTAGTCAATCCCAAATTTTTGTGTATATTCTTTAGTGATAAGGCAAGTTTTGAGTCATTCAACTGTGCCAATTGTCTTATCACCTGTGGGGAGGCGAACCAACTGCCAAGCTAAGTAGTAAAAATTCCCGATCACACCTGATTAACCCTCGATTAATCGCCAATCGGAGGCTAAGCCATTTTAGCGATTTATAATATTTCAATAGTTAGCGATTTAATCGGGTATAATCGTCTGATTAGTGGTTAATCGGTCGATTTTAAGTGGCCGATTAACCGATTAAATCACTTCTAATTTTCATGCTCGTTCTCAATTCGGATCAAACTCAAATTCAAATTCAAAATCCAAAATGCTTTTGGTCCTCGCGCAAACTCAAACTCAACATGTCGCCGCTCTTTTCTTCTTCCTCGAGCAAACCCAAACCCAAACTGATTCTCTTCTTCCTCGAGCAAACCCAAACCTGACCCGCTGTCGCTCCTCCTGCGCCTTACATACTTGATCCAGTCCGCATCTGCTGCACCTCTTCTTGCTGCTCGCGCTGCTTCACCTTTCCGATTGTTTTTGTTTGATGGAACCGACCAGCAAACCTGATCCGACCCACATCTAGAATTCAAACTTAGCTTAAACCAAGTACTATTTTCTTTTTCTCTATAACTATATGTTCATATTTGATAATTTCATAATAATTTTATGTTAGAATTTAGGGTTGCTACGTAATGATGATATTTCTTTTTTAATTTTATATATATATGTATATATGTATGGTAGTGCTCCATTGCAAACAGGTCCTGTGAAAACGGGTATGAAAACCGCTAAAGCCATTGTTGGGAACAACGGCTTCAGTTATGTTAACACTGAAGCTGTTGTTATAACCGAAGCCGTTGTTGGAAACAACGGCTTCAGTGTTAACATAACTGAAGCCGTTGTTCCCAACAACGGCTTCAGTTGTTTGCAATGGAGCATTGCTTATATATATATATATATATATATATATATATATATATAACAATTTTTTTTGATTTAATCATCGATTATTTTTTGATTAACCGATTAATCACTAATCGCTCCTAGACCGATTAGTTCCAAAAATCGATTTTAACTGTCTAGCTGCCAAGTACCATTCTGCAGTAGGGCTTGCATTTCCTCATTCATGGTTGCGGTCTAATCAGGATGCTTGAGTGCTTGCTGAATATTTTTAGGAATAAAGATGTAATTTAAATAAGAGGTAAAAGCTCGAAAAGATCTATTCAGTTTATAAGAAGAAACAAACTTGACAATAAGATGGTGAGTACAAGAACGTTTAACTTAACGTTGAGCGATAGGTAATTCATCTGTGTTAGGGATATTATCGACATAAGTGTTTGACACCGGTTGAACAACAGATGGTACCTCTTGGATGGTCGGGTTCGAACAATTCTTTCTTTTTCTTGCATAAACCCGAAGTGTTGGTGGTGGTGGCGACGGGGGAAATCAAGACTGCAACATACCTTGGTAAATCGGAAGTTTAGGAAGGACTGTTAAAAAAAAGGTTTGTGTTCAACCAAAGAAACACCCGTTGAGGTAAACATTTATATTCGTGAAGGTTAATAGCAAAGATAACCTTTCGAAAAACAGGAATATAAATAAACAAATTTAATAGCACGCGGGTCATGTATATCAGTGCTTGTGTTGAGATTTTGAACAAAAATGTGCAACCAGAAACATGAGGTGGTAATGAAAATGGATCTTTATATGGAAATACCAATTTGAATGGGGATTGATTTTGAAGAATATGAGTAGGCATATTGTTAATAAGAAAACATGCAGTGAAAATCGCAAACTCCAATAAAACTTTGGACCTTCATTTCAACATTCAGATAGCAAACTATGTTAACTGAATGCTGATTTTTGCGTTCTGCTGCTTCATTTTGTTGAGGAGTGTAGGCGCAAGAAGTTTGGTATATTATTTCCATGTTGAGAAAAAAATTGTTTAAATCCAAAACTCACGTATTCTTTAACATTATTAGAACGAAAATATTTAAGCGTAGTGCGAAATTGTGTTCTTATCTCAAAGAAAAATTCGTGAAAAAACATGAAAACTTCAGAACGATCTTTCAAGGCAAATAATCATATCATGTGAGAGAAATCATCTATACATATAACAAATAAACGATATTTATTAAACGTGGGAAAACCAACAGGACCCCAAACATCAGTGCACTAAATCAAATAAATGTTCACTACGTTTATTGACGCGTTCTGGGTAGGGAACTCAATTATGTTTATATAATTTACATGACTCACAAGATAACTTAAAGGAAGACAACTGGAAACCAAGTGCTTGAGAGTAGTAGAGGAAGGATGTTCCATTCGTCGGTGCCACAATACATGATCAGTAGAATAACTGAATGTCGAGACAAGAATCCAAGATGTATAATCTATGTTCACGACTGGCGCCAATCATCTTCCTCGTCGTTATATTCTGAAACACACAATAAGAAATAAAAAATGTCACAGAACGGGCCTTGCAAATTTTAGGAACCGTTAACAAGTTATTAGGAAACGTGGGAACACGCAAAACCGACTTAAGAGAGGTTCGGAGAAAGGGGGATATCTTCTACTCTTTCAACAAGGCCAAGTGAGTCATAAGCAATACTCACATTATAATTTGAAAGCATAGAAAATCAAGAAACTAGTAAATGAGACATGTTCAGAAGCACCTGAATCAATAATCCATTGATGTGAAGAAACATCACAAACATTACCTGCGTGAACAAAGTTTCCAGATGGAGAAAATATTGCGGAAGGCCTAATACTTTTTAGCAGAGAGGGTATATTGGGAGGAAGTTGACACACCTGTTGGAGCAGCTGTGCAAGGAGAAGGTTCAATAGTGAAAGATTGATGAGCATCAGGAGGACGATCGAGACATTTTCAACACGTCTCATACTCATGAGACCGGCCTTGCTAATGGGTGCAATACTTTGTGCTGCAGTGACCGTTACCGCATCCACGACCACGATCACCATGGCCATGTGAAGGATAAGAACCACGACCCCTGAAAGATAAAATTGCTACGACCAGAGAGATTCTCGGTAGTCATGCTTTCAGCTTTCAAAAGAGATTGATGATCGGTCACCGTTGCAGGAGAGGTTGTCATTGGAGCAATCTGGATTAGATCTTGGTGAAGACGAATTTGAAGGAGAGGTTGATTGGAGAGGGGATCAAGAACGAACACACATTACGAAGCAACACGTATCCCTATATATATATATGGGGAAATGCTCAGTTGAAAACGCAAATGTCTGTGAAAACGTGAAAACGACCCTAGGCCGTTGTTGGTGACAATGGCCTAGGTTATAATGCATTAGTGGTTCTCCAACAACGGCCTTAGTGGTTTTCCACGTTTTCACAGATATTTGCGTTTTCAATGGAGCATTTCCTATATATATATATATATATATATATATATATATATATATATATATATATATATTTTATATTTTTTTTTCCTTTTTTGGATTAAGATGTGGGCTGATTGGGTTTGGATCGGGATGTGGGTTTGGGGGATAGGAGAGTGGGAGGAGGTTGACGGGAGGGAAGTGCAAGTGGCTGCGAAGTGTGGTGGGTGGAGGGGAGGCAACGACTGAGTTGGGTAACGGCTATTAAGTACGGATACTTCACGAAGGGTGTCATTCTCGTATCCAATACATATCCGGTACGGGATATAGCCGGATACGTACAGGATACGTCTGAAACGTGTCCTGTATTTTTTTATTAAATGGATACAGCGAGGATATGTCGGACACAGTGGGGATACGGCTCGGGGTTAAAATTGTTAGAATGAAATAATTTTTTGGTTTAAAACATAAAAAATTTGAATTTTGGGGGTTAACTTGAAGAAATAAGAAAAATTTGAATTTTGGGGGTTAACTTGAAGAAATAAGAAAAGATAAGTTAGGGTTTTCTTACCTTCTTCAAAGAAAAAGAGCTGAAATCAGTTCTTGCTCAACTCAAATTAGTTCATACCTTCAGTCTTTTTATGTTATATTGTTTATGAACTTGCTTTGTTTACTTATGTTATTGCTTATGCTTTTAAACAATTATTGTAGCCTTTATGGGTTACCTTTTTATGTTTAATGAATGATAATTATTATTTCCTTATTAACAAGTGATATTATTTAGTTATGTGTAATTATTCATATTATATATATATATATATAATTATACAGCCGTATCCCCACCGTTAGGGCTTTCCCCCACCTTGAGGCCGGTGAGGTGACCGCCTCAGGTCCCCGGATTTTTTGCAATTTTAGGGGCTCCCAAATTTGTATTGCCCTTGTAAATATAGGCACGTATTTTACACGTAAAAAAATTATATTATTCTTAGGGGCACCAAAAATAATTATTTGATCCTTTCGCCTCGGGCCCCCGGGAACTCAGGGCTGGCCTTGCCCACCGTATCCCGTATCCTACTTTTTTGAAAATTGTCGTATCCCGTGTCGCTGTATGTGTATTACCGTACCCGTATCGGTGCTTCATAGGGTAGTGGGTGGAGGGCGGCGGGAAAAAAGAGGCGGCGGCAGCGGCGGGCTGAGGCTGAGGAGGGTGGGATGATTAGGTTTTGGGTTTGGGTTTGGGTGGAGGAGAGGTCATCGGGATGAAGAAAAGGTTCAGATATATATTGTTTTTTTAACAGAAAATTAGAATCGAGAGAACCCTAACTTTTTTGTGGAGAATTTGTGTATAATTTCTCTGCTTTGATACCATGTAAATGTATATTATAGAGAAAGAAAATATACTTTATTGAACAATTACAACCGAGTACAATTCCTCCAATATATAGATGACAAAGAAATACATTTTGCGAAATGAGACTAAACTAAGCACTACTTTAACACATTTGAAATGTCCAAACTCCAAACATGACATAATTTTAACGGACTTTTGGTGCGAACTGACATGCGAACCACCGATGTCGCTACTGAGAGTAGTGGCATCAGTGCAAATGATGTCGCTGTTCTAAATTTTCATTGATGTCGCTACTCCCAGCAGTGTCATCGGTGGTTCGCACGCCATCTCGCATCAAAAGTCCATTCGCAACCGAAGGGGGCACTATACACACACACACACACACTAAGGTTTTAAATCTCGGATTTCAGACTCATCTCGGCAAGAGTTGTTTCATCTCGGATCGGAGATATAGGGAAAATGTGATCATCTGAAATGTTCATTTCGGACACTCAATGAAAAAAAAATTTTGTTACTAAACAAGATATTATATGTTCTACATGTCATTTATGATATAAATATTGTATAATGTAACTAATGACATGAATAAATCACGGTATATATTCGCAAAATTTAACAGCAATATAAAAAAGAATGTAGTGTAAGTATATAACTAAATTGAATTTGCATTGATTAGAAAAAATGTATTAGTTAATAGATTTATTAGATTTTGCATATACACAAACAATAGAGAGATAAAATCTTTATATTATCTTAGCTTTGGGTCCTATATTGAAAGACTTGTATGCAAAAGAAACAAAAAGAAGTTATATATTCACAATAACATTAATGTGTCGAGTTTGGCCGATATTTCGGCAATTTCGGCCGAAATCTATACATTTCGGTCCAAAACGATATTGAGTATAAAATCAGTGATTTCGTATCGGCAAAGCTAGCCGAAAGGAAATTTTGGCCATATCAGTGATATACACACGCACTTCAAATGTATAAATAGTCATTTTCTTTCATAGTGGTTCATAGTTTTAGGAAAATTTGAAAAGTTGCTCTTTATAGACTTGTTAAGAAAGATAAACCTCTTGGCATTTACTACTTTCCCAATGCCTTATTTTCAATGATTTACCTGCGGAAAAGTTTTGTCCCAGTTTTGATGGTTGATACCACTGAGTTGTAGCTTTAGATGGTAAAGGGGTCGGATGGGTAAAGGGTGGTATCAGGTTCGAGGCTACTACATAGCCCATTATTCCCCCAAAAATTCGATGGTTGATTTCAACTTTGATTGTTCAATCATACAATCCCGTGAAATCGTTAATGGAGACTGCTGTTGTCAAACACCATTTATGTTCCTGCACATGTAGTTACTGTCGAGAAAATTTCCTTTGGATGTGACTGGCCATTTTAAACAGATAAGTTAGATGTTCAGCCATATGTATTTAACCCACTCTGCCACATAATATTTGTGTGCCAGCCTATGCTTCTCCATATATTTTGGTTAGATATTTAAATGTAAATAAAAAATAAAAGAAAACATAGGGGGAAGTATGTGGTATATGCCTCATGCAAGACCAACATTAATGGTTCCTATTACTGCCTTTTGGTATTTTATGTGATTATTTTCATTTCACCGCATGTATATTAATATAATTCCAGTCTTCCAGATTTCTGATTCAAGGCCTGAAACAATTGTATATATGCTGAATGTTAGTTTAGTCCGACAGAACTAATGCTCTTTCATTGCATGCCTTCTTTGTTTTTTTTTAGTCTTCATTCACTGCCATTAGTAATTGTAAGGGAATTTTCATTTGGATGTCAAATCGTGAAATCTTCATATATTCCACCAAAAGATGTTTGAAGTAACCGTGTACCTGTCACATATGTTCTAATACAGAATAGGAATGACGAATTTTCTCTCTTTTGTATAATCAACAATAGATAACCATTTACTAAAAAGGATAGTGGGATCCAACAACTTTTTGAAGTCCAATTTTCTATAGCATTTATTTGTACAATTTATTAATGTCCAATCTGACTTTCCATGTAGTTTATATTTCCATGTATACTTTGAACGTTTATTGATGATAAAGTGAACTTCTATTTTGCTTTATTCTTATTTTATATGAATTGCATAATGGTTGTATTTCTCCACAGATTTATGGCTTTTCATGGGTTGTGCTATTTGGGATGGTTCTAATCTTTAAGGTTAGTATCCGTGCCATCAAGAGTGTTTCTTTCTCCTTTCAGGCCTTCTATAAGATTTTTTAGGGGATTTACTTGCTTTTTAAGAAGTGTATTTGCATGATCATGCAGGTTTTTACATTTAGTCCCAAGAAGGCAACTAATATCCAGCTTATGATGCGGTTTATACAAGGTGTTACAGCACTAGGGCTTATTGCAGCTGTAGCTCTGGTTGTTGCTTTCACAGAGCTGTCAATAGTAGATTTATTTGCTAGTATTCTGGCATTCATTCCCACTGGCTGGGCTATTTTATGTGTAAGTACACAATCTTCATTGAAATTTACTTCTATATCAATCTAGTTCATAGCCCCTTTTCAAAATAATAAAAAAGAAATAATTATCTAGCTAGAGGAAATAGTTAGAGATGGGAAACACATATTGGATTATCCATTTGCCAATTCTCCACACACACACACACACACACACACACACAAAACCATTTGCCAGCCTAATAGATATTTAAAAGGTTTATCGTCTGATTTGTCAGAAAAACTTAGTATAAATGGAATGTGGTAGAGCGAGCAAGATTCCTTTTATTAACGCATAATGTCGTTAGATATCAAATTAGCACCTGCATCTGCTAAATTAATTTTGAATCTGATTCCATCTAAATGGATTTTAGCAATCACATCTGCATCTATGAAATTTATTTAGTATAAGAGCTTCCTTATGTTGCACAAATTTATTTTCTGATATACTAAACCATTTTTTCTTTGTTCATCCTGCGGGGCGTCAGTTTTGCTGCTTGCCATGGTATACTGGCGTTACCGAAAAGCACAAACATAAAGCTAGCTCTCTTACAAACTTTGAATCTCAAATAATTATATTAGGAGTCAGCTCATAAAGACTTTTAAAAGATGAGCAGTTATCTCTTTCTTAGCATTTGCTTCCAAAACCTCTAGCCTTTATCACATTTTAGATGTTATTATTGTCTTTAAATTAGTTTTTTTTTTTTCTGTGTGTTTGTGGGTGTTCAGATAATTCATCTGAGCTTCAGTATACTGCTTGAAAACTGTGAGCTTATCACGATATTTGATAGTTGGAACTTTAGATATTTTCCCCACATGAATATACTCGCATCATGAAGAAAGTGAGCTAGGTAGTGCTAATTGTACTCGATTGTTGCAGATTCAATTTGTATCATTGTGGAAATCACAAGCGATTAATGATAAAGTTTTTTTTATGTGCTTCACATTTGTGTCTTGCTATTCAAAATGAGTGCATAATGCATTATTCTTTAAATGATTATATAGAGTATACAGAGTGGAATGCACAATGCATTATGCTTTAGGTGTACAGCATTAAACGGACATTTGAACTATGTAAACTTCTATTAACTTGTACAACCCTTGCATGACACAGCTTGCAATAGCATGGAAGAGAATTGTCAAGAGTCTAGGATTATGGGACTCGGTGCGGGAGATTGCACGGTTGTATGATGCAGGAATGGGCATGCTTATCTTTGCGCCCATTGCATTCTTATCTTGGTTCCCATTCATCTCTACATTCCAATCCCGACTTCTGTTTAACCAGGCATTCAGCCGTGGTTTGGAGATCTCCCTCATCCTAGCTGGCAACAAAGCAAATGTTGAAACCTGAGCCTGATCATTTGCCAGATGTTATCAAACATTTGAGGCAGATTGACTTTCTACAGCCTGTAAACATGTAGAGACAAAAAGAGGCTGACCTAGAGAGGTAGATGTTAGTTGCATCTTGTGTGTATTTAGAGAAAATTGATTTTGTAGATTATTGACAGGCTGTCGCCTCTGCAAGAAAGAGGCAAGGAGTGTTAGAGAGGAGTGTCAATGTTTCAGAAGCACTTCTAATTTATTTAATTTACTTTGTACATGAAGTTGCTAGTAAATGTTTTGCTTGACTTATTGTGTGTGATGTTTGTTGCTTTAATGAAATGAGAAAAATGGAAATATATTGGTGAAGTTCACTAATTACTATGGCCCTTTTTGGATATGGAGGTTAGTAGAGGTTTGTGGTGGTAGCAGGTATACACTGTAAGAGCGAACAACCTCTATTCTTTAAACAATACTAACCTGGTGAGTCAGAATTATTCTATTGTGGATGTGAAGTGCACGTTCAAAGTGACCTCACTTCTGATTTCTCGGTGTAGATCCACTTAAATTGCTATTATTTTCAGGTGACAGGTTCGACGGACTGCTTGTTCAATATTCGTTGGTGGACTTTGATAACATTGCACTAGTATATGGTCTACTCCAGGTTTCACAAAAGTGGGCTCAGCCTATTTGCAATCTCGGAGGAGACAAAGGCAGATGATGCTTGTGATCTGAATCCTGTTAAATACATAGGACTCCCCCTCAATGCTTGGAATGCTGATGAAGGGAGATTCGTACGTACTGCTGTTCATTGGGTCGTGATCCTCCCCAACCCAACTTGCAAATGAAGGATTAAAAATTCCTTTAAAATTCACCCGAACTTGAACCCGAACCTACTGAACCCGCCCATGCTAAATACTAGGTAATAAATTAAGTTTCCATGGGTGTAGTCTAATTACTAATAATATATAAGGTATGAATATATAAAATAAATGATATACAATATATAATATATATTCCATAGTTTTTATTATATCACAACCATTAGCATTTATGTATGTAGCATCCATATGTATAAAGTGAGGTGTTGGCAGTTTTTGTAGGTATAAATGTTTGGAGGTTTCATATAAATTTTTTATATACTACCTTGCATAGACTAAATTATTTTTGAGAGAAGCAAAATTATATGGAACTCCAAAAAAAGTCTTAGAGAAGTAGGAGAAATTGCTTCTTCAAGGGTAATATTTAGCAAAATTACCCTAAAAATACGTGCACAGCTCGGCCTTTGTGTACATCCTAATCAGCAACACCCATGACCTGGTCCACCTCATATCGACACTCCTCTCCCTCGCCTTCCCATCTCAAGCCTACACCCTTTCCGACGCAACTCTCCACTGCTCCCTCCTCTCATGCGTCTCTACCATCCTTGATCGTTGCGATGTCTCCCTCTCCAACACCCCCTCCACCATTTTGTCTATTTCATCCTGCCCTTCACCAACTCCCTTTTTACCAATTCTCATTCTTGGATCCAACATCGCATTCATTCTTGTCTTCAACACATACTCTTCCCCAAATCCAAAATACAAATTGAAAATCATGTAGTAAATTACGGTTTCAGAAATTAATACATACACCACACATATATACAATTAATTTAGTTAAGCAAAAATTTTCAAAAGCATTTTCACAAACAGCTTGCGTGCTACACATATATTTTATCGAACAGTTGATAAGCAAAGCACATTCTAGAAGAAATTAAGTATCGGATTTCTAGGATTTCAGATGTTTCCTATTCAAATATGCATGAGGCAATAGCAAACAGGAAAAAGTAGAAGAAACCTTACAAAATTTCATTCCTAAATACAACCTTGCAATCATCTCCGTCTTCAACCTGCACTCTTTCCTAATTCTACTGGGAGTACGACCTTGATGAACATGGTGGTTCGTTAACGGCGAAGGAGATGACGTTGTGCGTAGGAGGCGACAATGTCGGAGGTGAGGTCGAGGTTTGGGGAGGGTCGCGCTGGTGGGGGCAGCGCCGGAGTCAAGGTGGTGGATTAGGGAGGTTGATGTGGAAGTGGAAGGGCGGAGTTCAAGGGTTGGGAAGGATGGCGACGCAGTTCGTCGGCTGCTTAGGTTCGTCGTTGAAGGCGGCAGCAGAGTGCGTCGGTGAGGTGGATGAGATGGTTGCGTGGGAGGCAGCAATGTCGAAGGCGAGGTGGAGGGTTGGGAAAGGTTTTACAAGTGCAAGAGGTTGAGATATTGACCTGGGAGGGTTTGGGGTTTCTTTTCATTTTCTTTTCTTTATTTTATGAAAATGTGTGGACCGCACCTGTTAGTTCAAATGAAGTTTTCCTAGTTTGTCTCTTAAATATCTAATTCAAAATAGATGAAGGGAGATGAGGTAGACCCATTAGCGTATTATATACTTAGAAAGTTACAATGGTGAATTTGCAAAAACAGCCCTAAGCTATGGGGTCAACGTAATTAACCCCTTCTACTTTTATTCAACACTGTAAACCCCCCGTGAACTATTTAAAGGGGGTCACGGAGTTAGTCTCCGTCAGTTAACATGCTCAAAAAGCGGGAAAAAAATGCATCATGTGGCAAAATTCCCTTGTCGAATATTTCCCTCTATTTCTCATCTTCATCATCATCTTCTTCTTCATCATCATCGTCATCATCTTCTTCTTCATCTTCTTGTCCTCTTCGCCGTGCTCGTTCTTTCCACCGCTGCTAGTCCCTCGCTGCCTCCCCCACCCACCCCCACCTCCAAATATTTTATCGAACTGCAGGCTCCTCACCTTGATGCTTTATAGTCACTTATTCTCTATCCAGCTTCATCTTGAGCTTCGTTTTAGCCAAAGCTTGAAGTTCATACTACTGTATATTCAACATGCAGAAGAGTGTCTACTCATGATCCTTCATTTCAAAGATAGTTCACATAAGCGTTAGTTGATTCTCAATTAATTATGCTTTCTCTCCCCTAAAGGAAAATGAATTGCTCAATGCAGATTTGTATGAAAACAATTAGACGCTTGGGTTAATCACCAACAAAAAACACTGATGATAATGAATTATATAGGCTCTATCTGGTCATCCCCAATGTTAAAGAGAAGAACACCATTTCCACTATGTTCATTTTTAAGGCGGGCTTGGATTTGAGTTTTTTTGAGAAATTAACTTGTTCGACTTCTTCCTCATCTTCTTCTTCATCATCTTCATTCCACCCCCCCCCCCCCCCAAAAAAAAAAAAAAAAAAAAAAAAAAAACCACTCCTTTACCCACCATGGCCCCCACCCCCTCCAAACTTGCCTCCTCCCCGGCCCCACCAATGGCCCCCACCCCCTCTAGATATGTGGCCATGAAAGGGATTAAGTGGAACAGAATTGGCCGGATGGTAGAGTCGTGGAAACACTTGCTGGCGCCCCCTCCACCCCTACCTCCTATATTAGTGCCACCTCCCTCCCTCCCACCCCTTCGACACCTCCAATGTCGCTTCCCTCTGCATCGAATCCGCACTCGCCGCCACCCACTACTTTTAGAATCTGAATTTGATCTTGTTGTAATGGTAAAGAAAGTGTGACAGTGTAAAAATGGCCTGAGGCCCATCCAGGGCTCAATACAATTCCTACTCAGGAAAGCAAGAATAACAACCCGGTTCGGCTCCAGGCCCCTCCAGGGTCGGCGCCGAACCTCGTGTTTGCCCTCACAGTGCCGGCTTCCCCGTACGGACGAGCCTCAGTATCCCCCGGGGTCCGATCCGGGGCAGCCCCTCAGGCCGTCCCCCCTCTCTGGCGGGGCGGAAGGATGACCTGGCGCAGCCTAGGCCCTCCGATTCCCCCAGAGGCACAGAGGACTCACGATGGGCCACGTCAGCTCCAAATACCGCCAAGGGTTTCGCCACGTCAGCCCTATACCACTCCTGGTATCACCACAACCGCCCTAAACCCCCTGGGCCTTCTGCCACGTCAGGCCCATGGGCTTTCGGATCCAAACCCGGCCCCCAAGCGGAACCAAACCCGGTTGGGATTCTCTATAAATACTAGACCCTCACCCACCTTTTAGAGGTAATCAATCTTTTGCCACTTAAATATATCTAGTTATTGCTACTCTCTCACAGAGACTGACTAGAGCGTCGGAGGGTCCGCCACCGGGACAAACCCCGGTGTTTCAGGACCGTCTGCAGGTACACAAGACCTCGGATCCGACCCTTCCGATCCGAGCCCAACCCTCAACGTCTTTCCGAGCTCATCGGAGGCCCCAGAAGGTCAACCGAAGGTCGGCAGACGAGCGGCAATCTCCTTCAATACAAATTGAGTTCGAACTCACACCTGGTGCTTCCACACGTGTCTCAGAAATAAACAGCATCAGGTTGGCGCCGTCTGTGGGAAACAGCTGCTCCAGAAGCCGATCCGACCCAGACCCTCAAAGGCCATCGACAGCCGAATCCTCATGGCCTCCAAAGGCAAGGGGGCTGCTTCCTCCGTCAACCAACGGGACTCGCCCCCACCCACCAATAAAGCCAGGCCACGCCCGTCGAAACACAAGGCTCCCTCTCGGGAGTCCCAAGGGAGCGTCGGCCGGCCAGCCCAGCCCGACCTCCGGGGAATAATCCTCAACCGCAAGATTACCCGCAGCAGGGGAAGGGCCGCTTCCAACCCGGTCCCGAACCACCCGAGGCCACCGCCCGAGGCGCGCAGACCCGCGCTCAGCCAAGTCGGAAGACAACCCTCGGACCGACCAAACCGGGCCGAAGGAGCCCCCGTCACTCATAAGGAATTCCAAGACTTCCGAAGAGAAATGCTGGGAGCCCTCCGACGGGCCCCCAAGGAAGAAACCCTCCATTCCCAAACAGGGTCGGACGCCGAAGCCAGCGCGTCCCGCCCTTCAACGATCCAACCAGAAGACGACGACGTACTCCTAAGACGCCTGCAAGAAATGGAGGACCGCCTCGATCACATAGGGGACGACGGCCAAAGAGCGCCTCAGGGGTACAGGCCTGTCCGTCCTCCCTTCTCCGCCCCCATCCTCCAAGCAGAAGTACCCCGGAATTTCCGACCCCCTCAATTCGAGACCTACGATGGCGAAGGGGATCCTGCTGATCACATGGAAGGTTTCAAAACCCTCATGATGATTCACAGCGCCTCGGATCCCCTGCTCTGCCGAGCCTTCCCGGCCACCCTTCGGGGTCCTGCTCGCGAGTGGTTCTCGAAACTCGCCCCCGGCTCCATTTACTCCTTCGACCAACTCGAGGGGAGTTTTCTTGCCCATTTTGTCACTAGCCGGAAGACCGAAAGGACCAGCGCCTCATTACTCGGGCTCAAACAGATAGAGGGGGAATCACTCAGGGTGTTCGTCCGAAGATTTACCGCAGAGGCAAGGTCGGTCTCCTCCCTCGACCCAGGCGTCGCTTCAGCGGCATTCCGACACAACGTCCGCCCCGGACAGCTGAAGGCTTCTCTGGCCAAGAGACCCCCCGTCGACTTTCCCGACCTCCTTAATAGGGTCGAGAAATACATTAGGGCAGAAGAGGCCCTAAATCCCGAAGATGCCAGGGATCCCACCGGGAAAGGAAAGCGGAAGACCGAGGAAGTCGAACCACCAAAGAAAGCTCCAAGGGACCCGGGGGCCATGAAGAAGGTCCCGCCAGTTCCCCGCTTCGAGAGGTACACCCCCCTGACGCATAACATATCCGCCATCCTCTTGGAAATCGAAGACAAGGGCATTGTCCGACTACCCCCCCGATCTAATAACAATAAGAATCGAGACCAGCGCTTTTACTGCCGCTTCCACAGAGATCACGGGCATGAGACCGACCAATGCCGAGCCCTGAAAGACGAAATTGAAGAGCTCATTTCCAGAGGGTACCTCCGAGAATTTACCCGAGAAGGCCCACGGGATCGGCGAGACGCTAGGAACCGGAGGCAATCGACTCCGAACCCTCCTCCAAACCAGACCCAGAGTCGGGACCCCCGATTCCGAGGGAGCCGCAGATATCCCTTTTATCTTGCACTGCGTCCACGGAGGGCCGACGGGAGGTGAATCAAAAACTTCCAGAAAAGCCTTCATCCGAGAGGTGAACGCTGTCAGAGACAACCCCTCGCCCAAACTACAATCAAGGCCGGTCTCCTTCTCAGGGGAAGACCTTGAAGGAGTTCGCCTGCCCCACTGCGATGTCCTCGTCATTAACCTTCACATGGCTAATTGGGAGGTCCGCAGGATCCTCGTCGACAACGGTAGCTCGGTGAACATTCTCTTCCTCGAAGCCTTCGAAGATCTCAGGTTACCCCGAGGCAAACTCAAGCCAGCCGGGTACACCCTACACGGGTTCTCAGGCGTCCCTGTCGTGATAGAAGGAATTGTTACCCTCGATGTTACCGCCGGATCGACTCCTATCAAGAGGACCGAATCCATGGACTTCATGGTGGTCAACGCCAAGACAGCCTACAACGCCATACTTGGCCGGCCTGGACTATGCTCCCTACAAGCGGTGCCCTCGGCTTACCATCTGAAACTCAAGTTCCCCACCCCTCAAGGAGTCGGCATCGTCCGAGGCAGCCAAGAAGCGGCGCGATCATGCTACATGACCACCGTCGGGGGAGGTGTGTTCCCCCTCGACGCCGAACGAGCATAGGTTATGACCCGGCTAAATGTAAATCTGCTTTTGTGTAAACCCTCATTTGTAAAGGGCTGCCTTAGCGGCCCTCCCTACCTTATGCTAAAAATATCCCTTTTTGTCCGAACCCAAATGTCTCGATAATCTCAATACGAGTCCGGACCAAAAGTCCTTCCTAAAGCCCCTCTTCGATCCCTTGCGGAACGATGGAGCCAGACCTTACCTCCGACATTGCGTACTACACTACTGGCCGGAGCGAGGAAGGAAAAGGATTCTCCTTTCATACCCCTTTACTCTCGTTCCAAGGAGGAAAGAAGAAAGAAAAGCAAAACTATACATCTCGGTTTCCCTCCTCGACGCCGATCGGGCTCACAGAACGATCATCGGCCGGGTGGTCCCCGAGCCCCTCTACGGCAGGGACCTTCGGAGTCCCGTCAAGCTCCATGTCATACTCGAAGTTCGACAGATCGAGGGTCGGATAGAAATGCCCCACGTGACTGAGCGCCTTCGCGTAGCACTCATCCTGGGCGGCTATCACCATCCGCTGGCCCGCATCCGTCAGCTCTTTCCTCTCCTTGGCAAACGCGGCCAGTAGCTCCCCCTTCTCCCTGGCAAACTTCCTCTTCAAAGAGGCCACCCCCTTCTCCCACTCGGTGTCCTTGGCCTCGAGCTCCAGCTTCATCTGCTGCTCCCTCTGACGCGAACCCTCGAGCTCGATCCGCATCTCCTTCATCTCTCGTCCGCTCTTGTCCGCCCGAGCACGCTCTTGTAACAGGGACGCTTCGTAGAGATTCTTTACATTAGCCCCCTGCATACAAGCCTGCGGCCGAAAGAAACGGATTAGAAGCAAACTCCTAAGGCAAGACCAAACGGAGAGGGGAAGGTCGACGAGCTTACCGACACGGTGGCCTGCGCCAGGCGCGTGAATGCCACCTCCACGGGCTCGTTCTCCATCATCTGGCGATCGCGAGGCGTTGCCAGCTTCTCCACCACCTCTACGGCCTGGGCTTCCTCGGTCAGACAGTCGCTCATCCGAACCGACCAGTCCGGCACCCACCGCTGCCGCAACAACTCCACCACCGGGTCCTCCTCCTCGACCCCTACCAAGGGACCTTTCCCCTTGTCAAGATCGGACGCCCTCGCCGGGCCCTTACCCCTCAAAGAGGCACCCCCCTTGCCTGTCTCCGAACGAGTCCTCTTAGCCCTCGGCTCAAGCGGTACCTCCGAGATAACAAGGGGCAGCTCCCTCGGCCTCTTCACCGCCTTCTTCTTCTCGGCATTTTCCTTCTTCATGACGAGCCGCCTTGCTTGGATTGATGCCTCATCCATATCTGCAGAAAAAGCCATTAAGGGCAATGAGCAAGAATGTACGAAAGGATCGAGGGAAAAGAAACAACTACATACGGAGAACGGCGGGGCTCAGTCCAACGCTCGCCAGGCGAACCTCCGTCACCTTCGACCAATTAATACTAGGGGACGAACGAAGACGCTCGACAAACCCCCACTCCTCGACCGTCAGATCCCCCTGCCCCGGCGCAGGATAACTCGGCTTGGAGTAATTCCATCGAGTCGGAATGTCCCAGGGCCATTCACTCCGGATCACCAGATACTTTTTCCTCCAGTCCTTAATAGAGTCAGGATGGCTATGAACAACCTTCCTCCTGCTCCGGGGGGAGATATAGTAAACCCCCTCGGCTGCCGAACAAAACATCAGCATCGCTCGGAACACGTTCAAGCGCAAGGGTACCCGTTGTTCCTCGCACCTCAGTACAAAGCTGATTATCTGCTCCCAAGAGTTCGGCCCGTACTGCATCGGCGCCAAGGAGGCCCAGTTCAACACTTCCCGAACAAACGGATGGACCGGCAGCCTCAGTCCAGAAATAAACGCGTCCACAGGGAAGACACAATACCAAGCAGACAGGGGATCGGTTGGGCGAAGAGTAGAGCTCGGCAGCATCAATTCGTAACTAAGACCTATGTGGTACGCCAACTGCAAGACTTCCAAATCCCCGCCATCCAAGGCGGTCAGAATCGCGTCCATCAACACTCTCGGCCGACTCGGCGAAGAGGCCTGCACACCAAAGAGCTCCTGGTCGGACAGGTCGTCAGGATATTGACGGAAATGCTTCGGTTGCGCGGGCGAACCAGTCCCCTGGCTCGAGCCACCGGTCCCCAACCCTACCTTCCTCGGAGCCTTCTTCCTCTTCTCGGATCGCTCCGACGAGGGAGTGAATAAGGGCCCCCGACCAGTCAGCATGGAACTCGGGCCTGCCCCCGGAACCGTGGATCTCCTTACAATGCCGCCCTCGCCTCTCTCACCCTCGGTAGCCGGCTCCAAAACACGGACGTCGTCCGAACCGTCAGTCGCTTCCTCCGACTCACCGCTCTCCACCACGAAGGAACGACGGGAGCGCGACCGCCTCGCACCATATGCCACCTCCTCAACCACCGGTTCCTCCCACGAAACCGTGTCAGAAGACTCGTCAACGTACACTGACTCCTCCTCGAGTACGGGCTCCTCCCAGGACGTCGAGTCAGAGATGGGCTCCACCTCCCCCCGAGACGTCGACGCTGATGAGCCGGACTGAGCCCTGTCCATCTATGCCTAGGCCAAGTAGACTTGCTAACTCACCTGGGGTCACTCCGGAAGGGCAAGTCTGGTACAGCAAGACGCGAAGATGAGCGCTGAAGTGTTGAAAAATTTTATTTTGAAAGAGAAAGGAGTGAACAAATAGGGGAGAGGGGGGACTATTTATAGGAGATAGAAGCGACTCCTCGATTCCCGCGAATACTGTTCACCTATCCAACATGCAACTGCCGCCTAAGAACTCGCGCCACATCCTCAAAACGTGCGACGCTGACATCATCCATTAACAGGCGGGCAGCCAGTCAAGGAGGCCAGCGTGGAAGAAGTATTCGGAAGAGGAAACATTTTTATTTTTCAGATTTAAGGCGCCGTCCTCAGACAGACGCCCCGGGCTCCGAGACTGGGTCGGTTCCCCTTTCACCCGCGAGCAGCTCGGGGCTTACAGCGTCATCGGCCGAAGACCCGAACTGTTCCCGGGTGAGACAGAAACCGCCTCAACCTGGAGCCTTATTGGGACACAGAATAGTCAACCTCCAATCGGAGAACTACTCATCTGCCCGGGGCCCAAAGCTTCAAGACGCCCCCCTCAGAAAGCACACCGGTCAAAAGCAGATCAACACCCGAAGGCCGAAAGAAGTGCTCCATTCCGAGCCAGTTGATGCAACTGCAAAGGCCCGGCCTACTCCAGCAACCGAACCCTCGCAGTTGCAAACAACCGGCCCGGAACGCCCTTCATCCCTCTCGGAAGGATAGAACCTCCGCTATTGCAGACGGCTCACCCTTCGACGTTCGGTCGTTATCCCTCTCGCCCGGACTCCCCCTGGATCTGACCGCCGCATCAGGGCCATCAGATCCAAGAGAAGATCGGGCGACAAAGAAACTACCTCTCCGACAAAACCGGGGGCAAGAATTTGCAAAAAACAGGCGTCCGCCGAAGCAGACACCTTTATGGGCCAAACAGACCACCTTTGCCTGGATTTGAACCACAACGAGAAAGGGGGAGGTGGGTACTTATAAGCCCCCCCCAGGGGCCAGCCATTATGATGTGGGGAAAACCAAACGACGGAAGACCATGCGCCATACCGTTATTTAGCGGCGCCATTAACGCACCTAGGAAATGGGAATCTTGCACAGGTCCCAAGGCGCCCCCCAAAAAAATGCTTCGCGAAAACAACGGACCACGCTACTCAGAACAACCCCAAGGCACAGCGGTTCGCCCCATAACGGCCCGTAACTCCCCCTCACCAGCTCGAGGTCCGGTCTGGCACCAGGATACTCTTCTCAGGAAGAAACAACGGCTCGCCTTCGCCCTCACCGACCCGTAATCCCTCGCCCGCTCGAGGTCAGGTCTGGCACCTAGATACTCTCCTTCGGGAGATCCACCGGCTGGCCATCACCCTTACCAGCCCATAATTCCCCCTCGTCTCGAGGTTCGGTTTGACACCGGGGTACTCTTCTCAGGAAGAAACAACGGCTCGCCTTCACCCTCACCGACCCGTAATCCCTCGCCAGCTCGAGGTCAGGTCTGGCACCTGGGTACTCTTCTTCGGAAGATCCACCGGCAGGCCATCACCCTTACCAACCCATAATTCCCCCTCACCTCGAGGTTCGGTCTGGCACCAGGGTACTCTTCTCAGGAAGAAACAACGGCTCGCCTTCACCCTCACCGACCCGTAATTCCTCGCCAGCTCGAGGTCCGGTCCGGCACCTGGGTACTCTTCTTCGGAAGATCCACCGGCTGGTCATCACCCTTACCGACCCGTAATTCCCCCTCATCACGAGGTTCGGTCTGGCACCGGGGTACTCTTCTCAGGAAGAAACAACGGCCCGCCTTCACCCTTACCAGCCCGTAATCCCTCGCCAGCTCGAGGTCCTGTCTGGCACCCGGGTACCCTTCTCAGGAAGGCTCAATGACTTACCATCCCGTTTTTACAACCATGAGCACTCCTCCACGGCTAGCTTCCGCACCCCCTGCAGGAGTGGGGGGCTTGTGTGACAGTGTAAAAATGGCCTGAGGCCCATCTAGGGCCCAATACAATTCCTACTCAGGAAAGCAAGAATAACAACCCGGTTCGGCTCCAGACCCCTCCAGGGTCGGCGCCGAACCTCGTGTTTGCCCTCACAGTGCCGGCTTCCCCGTACGGACGAGCCTCAGTATCCCCCGGGGTCCGATCCGGGGCAGCCCCTCAGGCCGTCCCCCCTCTCTGGCGGGGCGGAAGGATGACCTGGCGCAGCCTAGGCCCTCCGATTCCCCCAGAGGCACAGAGGACTCACGATGGGCCACGTCAGCTCCAAATACCGCCAAGGGTTTCGCCACGTCAGCCCTATACCACTCCTGGTATCACCACAACCGCCCTAAACCCCCTGGGCCTTCTGCCACGTCAGGCCCATGGGCTTTCGGATCCAAACCCGGCCCCCAAGCGAAACCAAACCCGGTTGGGATTCTCTATAAATACTAGACCCTCACCCACCTTTTGGAGGTAATCAATCTTTTGCCACTTAAATATATCTAGTTATTGCTACTCTCTCACAGAGACTGATTAGAGCGTCGGAGGGTCCGCCACCGGGACAAACCCCGGTGTTTCAGGACCGTCTGCAGGTACACAAGACCTCGGATCCGACCCTTCCGATCCGAGCCCAACCCTCAACGTCTTTCCGAGCTCATCGGAGGCCCCAGAAGGTCAACCGAAGGTCGGCAGACGAGCGGCAATCTCCTTCAATACAAATTGAGTTCGAACTCACACCTGGTGCTTCCACACGTGTCTCAGAAATAAACAGCATCAGAAAGCAACTGAAAAATGGAGAATCTGCATAGATTTCACCGACCTCCACAAAGCATGTTCGTAGGATCCCTTCCATCTACCAAGCATAGACGCCTTGATCGATGCCACCTCAGGTCATGAGCTCTTAAGCTTCATGGATTCCTTATCTAGATACAACCATATCTGAATGTTTCCACCAAACATCCCGAAGATGTCCTTCATCATCGACCAAGGACTTTACTACTACCGAGTCATGCCCTTCAGGTTGAAGAACGTCGGAGCTACATACCAACACTTGGTGAACCAAGTTTTCAAGGAGCATATCGGCCAAAACATGGAAGTATATGTGGATGATATGCTCGTCAAGAGCCTTAAGAAAGAGAACCATGTGGCCGACCTCCAAGAAGCCTTTGATGTACTATGGTGACACAGCATGTGACTAAAATGTGCCTTCGGGATCTCCTCCGGAAAGTTTCTAGGATTCATGTTCAGCCAAAGAGGAATTAAAGCCAATCCTGGAAAGATCAGAGCCATACTCGACATGTCTCCCCCAACTACCATCAAAGAAGTCCAAAAGCTCATCGGCTGCTTCTCCGCCATTAGGCGCTTCCTCTTTAAGTATGGGGAGAAGTGGCTCCTATTTTTCAAAGCTCTCCGAGGAACAAAGAATATTTGAGTTAGACTTTAAATGTCTCAAAGCACACCTCATCAATCCTCCACTCCTTAGCAAGCCCAATCCGGGAGAGGTCTTCCACCTCTACTTGACTACTTTAGATTAGACTTTTAGTGCCGTCTTTGTAAGGGGAAAAAACAGGCTACAAAAGCCAATTTACTACATAATCAAGGTACTCCACGATGCCGAGCTTCGATACTCAAAGAAGGAGAAGATGGCCTATGCACTAGTCACAGCCGTCCGAAAGCTCCATCCCCACTTCCAATACACGCCATCTGGGTTCCCACCAATCAGCCACTCAAACAAGTGCTCCACAAGCCAAAAAGCTTTAGGAGACTTATGAAGTGGTCTATTGAGTTAAGTCAACATGATATCATTTATCGACCAAGAATATCAATCAAGGCCCAAGCCTTAGTCGAATTCATCATCAAAAGCACTATCCATGATCCCCCTGGGGAATGAGACAACCCCCCACTTTGGAATGTCTATGTGGATGGGTCCTTCTGCCTTGAAAGGAATGGAGTCGGAGTCATCTTGCTCAGTCCCAACGAGTTCATTCTCTAGTACTCACTGCCCTCAATTTTCCTGCTTCCAACAATAAGGCCAAGTATGAAGCCTCATCGCCAGACTCCTTGGGCCCCCAACAATAAGGTGGGGTCCGAGGGTTTTTAAACGCTCAAAACCCCTGACCCATGGGCTCCCAACTCTTTGGGCCCCCAAAGATCGGGGAAGCCTAGGAGCCCCAACGCAAAAAAAAAGGGAAAGCGATGCATGTCCCACACGTGTCGCCTAGGGGTGTCAAAAAATACCATATTACCGTACCATACCGTACCATACCATTACCATACCAAACAATACCGAAATTTGGTAATACCGTACCAAATTTTCGGTATTGTACCGTACCGATTTTTGATGGTATGGTACTGGTACAAAATTTTTATACCATTGGTATACCGTACCGTACCGAATATATTTAATATATATTTAATATCATTTTTTTCCCAGTCTTTCTTTTCATTTTCTAGGTCGTACTCGTAGGCAACCGTCTCTTCTTCCTCTTCCCTCTTCTCTTCCAGTCTTCCCGAATCCCGACCCCTCCTCTACTCCTCTTCCCTCACCTCCTACCGCAACCCCAATCCGCCTCCATCGATTCGAAAATCGAAACCCCCCCTCTTGGCCTCTTCTACAGTTCTACTCCAATGATCCAATCCGCCCTCCTCCACTGATTCGATTGTCGAAACCCAAAGTCGAAACCCAATCGCCCTCCTCTACTCCAATCCGCCCTCTTCTACTCCAATCCGCCCTCCTCTACAGCGGCACAGCCCCCTCGATTTGAAAGCCAAAGTCGAAACCCATCGCCCTCTCTCACCCTCTTCTACTTCAGCCCGAATCCTTTCTCACGTTCAATCCTGTTGACAAGAGAACTGCTCTAACCTACGTAGATTATAGTGGCAATTGGTATCGTGCCAGTAAAGGTGCTCCTGAGCAGGTATATTCCTTCTTATGAGATTTAATTTTCTTATTAAATTTGTTCCATATAGTATTATTAAGTCTCATGCATGTGGTCTAATTTATTTGTTTGTTTGCTTGTTTTTAAATAGATTGTTGCTCTTTGCAACTGTGGCGAAATTGTTAGAAAAAGGGTCCATAAAGTGATTGACAGTTATGCGCAACGTAGGGGAGATGAGCCTATGCAGAAGGTAAGCCATATGCAGACTGAAGAAATACAAAATATATGCCGGTTGTAGAATTGGATTCATATGCAAGTTGAAGAATTAGAAAACACATGCAGATTGAAGAATTAATCAAATGTATGTATATAGGACATACACAGTTGATGCAATGAAGTAATGCAGGTTGTGGAATTTAATCCAATGCAGGTTGTAAAAAAAGTAGCTCAATGCAGTTTATAGTAGAAGTAAGGATATGCAAATTTTAGAAGTAAATCTGATTGAATTGGAGTATGTATATATGTATATATGTTGATATAGAGTTCCCTTACACTGATGTAGAGCAAAACATAAACATATATATTGTAAAATCCCCTTTTTGAAATGAAACTTATGCAGAATTAGTAGATTGACTATATGCAGGTTGTGGAGAAATTGATGTATGCGGAATATAGAGAATTGCAATCATATGCAGATACAAAGGAATTTAGCATATGCAGGAATATCAAAATTGATCATCCTTACTAAATTAAAGTATATATGCAACTGATATATAAAAACCCCTTATACTGATTATGAAGTAGGTGTGTTTATATATATATGTGATGTATACAAATCCCCTTTACTGATTTGAAGAATATGTGCAGGTGTAGAAATGAATCATTATGCATATATATAGCAGATATAGAAATTTCCCTTCACTGAATATGAGTGTGTGTACATTTGTGATATATCAAAGATCCCTTCTCACTGATGCTAAGTTGGTGCAGGTTATAGGAGAGGAGTTGAATTATATTGAATTGAAAGGCATATGCAGATTGTAGAATGAAAGCATATGCAGGTTGCAATGTGAAAGCATATGCAGATTGTAATATGAAAGCATATGCAGTAATGCATAATGTAGAAAATACCCCTTTATGGACCCTTTTTCTAACAATTCGATATCTTAAATTCGATAGACCTCTTGGCTCGTAATATCATCCAATTCATCATGCTTTCATTCTCACTGCAGTGATGGTTCCTTTAAGCTCAGTTCAGATATAGCAGAGTCTGGGAGGTCTGCTTTTTATCCACCTTCAAGCCTCAGCTCTACATTTGGCTTTAAGATTCAGGATAGAAAGGGAAGGATGCATAGGTTTAACTGTGGTATTGCTCTCTACCGCTTGTTTGTTATTAAATTCTAATATTAAAGAACTGGGAAAATTGCTGCCATATTTGAGAAGATCTGAGTGAAATATACTTGTGCTTCCAGATACACATAGTATGGCAGACCTTTTAGCTTGCATTCTATAGAGGATTGGTGATGATATTGATCGGAACAATTTGCCCCAAATATTGGTACATTTAGACTCTCATACAGTACTAATATCTTAATTTTTCAAGTATGTAGATTCATTTCTTATTTCTCGTGTTCCAATTTTGTTAATGTTTGATCTAGTATGAAGATGAGGATCACGACAAGGTTGTTCTTGCATCAGACAGTGATCTTGCGGCTGCTGTTGATCATGCAAGGCTCATTGGTTGGAAGGTATCATGAATTCTGCCTATCTGAATATGTAGCAAGTAGCAGAAATAAATTGAGGTGCAAATATCCCTCATGGTGAAAGAGTAGAAAATCTTTTATGTTCACCTAAAGTTATTGTTTGTAGGTTTTTCATTAAAATAAACTTTTTTTGTTCTAACAAAGGAAAAGATGGTCGGGAGTCATTTGGAATAAAATCCAGAACTCGTACGGTATAGATTTTGTTTTCTTTTTCGTTTGTGTTGAAAATCTCATACAAAACCTCCAGGGGCTCTACCATTGGGGTTTGATGGAATGCTTAATCATTCAGATGGATTTAGATTCAAATAAGTAACTGATATATGAAATTAACCTCCTGTTTCTTTCTTCTTCCTCTTGTAGGCTCTAAGGCTGCATTTAGAATATCCCGAATTAGGTGGCAGCCGGAAGAAGAGCGGATCTGGGCTCGACTATATCCCTCTGAGGTGCAAATATTCCTCTGAAGCCTCTTCCAGGTTTTCCTTCTTTCTTGGCTTTTCATTTTTCCATTGTGTTCATCATATGAATAATTTCATTAGAAGGAACACAGTAATTTTTTTTTTGGAGATCTATGATGGGATATGTCTGAATTAAGTAATTAACTAGTTCTCAGCAAAGCTGAATGTGATGTGTCTGCTGTTTGTGACTTAATTCTAGGATAATTCATTCTATTGCTACCTCAAGCTTCATGTTTCTAATCTTGACATTTTGTCCCTATATTTTGCTTAACTTGAGCTCTGTTTAGCTTGAAATTAGCTACAAATAGAATGCCTCGATCATGTTCTTTTTCGCAAGGGATGTCTTTGTCATCTATAGAAAGGTAAATCAAAGTATCAAAAATTTGCGATCACTTAACCCGTTATCATGTTCTTTTTTGCGATCACTTGATGTCTGGTACTACCATGGTACTACCATTACCATACCAATATTTCGGTATTACCGAACTCGGTAGTACCGAAATTTTGGCATGGTAATGGTAGAGAAATTTGTGTACCAAGTATTTCGGTACGGTAGACAGTAGAGTAATTTTTGTACAGTACGGTACGGTATACCACCTCTACATGGACTTGCCTGTTTTGGAGGGATCTCCCCATTGTTTTGCATTATAAAAGAGGAATCTTCTGATGCACCAATGTGTTTAGGCATGACTATTTGTCTCCATTGAATAAGTGGAGTGGCTTCGGGCGAGGGATTCAGATTTATTATTGTGTCAGGATGAGAACTAGTTTGGACTTGGTGAAAGATGAGGTGTCAGGTTTGGAAGTTCTTGGTATAGTTGGTTATGGCAGATGCTTCAAGCTCGTTTACAGTTTTTAAATTATTGTGACTGTTTTTTGGTGGTGACTCTATGGCGTCGAGGGGGAGAATGGAGCCCCCATTGTAGCGGTGTAGCATGCTCGTGCCGCCTGTTGGCTTCCTACAGCTTGGCCTACACCAGCTGTTGTTAGGAACTTTATTTTCATGTGAAATGCGAAGGTAACTGCATGAAATGCTGCTAGGCCGGGACGACCAAATATAGCATTATATGCAGCTTTGGCATCGATTACCATAAAGTCCAGTGCTTCTGTTTGAATAGCGGGGGTTTTCTCTGCTGTTACATCAAGTGCGACAATTCCCTCGACTTGGACAGGTGCACCAGAGGAGTCATGAAGTGTATAACTGACTGGCTTGAGTTGGTCTTGAGAGAGCTTGAGAGCATGAAATGTAGCCATGAAGAGGATGTTTACTGAGCTGCCATTGTCCACCAGAATGCGGCGTACCTCATGATTTAGCATGCAAAGTTTTATGACCAATGCGTCACAATGAGGTGTTTGGATGCCTTCTAAGTCCTTGTTAGAGAAAGATATCGGGATCCCAGTGTGTTTGGCAGGCGGAATGTTATCTATGGAGTTGACTTTGCTGACGAAAGCTTTGCAGAAGGAGTTGGAATCTCCTCTCATCGGGTCTTCATGAATGGAGTGGAGGACGGTCATGTGTTCAGAGTCTTGTGACTCGCATGATCTCTGCTGACGCTTATTAGCCCTCCGGGATGGAGGATTTTTGGCATCGTTGTCTTTCAGAACGAAGTTGGAGAGATAGCCCCTGCGGATCAGGGCTTCCAGCTCTTCTTTAAGGGTTCGACAATTGTCAGTATTGTGTCCATGATCTCTGTGAAATGTGCACCACTTATTTTTGTCTCTTCTTCTGCTAGATGTTGACATCGTTGGGGGAAGGCAGATTATTCCGTCCTTCTCCACTTTCATGAGGATGGCTGATACGCTTGCATTGAGAGGAGTGAATTTGCCGAAGCGTGACTTTAGAGTTGGACGGCGTGAACTTGCACTGTTTTTCTGAAACTTCCTGAGTTCTTCCTCGCTTGTGTTCTTCCGTTTGTTCCTGGAAGATGAATCGTTCTTGCCTTGAGAATAGAGAGCTTCCTCGACCGTAATATACTTGTCACTCCTTTTCAGGAGCGCAGCGAAACTTTTGGGTGGCTTTTTGGCGAGGGAGGCTTTCAGGTCTTTGTCAGTGACGTTGTGGCGAAAGAGCTGCAGTTGCGACTAAAGTGTTCAAAGCAGAAATTAACCTTGCTTCAGTTGTTAAACGCTTGACGAAGTCCTTTGGCAGTTCTCCATCTTCTTGCTTCAGTTCTAGCAAGGAGACATTGGTTTTTTCAGTTCTCTAGCTAGCAACGAAGTGTGCAATGAAGAGTTCTCGAGCTGATCGAAAGAAAATGTAGATTCGGGTTTCAGACGTGAATACCATTCCCTAGCTGATCATTTCAGTGTAGCGGGAAATTTTCGGCACATGAGTTCATCGGTGGCGTTATAGAACATCATAAGTGTTTTGAAGCTCTCGATGTAGTTCGTCGGGTCTGATTCCCCGCTGTAAGATTCAAATTGAGGGGCTTTGAAGTTCCTTGGAACGGGTGCATCGAGGATGGTTTTGCTGAAGGGACGTTGATTTGGGCGATAGGCCCTGTTGGAGCAGTTTCTCTCATTCTCCATCTATTCTAGGCGATCTTCTACGTCTTGGATACGGCAAAGGACTTTGTCGTCCTTCTTTTGGGATCCAGTTGAAGCAATGTGGACTGAGATGCGGTCGTACTGAGGATGTTGTTCAGGACAATTTTGTCAGGAGCCCCCCGGTGTCTCTCCGTTGGAAGGAGTATGATTAGGCTTTTGGGGTGACTGTTGAGGAGGAATCTGATCTTCCATAGGAAGAGCTGGTTGACGAAGAGTGGTAGTTCGACGGCTGGAGGCCGCCCCCTTACCTCTTAGTCTTTGTGGCATGGCGGTAAATCTTACTTGTGTAGTTTTCCACATACGGTGCCAATCTGTTACTGCTTATTTCAGTGTGGGAGCAAACACATAGTGAGTTAATAATGGATGGAAACTACTAAAACTCAAACCTGTGCCTTGGCCGTTAAAAGAGGTTAGAGCTCCCGAGATTGAATCTGGATCGTTGATTGACCTCCCGTGATATGAATTCGACGGTGGATGATGCGGCCGACGGAGCTGCAAAACGCCTGAAACACCGGGGGGTGGCCCCCGGCGACAGACCCTCCGACGCTCAAGTCAAAATCAGAAAGAGAGAAAGTATGAGAGTGAAAACTGGCAAATTGTTGATTACCTGCTCACTGAAGAGGGGAAGGGGTATTTATATGCCTCAGAGACATTCTAGAGATCGAATCGTGACCGTTGGATTTTTCATGTCTCCCCCCTGAAGAGATACGATATCCCTGTTAGGAGATAAGAGATTTGACTCCTAGCCAGCATGGGCTAGATGTCTCTCTTAGTGGGCCTAATCTGTCACTTTTTATGGGCTTGGAAGAAGTCCATGTCTCGGAGGGCCCATGCCTGTAAAATAGGCCTGTGATGGCTCATCTATCGGTAGATGTTTTGAGATCCGTGCAGCGATCGTACGACTCTGATCTGCTGCGATTTTTACCATCATCAATCTCATTGCTTCATCTTTCTAAAAAAAAACAAGGTTTCATCTGACTAGGATAAGAATTTGGATAGGTTAATATAATATATAGATGAAATCCGAATTATGATAGAAAAATATAGATACGATGAGAGCATCCCGATTTTGATTCGCTTGAAATTTGGTTTTCGAACTCTAAGTAAGATGTTCTTCTTCACGATCTCATGTGGCTTTCTCCTGTCATATGCAGAATAGATTTATTTAATTGACATGGCTTGTAACTTAGAAAAAAGAAATATAAAATATGATTTTGAAATATAAGACTCTGTATATGAAAAATCTATATAATAAAACACAAAGAAAGCTATCAAGTGGCTCTCCTTCAATTCTCCCAAAAATCAAAGGCCCATATCTAACCTCACAATACATATTCCCCCCTCCAAAAGTTTCCCCTCAAAACTCAAATTCAAATCCCCCATCCAAAACAATTCCTATATTTATTTAATTCTTTTTTTCCTCTCTCTCTCTACCTCCCTCTTCTATTCAAAAAATTAAGAAAATAAAATTTTAAAGAATTTTAAAAATTTTAAAATTTTAAAAACTAAAAAATTTAAAAATTTAAAAACTTCAAAAATAATTTGAAAAAAAATCATATAATATATTTTTTGCTCTGTGTTTGCTACTTCAATTAATTTACTGGAGCTCCAAAACTATTTTATATGATCAAATAAGGTGCACCGTTCCGAAGTCGTGCCGTAGGCACGTGTCAACGGGCAAACCTAGTATTAAATGTAAGGATGATTTGCGAAAACATACCTCAAAGTAAAAAATAATAAGAAGGATGAAAATTAATAACAATCTCTAATATTTTAATAGAATAGTTGGGGTTGTTATTTATAGACAAACAAATGCGTGTATAACTAATATAAATAATAATATAAATGAGATCTCAAGTTTAACGCTATACTACGTCGAAATTTTTACTTTAACAAAATATATTTATTAAGACATGCATCGCACGTTAAAAATAAAAATAATTATAATCATAGCCTATATGAAAGTCATTAAAATACAAAATGAAAACTTTCAAATTTTTTATCTTAAGACTTCTTAATTATAAACTTCTCTTCCAACCTGCACATAAAAATAATAATCTTAACAAATTAAAAGGTAGTAAAATTCTCCTTCAGAACAAAATTGGGGAATGTAGAATCAGAGAAATTAACATCTAAATTGATAATTTGATATATGAATAGGATGCCACATATTTGCTTAAAAGTTATGGAAAATCTAAAATCTTTTAGAATTACCAATTATGTTTAAAAGATATGTTATCTTATATTGCAAAGGAAGATTTAATGATTTATATTTAATTTTTATTTAAATTGAGAGAGGGAAAATCCTTGGAAATCTAAGAATCCTATCCCCATGGAAAATTTTTGTGGGAATTGAAAAATAAAAAATTTATAGGAATCTTAGTTTGCTGAAAATTTGAAATTAAAAATTAGCATATCGAACATGGGAAACTAAATTCCCAAATTAAGATTTACATGAAACAAAAAAAAAAAAAATCCTTGTACCAAACACCCCCTTAGAAGAAGGCCAATGGATCTCTAAAAGCCCTCCCCATTGACAAATTTTCAAAAACCACCCCCCAACCAATCGCCATTTTTGGGCCCCACATAAAAAAATTGGCGATTGCGAAAATGGAACTGCAAAGATGTGGTTCCATTTTGCACCGCATCTGGTGGGCCCCCCTTTAAAAAATAAATTTAATATTTGTTTTGTTTTTTGTTATTTATTTTGTTTTAATTTCATCTTTTAAACTTCTTTTTAAGTTAACTATTATAAATAATAATTATACCTTTGTTAATTTTTTACGAAGATTTTCAAAATGATGCCAATATTGATTTTCTTCCGGATTCGTTTAAGTTTTAAAATAATAATATAGATCAATTAATTATATTAAGGAGAAGCTGAAATGCATAGATATTTGTATGCATTAATAGATTATTTGTATATTTTTTTCCTACGGATTTTTTAACGAGACCATCAATAATTGTAAACCTCTTTCTTCGTAAGTGTATTATCTATTTATAATTAATTGTATTATAACTTTTTAATTATATGTAATATTTTTTTTGCATTCAAAAAAAAAATTTGTGTAAATTTTTTTTTTGAAATCCCAAAATAGGATACCATTGGAGTACCCCATTTGAAACCCCAGATCAAAATGACATATTCTAAGGAATATACCAAAATGGAACCCAAAATGGGGATGGAGATGGATTCCATTGGGAATGGTCTTATTCTCTCACCGACCCAGCTCTACCTTTCGCGACCGTGTTGTTTTATTTTAGTTAATTATTTTTCTCTTTGCAGCTCACTCTCGTTTTTTTTTCCTTTCCTTCCGGTAAAGTGGTTATGTGGTTATTTTATCGTTTTAGTGTTTAGACTAAAGAAAAAAACAATTTCCTAACTTGGGGTCCCAAATTGACTTATTAATTTCCTAACTTGGGGTCCCAAATGAACTTTTTATTCCCTATTTTTGTTGAGACATCCAAATCTAATTACCTATTAGTTTTTTTTAATAAATTTTTTGAGAAGGGATCTAAGAAAAACTCATGTTATAAAGGGAGTAATAAGAGAGTAAGCCAAGATTACAAAATTAAATAGGGCAAAAGCCAAAGTACCCCCCCAACGTTTGGTCTGAGTACAAAATGCCCATACAACGTTTGAAAAAATACAATAAACCCATTATTCCGTTAACTTAACCCTATCCGTTAAGTTATAATTATTAATTTACTTTTTTATCCTTACCTTTTCATATTTAAGTTATAATTATTAATTTACTTTGTTTGCCTAGGCTATTGCAAACATAACATGTTGCATGAAGGAGAGGAGCGAAAATGACGGGCATGGTCACATCACGTATAGAAACTAGACTTAAAATTTCATTTATCGAAGTTATGTGATACTCGGACCTTTTGTGTGAAAGGAGGTATCAAGTGAGAGCAATAGACAAAATCTATAAGCGCATACCTCTGAAAATATTAACTAACTGAACCCAAATGATTGGATAATTTGCATCATTAATTAGATCCAATCAAGGGTTATGAATTGTGAAAGATGATAGGCAGCAAAGAGGGGGAATCTATTACACAATCATTCATTATAGTATGGATCTTAATTAGATCTTATATGGATCTTAAGTAGTAAATTATTAATTAGACAATTATTTTTGAGCATATGGATTCAACTGCCTTTTCCCAGATACTTTGTAATATTAGTGGTGAGGTTGGGTTTCGACCATGGAATCAAATATGAGTCAGTACTCAGATGCATTAGCTGATATGGACTGGGAATTCGCCTACCGATACTCCCAATATTTCTGATATTATAAAAAAATGGCAGCCTCTTATTCTCTCACCGACCCAGCTCTACCGCGACCGTGTTGTTTTATTTTAGTTAATTATTTTTCTCTTTGCAGCTCACTCTCGTTTTTTTTCCCTTTCCTTCCGGTAAAGTGGTTATGTGGTTATTTTATCGTTTTAGTGTTTAGACTAAAGAAAAAAACAATTTCCTAACTTGGGGTCCCAAATTGACTTATTAATTTCCTAACTTGGGGTCCCAAATGAACTTTTTATTCCCTATTTTTGTTGAGACATCCAAATCTAATTACCTATTAGTTTTTTTTAATAAATTTTTTGAGAAGGGATCTAAGAAAAACTCATGTTATAAAGGGAGTAATAAGAGAGTAAGCCAAGATTACAAAATTAAATATTATAATTTCCTATCCGTACAAATAATTGATCCCTAACTCTTGATTAGTAGTTAGCCTCACCGTTTCTATTAAAAGAAAACCCTAGAACGAAAGCAAAAAGAACAATCAAGAAGAAAAAAAATCCCCAGATCGAAGAAAAACCAATGGCCATCTCTGTGGGCCCCCGCGCTCTTCTCCTCATCGCCGTCGTCTTCCTTGTCTTTTCGTCCCTCGTCAACGCCGCTTCCTTCGAGTACTGCAGTAAGCTCTTCAATTCCCAAATTTGTAGATCAAGAAGGTTTCTTTTTGATCATTTGGTTGTACTAGATTCCAATTCTACAAGAAACCCTAGAAATTTGAGGTTTTGAGAGATGGGAAACAAAAGATTAGAAATTTTGATGAGGGGATGGTAGCTTAATTGCCCTTTTGGTCCTAGAATTATTTTTATGTGAAAAAAAGATCAAATTTTGTTGAGGGGATTATAGCTTCATTTCCCTTTTGGTGTAAAATTTTTTTGATGTGGAATATGGTTCATTGTTAATTAATGATAAAGAACGAATGTTGATAAGGGGATTAGGGGATTACAGCTTGATTTCCCTTTTGGTGGAGTAATTTTTTGATGTGGAATATGGATCTATGTTTATATGATTTTAGTGCTAAATTAGGGTTTAATCTGCAAAGTGTATTATTTCGTACCGAATGTTCTTAAATATTCATTTTTTATGTATGGATCCAACATTAGCTCTCTTTGGTATTGCTGTAAACAAAAACTACTTTCATTGATAATGGTTGGTACCAAAAGTACTTTTAGAAAGAATTTTGTTTAATTAAAAAAATTTCCTATTAAGTAAAAAAAACTTTTTTGGGAAACTAAACTCACTACTTTAGGTACATTGAGAAAAATGCTAAAAATAGTAGTTTTAGATAAAATATTTTTGATTAAACACACTTTTCGTTAAGCTTACCAAACACCTATTTTCAACCTAAAAAAGCTTTCAAAGCGAGAAGCACCAAAAGCAATGCCAAACAAAGCCTTAGGATGTACTTTATCTTGGCTGGTGAACCTAGTTTTGTACGAAAATTATAATTGTAAGTGTGACTACTACTGCAGTTGTAGTTGCAACATTGGGGGCGAGCTGTAAGTAAGGTGGAATGGAATTATTCCAATCCTACTTGCACCTGAAATGATTGCAAGTTGGAGACTGTATGTGAGCCCATTCTGAAACACAGGTGTGTTCAACCCAAAAGTTGCGTACACAAACATTTTGGACATCACTTGTAGGATTATTGCATTTTGGGTCCAGTTGCAATGGATCTAGGCTTTGTCAAATGGCCCTACATGCACCACTCTGGTTGAGTCATTTGGTTTTGAATCAAGTGCTGTTTAATTTGGTTTGTCTGGGATTTATAATGCATGCTATTTGACTTTGGGGATCTGAGCTCTTATGGGGAAGTTGTAGATTAAAATTTATGTTGCAAAATTATTTTAGTTCAGAAAAGTTGTGGATAGAGTCTTAGGACTTTCTAACCTAACGGCATATAGGCAAGAGCTTTGGTAAAGAATATTTGTTCTCTCGATGTTATCTCATTATTTTCTACCTGATCAGCATATTGGTATGAACTTTTGTAATAAAATATTTCATCTTTTTTGTGATCTCTTATGAAAGTTGTATAATGATTGCAGATAAGAGGGCAAATTATGCTGTTAAGGTCACTGGGATTGAGATTCATCCTGATCCGGTTAAAGGCGGCGAGCCAGCTCAGTTTAAAATTTTAGCAACTACTGGTATACTTTCTTACTAATTCCACTCTTTATATATTGATTGTCTAGACTCCCTTTCTCTTTTTTTTCTTCTCGCTCTTTTTTTTTCTTCTCTGTTTAGTACGATTGATTCTTCCATCTTATTTCATTGTATCATACATGTTTTAAATGTGTTTCATGCGCTAGGCAGTTAAAATCGGTTTTTGGAACTAATCGGTCTAGAAGCGATTAGTGATTAATCTGTTAATCAGAAAATAGTTGTGAATTAAATCGGAAAAATCGTGTGTAATATATATATACTAGATTTGCCCGTGGCCACGTGCCTACGACACATCATCAGAATGATACAGCACATAAAAAGTCTTGTAAACACTAAATCAACAATTTTGTAGCTGAAGTTTGAATAATATGACAATAATTAGTTGTAAATAAAAGTCCATGTTTCTACTAGTATATGATGAAAAATAATTATAAGTTAAGATATAAAAGTCCATGTTTCCACACACACACACACACACACACACACATATATATAGAGAAATAATTATATAAATAAATGAGTTGTTTTGGGGGGGGATTTAAATTTGAGTTTTGGGGGGAATTTAAATTATGTAAAAATAATTATATAAATAAATTTAGATTTGCCCGTGGGCACGTGCCTACGACACGTCTTCAAAACGATACAGCATATGAAAAGTTTTGTAAACAGTAAATCAACAATTATGTAGCTCAAGTTTAAATAGTATGACAATAATTAGTTGTAAATAAAAGTTCATGTTTCCATATATATATATAGAGAGAGAGAGAGAGAGAGAGAGAGAGAGAGAGAGAGAGATAATTAAATAAATAAATGAGTTGTTTTGGGGGGTTTGAATATGAGTTTTGGGAAGAAACTTTTGGGGGAAAAATGTGTTTTGTGAGGGTAGATATGAGCCTTTGATTTTGAGGGATTGAAGGAGAGCCACTTGATAGCTTTCTTTTGCAAATATTTGTGCAAACCACTTAACCCGTCATTGGCAATGAAAAGCCTTAACCCGTCATTGCCAATGACGGGTTAAGTGGTGTGCACGCGTTTGCACAACATTTGAGTTTGCAATAGAATAAATCCCAAATATATATATAAATTATCTAACTTCATTATGTAGCAACCTTAAATCATATCATAAAACTATTATAAGATTATCAAATAGAAACATATAGTTATAGAGAAAAAGAAGAGAGTACTTGGTTTGAGCTGATTTTGGGTTCAAAATGTGGGTCGGGTCGGGTTTACTGGTTGGCTCCAGCGAACAAAAACAATCAGGGAGGAGCTGCAAGAGGAGGAGGTGCAGCGGCTGCGAGTCGGGTTTGGGTTTGCACGAGGAAGAAGAAGAGAGTGGCGGCCGGTCGGGTTTGAGTTTGCACGAGGACCAAAAGGGATTTGAATTTTGGATTTGGATTTGAGTTTGGGTCGGATTGAGCCCAAATAATGTAAACGAGCATGAAAATTAAAGGAGGAGATTTAATCGGTTAATCGATCATTTAAAATCGTGCCGATTATACCCGATTAAATCGGTAACTATTGAAATATGGAAAATCTCTAAAAATAATAATTGCTTAGCCTCCGATTAGCAATTATTCGGGGATTAATCGGGCGATTAATCGGATTTTAACTGCTTAGTTCATGCGTCACAAATGTCTGTAACATACCTGAATTTATCATTGAGGAACTTCTCGTAATAATGTATCGAAGATTTAGAATTTTTTGAATATGTTAGCACAACACAACTACAACCTTCTACTGGGCTTATAGATCAGCAACTTGGTTCATGGTTGTGCTTATCAATAGGATGACTACTCTATATGGTACGCTCTATTGCACTGGATGCTAACATGAATGCTTATAGAAAAAATATTATGTCAGCTGTTATGTACTTAATGTGCATAAGGGAGGTATCCAGCAAGTGTTTAGTGAATTTAAGCAACATGTGACATCTATGTTATTTCCTATATCATTTATGGGTAGTCTACCAATGTATAAATTGGAGCGCTACGAAGCTCGAAATAGCTCGCTATTTAACCTAATTCTACCCGTTTTGCTATAAAGCTCATGTGCAAAATCCATTTTCTATATAGCTCTGTGCTATTTTTGTGTAGCTCATGCTATTTGTGCATTATAGCTGATGCCTTTTGTTTTTGGGGTGTGGGGGCAGCAGGTGTTAGTTCTTGTAATTTGTGAAGAGGAAACTGTGGTACTGGCGTCAGTCCGATCCTGGGGAGTAGGACCGGCTCGGGAGTAGCAGCAGAGAGATAGAGGCCGGGTGCTCGGCTCGGATCCAGTAGTTCGGCTTGGATCTTTGATGCTATGCTCGGATCCAGTAACTCGGCTAGGCCTTTTGTACCTGCACACTGCCTAGAAACACCGGAGAAGTCCCGGCGACAGGCCTTCCGACGATCTAGTCAGTCACTGAGAAAGCAACAATAGCTAAGGGTTCAGGTGGAGAAAAGTTTATTACCTTCAGAAGTGATGAAGGAGTCTGGTATTTATAGGCAGAGGTAAATGGGTCTGAGATCCTAACAAACCGGGTCGGACTCGCTCGCCTGTGGGCCTGAATGTGCTGAAGCCCATTTGACTCGTTTGACTTGATGATTACAGGGGAGTGAAGTTTGAGGAGATCTGGTGGTCCAGATGGGGCCACGTCACTTACCCCATATCAGGAGCCCCCCACTCCTGGAGGGCGGCGTAAGCCAGCCGTGTAAGAGTAGTCTGTCCTCGTTGGAAGAGTGGAGCGGTGTGTTCGGAGAGTATGACTCGTAGCTTCTTGGAGTGGTAAGTGGGGTAGGACGAAGGAGATCCTCTGAAGGAAGAGGCGTTGAGGGTCGGGAGCCGAACGTCGAGCGCCGAACCGAGTCTATGGGGGCCAAGAATTTGGCTCGAGCTTTATGAACGATGCGTCGAAGGCCAAGCGTCGAGCCCTTATGCGCTCGGATGCCGATGCTTACTGCCGTGCGTTGTGCTCCGAAGCTTGTAGTGAGCTAGGGGGTGGCTCGAGGTTACCGCCAAGCGTCGAGCCCCCAGTTTGAGAAAGCTTGGGGGAGGCTCGGAATCTCTGCCGAGCGTCGAGCTCCAAGCTTGTTGTAAAAGCTAGGGGTGGCTTGGAATGCTGCCGAGCATCGAGCCTCTAAGCGTGTTGTAAAAGCTAGGGGTGGCTTGGAATCGCTGACGAGCGTCGAGCCCCTAAGCTTGTTGTAGAAGCGAGGGGGTGGCTCGAGGACACTGCCGAGCGTCGAGCCCCCAGCTTGCTGTAACAGCTAGGGGGTGGCTCGGAATTACTGCCGAGCGTCGAGCCCCTAAGCTTGCTGTAAAAGCTCTGGGTGGCTCGAGGTCATTGCCGAGCGTTGAACCCCCAAAGCTGCTGTGAAAGCTCTGGTGGGCTCGGAATCACTACCGAGCGTCGAGCCCCTAAGCTTGCTGTAAAAGCTCTGGGGTGGCTCGGAATTGCTACCGAGAGTCGAGCCCCTAAGCTTGTTGTAGAAGCGAGGGGGTGGCTCGAGATCACTGCCGAGTGTCGAGCCCCCCAGCTTGCTGTAAAAGCTCTGGGGTGGCTCAAGGTCATTGCCGAGCATCGAGCTCCCAAGCTTGCTGTAAAAGCTCTGGGGTGGCTCGGAATCACCACCGAGCGTTGAGCCCCAAGCTTGCTGTAAAAGCTCTGGGGTGGCTCGGAATCACTACCGAGCGTTGAGCCCCCAAGCTTGTTGTAAAAGATAGGGGATGGCTTGAGGTCATTGCCGAGTGTCGAGCTCCCAAGCTTGCTGTAAAAGCTCTGGGTGGCTCGGAATCGCTACCGACCGTCAAGCCCCCAAGCTTGCTGTAAAAGCTAGGGGATGGCTCGGAATCACTACCGAGCGTCGAGCCCCCAAGCTTGTTGTAAAAGCTCTGGGGTAGCTTCGAGGTTATTGCCGAGCGTCGAACCCCCAAAGCTGCTGTAAAAGCTCTGGGGTGGCTCGGAATCACTACCGAGTGTCGAGCCTCCAAGCTTGCTGTAAAAGCTCCGGGGTGGCTCAGAATCGCTGCCGAGCGTCGAGCCCCAAGCTTGTTGTAGAAGCGAGGGGGTGGCTTAAGGTCTCTGCCAAGCGTCGAGCCCCCCAGCTTGCTGTAAAAGCTCTGGGGTGGCTCGAGGTCATTGTCGAGCGTCGAGCCCCCAGCTTGCTGTAAAAGCTCTGGGGTGGCTCGGAATCATCAACGAGCGTCGAGCCCCCAAGCTTGTTGTAAAAGCTTTGGGGTGACTCAGAATCACTACCGAGCGTCGAGCCCCTAAGCTTGCTGTAAAAGCTACGTTATGGCTCTAGGTCATTGCCGAGCGTCGAGTCCCAAGTTTGCTGTAAAAGCTCTGTGTGGCTCGAAATCGCTACCGGCCGTTGAGTCCCTAAGCTTACTGTAAAAGCTAGGGGATGGCTCGAGGTTACTGTCGAGTGTCGAACCCCCAAAACTTGTTGTAAGAGCTCTGGGGTGGCTCAGAATCACTACCGAGCGCCGAGCCCCAAAGCTTGCTGTAAAAGCTCTGGGGTGGCTCGGAATTACAACCGAGCGTCGAGCCCCCAAGCTTGCTGTAAGAGTTCTGGGGTGGCTCGGAATTACTACCGAGCGTTGAGCCCCCAAGCTTGCTGTAAAAGTTCTGGGGTGGCTCGGAATTACTACCGAGCGTCGAGCCCCCAAGCTTGCTGTAAAAGCTCTGGGGTGGCTCGGAATTACTACCGAGCGTCGAGCCCCCATGCTTGCTGTAAAAGCTCTGAGGTGGCTCGGAATCACTACCGAGTGTGGTTCCCCCAAGCTTGCTGTAAAAGCTCTAGGATGGCTTCGAGGTCATTGCCGAGCGTCGAACCCCCAAAACTGTTGTGAAAGCTCTGGGGTGGCTCGGAATCGCTGCCGAGCGTCAAGCCCTCAAGCTTGCTGTAAAAGCTAGGGGATGGCTCGAGGTCATGGTTGAGCGTCGAGCCTCCATGCTTGCTGTAAAAGCTCTGGGGTAGCTCGGAATCACTACCGAGCATCGAGCTCCTAAACTTGCAGTAAAAGCTCGGGAGTAGCTCGGAATTACTACCGAGCATCGAGCCCCCAAGCTTGCTGTAAAAGCTCTGGGGTGGCTCGGAATCACTGCTGAGCGTCGAGCCCCCAAGCTTGCTGTAAACAAGGTTGTAAACGGCGTCAGGCGGTGGCGGTTCGGCCAAGGACCGCCTACCGCCTAGGACGCCTAGGCGGTGCCTAAGCGGCGCCTAGGCGTTTTGTTTTTATTTTTTAAATATTAATATATTAACGTTTTAAAAGTTACATTTCTCTATTTTTTCTTGTAGTCTAAATCTTTTTGTGAAGTTGGAACTTTGGTGCTTGTAATTTAAATCATTTTGTGAATTCTTTAATCTTCATCCTAATATGATTGAATGATTCTTAATCTTGACAATGGAGGTTGTAGGGATGAAACAAACAATTTATTGGAGTTATTGCGATCAAGGACAACTAATCTTTCTGAAGAAAATGGCCAGGCCATGGGATTAAATGCATCACAATTCACAAGTGATGCTAGGCCAGAATGATTTTAGAAGTTTAATAACGATTATGGTGTAAACTTTAGATTCATAATGATATAAACAATAATCAGTCATATAAAATTTCAAATATAACGTGAACTAGTAACACCTTAATGTAAAGATGAAGAGACTTTTTTCTGTTGAAGATGAAGAGGATTTTTTCTGTTGAAGATGAAGGACTATTTTAAAGAATTTGAAAAAAAAATTACAAAAAAATCTGTCAGCCGCCTGATCCGCCTCAGCTGCATAGGGGCCGCCTGGTCCGCCTCGGCCGCCTAGGCGCCGCCATATTGACGCCTTGTACGCCTAACTGCCATTTCAACGCCTAGAGTACCGCCTATTGCATATGCGGTTCGTTCTCCTCTTTTTGAGCGCCTAGGCGTCGCCTAGGCGTCCGAGGCGGACGCCATTTAGAACACTGGCTGTAAAAGCTCTGGGTGGCACGGAATCGCTGCCGAGCGTCGAGCCCCTAAGCTTGTTGTGGAAGCGAGGGGGTGGCTCGAGGTCACTCCCGAGCGTCGAGTCCCCCAACTTGCTTTTAGAGCTCTGGGGTGGCTCGAAATCACTACCGAGCATCGAGCCCCCAAGCTTGCTGTAAAAGCTCTAGGGTGGCTCAGAATTACTACCGAGCGTCGTGCCCCCAAGCTTGTTGTGAAAGCTAGGGGATGGCTCGAGATCATTGCCGAGCGTCGAGCCCCCAAGCTTACTGTAAAAGCTCTGGGTGGCTCGGAATCGCTACCGACCATCTAGCCCCCAAGCTTGCTGCAAAAGCTAGAGGATGACTCGAGGTTACTTTTGAGCGTCGAACCCTTAAAGCTTGCTGTAAAAGCTATGGGTGGTAAAAACCGAAGCGAGCTCCGACCGTGCTTGCTGTGAGAGCAGGGGGTAAAAACTAAGGGTTTGTTTGTTTCACATTTTTTTTTCCTGAAATAATATCCTGAGTTGGCGTTTGTTTCAAGTGTTTTTTCCAAACACTATTCAGAATACAGATACCCCCCCTCTTTTCGAAAACAGCTCCTTTACTCTCTTCTCCATTCTTTTCCCATCTCCCTGCTCCTCCCGCTCGCGCGCTACAACCGAGCACGCCACCTTCTCCATCGCTGCACCCATCACCGAAGTGCCATCGTCTTCAACCTCCGAAGCGCCATCCTCATCATCTTCGCCACCCAGTCGTCCGCTCACCGCCTCACATTCCGAAGCGATACCCCGTCTTCGCCAGTCTCCGCTCGACCTCTCCCGCCATCTCCTCCTCGCGAGCGCTTCCCGCTCGCAGCACCGCCACCGTCGCCCGTGCTCCACTACTCCCTCTCCCCGTCGCGGCTTCACCGCGACGCCGCTGTCTTCAACCCTCTCCGCCGGAGCCTACCCTGTTCGGAGCTCCATTATCGAAGAGCTCCACAGTCACCGTAAACCTCTTCTTCTCCCAAAGTCGCCATCATCTCCGAGCTCGTCCCGAAGCGCCGCTCAGCCTCGTCAACCGCCGTCCTCGCTCTTCCCGCCGTTCGCAGCCCCTTCGCCGCATCCCGCTGCCGTCGCCTGAGTCCTCCGCTCCCCCTCCAGTCGCGCCGCCGCCTGAGCCGTCCCCGTCGCTGTTCTCCCGCTCGCTCTCTTTCTCTCTCCCCTCTCTCTCTATCTGTGATAAGGCGAAGAAGAAAAAGAAGAAGGGGATAGCACTGTGTTGTTGGGGTTGCTGTTGTATTGGGAATAGGGGAATCTTATTGTATTTGGTGTTGGGGTGGATTGTTATTTGGTGTGTTGGAGGTTGAGTTACTATTTGGAGTTGGTTGCTTTAGGAGTTGCTGTTTAGAGTTTTGCTAACTTGGAGCTATTGAAGGGATTGGATCACTTGATTGCTATTTGAATTATTGGAGTTGCTAACTTGGCGTGGCTGCCACACATCTCACACATGTTCGACTGCCCGGGATACTGATCCCGTTATTCTAGTGTTCAATTTCATCGTCGTCAACTAACAGGCAAGTCCACTTGAACTCTCTTATTTATTCTAGTTCAAGATTAATTTGATCTCACATGCAATCTTCTTTCCGACTACTGCTACTACTTGCTCTCACATGCAATCTCAACAAAACAAACTAAAAAATACTCCTCATTTAAGACTGAAGAACTGCAATTACCAAAAGAGGCAATGATAACATCAAAACATTTATCCAAATAGAATAACTGATACATGAACTGAGATTAACCTCACTGAATCTATATTATGTACATACAAGATTTTGAAATAAATTTTGTGCTCTAACGTGAAGAATCAACCGTGGAGATGATGGCGTCTGATTTTTGCTCGATTCACATGCTGCTCAGGTTTCTTGTTCTCATACTTGTACAACATTGCAATCTAACTACAACAGTTAAAAAAATGTCAGCAAATGATGAATGCAAATTGATATTCAAAATTGTCAGAAATATAACAGAACAGCTTTTAAACTCTCTTTTTCAGAAAAACAGCTTTCAGATAATAGTTTTCAGCTAAAAATATAACCGAACAGCTTTTAAACTCTCCTTTTCAGAAAAACAGCTTTCAAATAACAGTTTTCAGCTAGAAATATAACAGAACAGCTTTTAAACTCTCTTTTTCAGAAAAACAGCTTTCAGAATACAGTTTTCAGCTAGAAATATAACAGAACAGCTTTTAAAATCTCTTTTTCAGAAAAACAGCTTTCAGATAACAGTTTTCAGCTAAAAATATAACCGAACAACTTTTAAACTCTCTTTTTCAGAAAAACAGCTTTCAGATAACAGTTTTCAGCTAAAAATATAACTGAACAGCTTTTAAACTCTCTTTTTCAGAAAACAGCTTTCAGATAACAGTTTTCAGCTAAAAATATAACCGAACAGCTTTTAAACTCTTTTTTTCAGAAAAACAGCTTTCAGAATACAGTTTTCAGCTAGAAATATAACAGAACAGCTTTTAAACTCTCTTTTTCAGAAAAACAGCTTTCAGATAACAGTTTTCAGCTAGAAATATAACGGAACAGCTTTTAAACTCTCTTTTTCAGAAAAACAGCTTTCAGAATACAGTTTTCAGAAATAAATATAACCAAACAGCTTTTAAACTCATTTTCAGAAAAATAATTTTCAGAATACAGTTTTCAGAAAACTCTATTCAGAAAACTCTTTTCAAAACAACAAAACAAACGCAACCTAAAATTTTGCACGTGATGCTGACATCATGGGTGTAGAAATCGTGCCGTTTGAAATCCTAGTGGTCGTTAGATCTTGATGATCAAAGATTGGACGGTGAGGATTTTTACGTGGAATTTGAGGCGTCGTTTTCACTCTATAAATCCTCCACCCCTTCGTCATTTCTTTACGTTGCGTTCTCTCTCTAAAAACATGAGCTTCTATTTCTAAGCTGCCGGCGACGACTGTTACGGTGATCTCAGCTTACGGTATTCAGGTTAGTATTTTATTTCGTAATGTCGCGCTCTCAGTCCGGCTCTGAAGCGAGCCCTTCTGGTCAGGGTGAGGGGGATCGTGAGTCGGACTCAATGTCATGGGACCTGGACGACCGAACTTTGGAAGTGGAGGGATTGTCGGATTTCACGTTCTGGGATACAAATGATCAGGTTTTGGACGTGGTCCCCCCACAAAGTTGCGAGCTGGAGGTGGTAGTCATCGAGCGAGGAGGTTGAAGAGGAGGTTGAGGAAGGGGTTGAACAGGGGGGCTGTGAGGGAGGAGCCGAGGGAGTCAGTCCGGCTCCGAAGCGAGCCCTTTCGGTCAGGGTGAGGGGGATCGTGAGTCGGACTCAACGTCATAGGACCTGGACGACCAAACTTTGGAAGTGGAGGGATAGTCGGATTTCACGTCCTGGGATACAGATAATCAGGTTCTGGACGTGGTCCCCCTACAAAGTTGCGAGCTGGAGGTGGTAGTCATCGAGTGAGGAGGTTGAGGAGTAGGTCGAGGAAGGGGTTGAACATGGGGGGCCGTGAGGGAGGAGCCGAGGGAGAGAGATGAGGAAGGAGGCGAGGAAGGAGGGGTTGTCCCCCTTCACCCCCTTTGTCGACACCGTCTCCACCGAGGAAACCTCGTATCCGTAGGAAGAAGAGGAAGTGACATTTGCCGGATAGTTCGGACCAAAGCATGGACTTTGACGTCCCCTACTTTAGGAACCCAAGGTCGATCAGAATGTACCATGACGATGTGGAGAACCTTGTCCAATTCAACGTGGAGGTGCCTTCGTCTGACCAGCCCCAGATAAAGATGGACAACATCCAGTGCGTGCTGAAGGCCGATTTTATGCCCATAATAAGGGTCAGTTACTTCATCCCTCGGGAGTACGAATTGATGCTTCCGAGTCCCGGTCTCCGTCCCACCACCGAGTTGGCCCCTGGCTTCTGCATGTTTCCTGAGGATGCTTTTGTCTCGGGACTAAGGTTGCCACTGCACCCGTTCATCAAGAAGGTTCTGAGGTGGGGGGAATTGTGTCAGATGTAATACGGCCCCAATTCGTGGAAGCATCTGACCTATTTCATTCTGAAGTGCCAGGAGAAGAGGGTCCCGCTGAAGCTGAAGTGCTTCCGTGCTGTCTTGGGGGCGAGCTCGCTCGGAGATATGGATGGTATATTCTACACGTTGCCCCACCCTCACAAGAGGGTAATGCATGGTCATCCGGATTCCATGAAGGGGTGGAAGGAGAAGTACTTTGTAGTTGGGAGTGAGGTGCCTTGGGAAATTCCTATGGTCTGAAATTTCTACAAGCCGGACCAAAAACCCTCGAGGCGGAGGGACTTGAAGGAGGTGGAGTGGGCTGATGTGGACAAAATTGTAGCGGGGCACAACATCGGTTGGCCGCGCGTGACAAAGATACACCTAGCCCTAGCCGGACTGAGCCCAGCCGACCCCTGTATGTTTTTGTTTCATTCTTGTCTAATTTTCTACTTTTGTATTAACATTCTCTTTTTCTCTGCAGCGATGGACCCATCGAAGCTCGAGGCGAGGAAGGCCCAGCTGGCACTGGCCCAGAAGAAGAGGGCCGAGAAGGCAGCATCGGCAGTGGGACAAGTCCAGGGGGCGGCGCAGGTCTCTTCGAAACTGCCCTCTAAGAAGTCAAAGAAAGGCCACTCATTCCGAGAGGCGAAAGAGTCGGGGCTGAGCTCAAGTAGTCGAAAGGTTACCGAGGTCCTGAAGTCTGGGACCCCCGCTGTCCGTCCTGATACCCGACGGATGGTGGGCGAGGGGGGCCTAAGGCCGTTCGCCTCGGACTGGGCGGTCAAGGAGGGAGATTCGCTGGCCGAGGGCCCGATCTCTATGGAGGTGGCAGATAAGCTTGCCATGGCCCGCGACTGGACCGCCTTGGCGACCGAGACTACTGTGACGACCTACATGAAATGGGCTCAAGCTCAAGTAGTGGTAAGTGTTAGTTTTGTTGTCTGTTTACTTTTTGTGCTTGGTATTCTTTTCTGACTCTGTCTATCTCGACCATGCGCTGATGACCGAGGCGCAGCTGAAGAGGTGCTTGGAGAAGGAGGTCCACACCGAGAAGCGGAATGCCGATCGGTCCCTTCGAGAAGTGTAGGAATCGAGGGTCGAGCTGATGAATGCTCAGGGGACGGCGTATGCCTTCCAAGTCGACCTCGCTTCTCAACATGACCAGCATCTTCGCGAGTTGGCGGCGGTCTGGGGAAAGGCGGTAACGGATTACGACGAGCTGGCGATGGTGGCTTCAGAAGAGGTGATGAACGCCCAAGACGAGGCGTACAATACGGCAAAGGAGCACTTTCTGCTCCTTTACCTCGAGGCGAAGATCGACCATCTCCACTACGGGTGGGAGCCCCCTGTGCATCTGCTAATAGCCGGGGGCGAAGGAGATGAGGCTCTGGGGGACCCCCACTTGGAGAAGGAGGCGGGGGGTGCGACGACCTGATGAAGAGGTACAGATCCCTCCTCCGAAGTAGTTAAAATATTTTTCTCTTTTTGTATTGCCGAACGCGGACTGGCCACCGCCTTTTGTAATCAAATTTTGAATTAATACCATCGTATTTTTGGCCAACCTTCTATGACTTGTTGTTTTTGGCAAGCTTTTTTAGTGAATCGTGGTTTCCAACCCTTTTGCTAGATGAACGAGACCCTGGGTGCCGACCTCAGTTCTACCGAGGTCCAGCGACTTCGGAATAGGCTAGAGTCCAAGGTGAGTGTCTTGATCTGCTATCGCAAGCAAACCCGTGATCGAGAAGCTGCGGTGAGCTATTTTATGAACAAGTCCAAGGAGCTCAGCTTAGAGGCGGCACGACTGAAGAAGGCTATAGCCAATCGAGACTGGGGGAGTGTCGAGACGAACTGGTCAATATCTGATGCTTCCACTAGGCGATAGACCTCCAAGTCCGTTCGTCGTGAAGTTGTGGTTGAAAAGTAGTTGGAGATTCAGAGGTTGAAATTTATGCTAGGCACAGGTCGGTCTCGGTTCAGCCATCCTGGGGGAGGAGGCCCCTCTGTTTTGGGTTCCTCGCCTGCCCTCTATCTGGAGATGGCGAGGCCCGCTGATGCGCAGAGCCCCGTTGCCGGGACGTCTACATTAGCGGTTTCGGTGGTGCCGGACGAGCACGTCGAGGGACGTACCCGCTCGGTGGGGGCTCAACATGGTCCGTGTTGGCCGGAAAAGCTCCGAGGGAAACACTTAGGTTGAGGTTAGCGGAAGCATTGTAATAACTTTCCTTGTACTGTGATCATTCAAGGCGCTTGTGATGAATAAAAATTGATTTTTCCGTCCCTTCCTATTTTGTAAGTGATTAGGACGCTGTGCGCAGTGCAAGTCGAGTGTCGGGCCTCGTCTTGTAAGAAAGTTGGTGGTTCGGGGTCATTGCCGAGCACCTAGCACATAAAGCTTGAGAAAGCTAGGGTATGGCTCGAGGTCAATGCCGAATGTCGAGCTCCTGTACTCTGAAAGAGTTAAGATGTGGTTCGGGGTCATTGCCGAGCACCTAACCCAAAGGCTTGAGGAAGCTAGGGTATGGCTCGAGGTCAATGCCGAATATCGAGCTCCGGTACTCTGAAAGAGTTAGGATGTGGTTCGGGGTCATTGCCGAGTGCCTAACCCAAAAGCTTGAGGAAGCTTTTGGGTATGGCTCGAGGTCAATGCCGAATGTTGAGCTCCTGTACTCTGAAAGAGTTAGGATGTGGTTCGAGGTCATTGCCGAGCGCCCAACCCAAAAGCTTGAGGAAGCTAAGGATATGGCTCGAGGTCAATGCCGAATATCGCGCTCCTGTACTCTGAAAGAGTTAGGATGTGGTTTGTGGTCATTGCCGAGCACCTAACCCAAAAGCTTGAGGAAGCTAGGGTATAGCTCGAGGTCAATGCCGAATGTCGAGCTCCGGTATTCTGAAAGAGTTACGATGTGGTTCGGGGTCATTGCCGAGCGCCCAACCCAAAAGCTTGAGGAAGCTAGGGTATAGCTCGAGGTCAATGCCGAATGTCGAGCTCCGGTACTCTGAAAGAGTTACGATGTGGTTCGGGGTCATTGCCGAGCGCCTAACCCAAAAGCTTGAGGAAGCTAGGGTATGGCTCGAGGTCAATGCCGAATGTCGAGCTCCTGTACTCTGAAAGAGTTACGATGTGGTTCGGGGTCATTGCCGAGCACCTAACCCAAAAGCTTGAGGAAGCTAGGGTATGGCTCGAGGCCAATGCCGAATGTCGAGCTCCGGTACTCTGAAAGAGTTAGGATGTGGTTCGGGGTCATTGCCGAGCGCCTAACCCAAAAGCTTGAGAAAGCTAGGGTATGTCTCAAGGCCAATGCCGAATGTCGAACTCATGTACTCTGCAAGAGTTAGGATGTAGTTCGGGGTCATTACCGAGCGCCTAACCCAAAAGCTTGAGGAAGCTAGGGTATGGTTCGAGGCCAATGCTGAATGTCGAGCTCCTGTACTCTGAAAGAGTTACGATGTGGTTTGGGGTCATTGCCGAGTGCCTAACCCAAAAGCTTGAGGAAGCTAGCGTTTGGCTCGAGGCCAATGCTGAATGTCGAGCTCCTGTACTCTGAAAGAGTTAGGATGTGGTTTGGGGTCATTGCCAAATTTCCTTGCATAGTTAGATAAAGAAAGGAAAGAAACAGAGTTGCACAAAAAGAAAACGGAGCACGTGGTGCCGTTTACATGAGTTTCTTTTACACAAGGGGTTTAGTCGTCCCCTTCGAGGAACTTGATGAGGTGTTCTACGTTTCAGGCCTCTTTGTAATCCTGCCCCCCAGGTTTGTGAGTCGGTACGTAGCAGGATGTATCACTTCGGACACCTTATACGGACCTTCCCAATTAGGGGCCAATTTTCTCCTTTTACTAGGGTCGGACACCGCTAACTTCCGGAGCACGAGGTTACCATGCTTGATGTTGGTGGGGTGGACCTTCTTGTTGTAAAACTTCTTGATCCGTTGTTGGTATATGCTTCTTCTGATGGCAGATTTTTCCCTGACCTCGTCGATTAGATCCAAGTTGGCTCTGAGGTCCGTTGCTCGTCGAAGGCCATGATCCTAGGCGAAGGGAGCCCGATCTCTAGGGGATAACCGCCTCTGTGCCATAGGTTAGGTTGAAAGGTGACTCGCCCGTGGGGATCCTCTTTGTCGTTCGGTGCGCCTAGAGGATGCTTGGCAACTCGGCGACCCATAGCCTCTTCGATGAATTATCCAACCGCTTCTTGAGGCCGTTAAGGATTTGACGGTTCGCGTACTCGGCCTGGCCGTTTGACTGAGGGTGACATCGATGAGAAGCGCTGCTGGAAGCCGATGTCTTCGCAGAATTTTCGAAAGTTCTGGCCTGCGAATTGGGTCCCGTTGTCTGTGATAAGTACTCGGGGGTCCCGAACCGGCAGATGATGTTCTTCCAGAAGAATTGCTTGGTTTGGTGCTCGGTGATTGTGGCCAGGGGCTCCGCCTCGATTCATTTGGTAAAGTGGTCAATGGCCACCACGAGGAACTTCCTTTGGCCCGTTGTTTTCGGGAAAGGGCCGACCAAATCCATCCCCCACATGGCAAATGGGTCCGGACTCGCTAGAGAGCGGAGGTTCGCTTGTGGAAGCCTTTTCACCGAGGAGAATCTTTGACAAGGGCCGCATCTTTTGACGAGATTCTGGGCGTCTTGTAACATGGTCCGCCAGTAGTACCCGTGGTTTAGGGCTTTTCTTGCGAGCGACCTGCTCCCCATGTGACACTCCCCCGATTCCTTCATGTAATTCCTTTAGAGCGTACTTAGCCTCGTTGGGGGCCAGGCAGCAAAGATAGGGTCTGCCGTCCATTGTTGTGTACGAGCGTTTGAAGAGTGTCTCGTTGATTATGATGAACCTCTCTGAACGAACTCGGGTCCTTCTAGCCTCGGCCCGATCTTGAGGAAGATCGCCCTCGGCCAGGAACTTCATGATGGGAGTCATCCAGTTGTCTGGCTGGGGTTCTGTGGCGAGGCAGAGGACTTCTGGGAGGTCGATGCTAGGACGGAGTAGGACTTCGATTAGGATGGTGTTGTCTAGCCCTTCGAAGGATGATGAGGCCAGTTTCGACAAGGAGTCAGCCTGAGCGTTTTGCTCCCTAGGGATTCGTTCCACCGAAGAGAAGTCGAAGGTTGCCAGGAGTTGCTGGACTACTGTTAAATATCGGACCATCCGAGCATCACGAGCCTCGTACTCCCTGGTGATCTGGTTGACCATGAGCTGGGAGTAGCTAAAGGCCCGATTTGTCTGGCCCCCGCCTTGTGTGCCTGAGTGAGCCTGGCGATCATAGCCTCGTACTCTGCCTCATTGTTTGAGGTCGGAAAATTCAGGCGGAGGGAATACTGGAGAATGAAGTTGTCAGGACCTTTGAGGTAACGCTCGTGCCGCTTCCCACGTCACAAGACGAGCCGTCGACATAAACTTCCCAGATTGGATTTGCCTCTTGAGTGTCGAAAGGCTCAGAGATAGTGCACTCCATGATAAATTCGGCGAGGGCCTGCCTCTTTATGGCTGTCTTGGGTTGGTAGCTGATGTCGTACTGGCTTAGTTCGATCGACCACTTGACTAAGCGGCCGAAACTTTTAGGCCTATGGAGGACGTCCTTGAGAGGCTGGTTCGTAAGGACCTGGATAGAGTGGGCCTGGAAGTAAGGGCGGATCTTTCGCGTGGCCATTATCAAGGCGTAGCCACCTTTTCCATCTTCGCATATCTTGTCTCGGTCGAGAGCAAGACTTTGCTCACATAGTAGAGAGACTTCTGAACACCCTTTTCTTCCCGGACGAGCACGACACTGAGGGCGCTTTCCGAGGCTGAGAGGTACAGAAAGAGGGGTTCGCCCGGTTCAGGTTTGCTCAGAAGTGGGGGGTTGGCGAGGTAGGACTTCAACTATTCGAACGCCTATTGCTGGGGGTCTCCCCATGCGAAGCCTTTTGCCCCTCGTAGGGCCTTGAAGAAGGGGAGGTACTTCTCTCCGGACTTGGAGAGGAAGCGGCCGATGGCCGCCAATCTCCCCGTGAGCTGCTGAACCTCCTTGATGCTTTTGGGAGGGGCTCTGTCGATTATGACCTGGATCTTCTCGGGATTTGTCTCATTGCCGCGCTAGCTGACGACGAATCCAAAAAATTTTTCCGAGGAGACGCCGAAGGCACACTTGGCGAGGCTGAGCCTCATGTTATGGGACCGAAGGACTCCAAAGGCTTCCTCAAGGTCGGCGACATGATCCCGCCCCCGTCGGCTCTTGACGAGCATGTCGTCGACGTATACCTCCATATTACGATCGATTTGATTTTTGAAGACTGTTGACAAGTCTCTAGTAGGTGGCCCAGGCGTTCTTGAGCCCGAAGGGCATGATTCAGTAGAAATAGAGACCCTGGTCGGTGACGAAGGATGTTTTGGCGATGTCCGAGGGGAACATCCGGATCTGATTGTAGCCTGAAAAGGCATCCATGAAGGTTAGGAGCTCGTGACCTGACGTTGCGTCCATCAGAGCGTCGATGCTCGAGAGGGGGAAAGGATCTTTGGGGCTCGTCCTGTTGAGATCCGTTAAGTCTATGCAGATTCTCCAGCTCCTACTGGCCTTCAACATCACAACGTTAACCAGCCACTCGGGGTAGCTGACTTCCTGAATGAACCGGGTGGACAACAGTTTATCCACCTCCGCTTTTACTGCTCGTTGCCTCTTCGGGGCGAACTTGCGCTGCTTGTGATGGATTGGCTTGGAGCCCGGGGCGACGCTCAGCCTGTGCATGATTAGGTCCTCGGAAATCTCGGGCATGTCGGACGGCGTCCAAGCGAAGAGGTCGATATTGTGGCTGACACAATCAATTAGACCTGGTTTGAAATCGGTGGAAAGGGTGCGGCTCACACGGAACCACTTGGACTTCTCTTCCACTTCGAATGAGACCTCCAATTCGTCCACAGGCTCTGACTCGGGCTGGCTTCTTTCAGGTGGAAGTTCGACTGCATCGAGGGGGAACACCCCACCCCCGACCGCGGTCATGTAGCACGTTCGTGCAGACTCTTGATTTTCTCTGACGATGCCGACCCCGAGGTCAGTGGAGAATTTTAGCTGGTAGGTGGAGGGGACTGCCTGGAGCGAGCAGAGGCCGGGTCTACCGAGGATGGCGTTGTATGCTGCCTTGACATTGACCGCCATAAAATCTATGGATTCTGTCCGTGTGGTAGGGGTCGTGCCAGCCGTTACATTCAACGTCGCGATCCCTTCAATTTGTACCGGGACGCCCGAGAACCCATTTACCCGGCCGATTGCAGCTTATCTCGGGGGAGCTTGAGGTTTTCAAATGCTTCTAAGAAGAGGTTGTTGACTGAGCTCCCATTGTCTACTAGAATTCGGCGGACTTCGAAATTCGCTATGACGAGGCTGATGATGAGGGCATCGCAGTGCAGGAGCCGGACTCCCTCGAGGTCTTTCCCGGAAAAGGATACCGGTCGCTATTGAATTTACAGGGATGGATGGTCCCGGACGGAGTTAACCTCACGGACAAAGGCCTTATGAGAGGTGTTGGATCCCCCTCCCATGGGCCCTCATGGATGCAGTGTAGTATGGCCTGCCCCACGGTCTCCTCGGGTTTGGAGTCCTGCTCGGATCGTCGGTTGCTCATTCGAGGAGGCGAAGGCCTCGGATTCCTCGGATCCCTCCGCTCTCTCAGGTTATCCCGGGTGAACTCTCTCAAGTTCCCTCGCTGGATGAGAGCCTCAATCTCGTCCTTGAGGGTCCGACAGTTATCGGCCTCGTACCTGTTGTCTCGGTGGAAGCGGCAGTAAAATCTCTGGTCCCTCTTCTTGTTGTTACTCGGTCGGGGAGGGAGTCGGACGATCCCTTTATCCTCGATCTCCATCAGGATTGTCGAGACGTTCTGGGTCAGTGGCGTATACCTCTCGAATCGGGGGACTGGAGGGGACCCTCTTGAGTCTGGCTGTCTCTTTTGCGGTTTTCTTGATGGGCTCAACGTCGTCGGCCTTCCGCTTTCCCTTGGTAGTGGCTTCTTTGGTTTCCTCCGCATTTAGGGCCTCCTCCGCTCGGATGTATTTCTCGACCCTGTTAAGGAGGCTGGGAAAGTCGACGGGTGGTTTTTTGGCCAATGAAGCTTTCAGCTGACCGTGCCTAACGTTGTGCCGGAAAGTCGCTTAAGCGACGCCCGCGTCAAGGGAGGACACGGACCTCGCCTCGGTGGTGAACCTCATAACGAAATCGCGAAGTGACTCCCCTTCTTTCTGCCTGAGGTCCAGAAGGGATGCGCTCGTCTTCTCGACCTTTCTGTTGGTCACGAAGTGGGCTAGGAAGTTTGCTTCCAACTGGTCGAACGAGAAGACGGGGCCGGGGGTGAGCTTTGAAAAACATTCCCTAGCCGGATCACGAAGGGTAGCAGGGAAGGCGCGGCAAAGGAGGAGATCCGCAGCGCTGTGAATCATCATGATGGTCTTGAACCCCTCCATGTGATCAGCGGGATCACCCTCGCCGTTGTAGATCTCGAATTGGGGTGGCCTGAAATTTCGGGGGATCTCGGCTTCCAAGATTTGGGGGGACAATGGCGGTCCGGTTGGCCGATGACCATGACCCTGCATTGGTCCGCCTTCGCCGAGATGGGCGAGCTGTAAACGTCGGAGGACGATGTCTACCTGTTCCTGGGGGCGGGCCGATCCGTAGGATTTGCCGCTCCTTGCTCCTGACCGAGGATCAGAGCTGTTGCAGACCTCGGATCCCTGGTCGGATTGCTTAGAGGACCTCGTCCCGAAAATTTTGGAACTCGGCCCTCGTGACGGGGGCTTGCTCCACCGGGTCCTGCGGGGGCGGAGGTCCACGGGGCGAGTGGCTGTGTTCTGGATCGCGCTCTGGGGATGGCTGTCTACGATGGTTCGAGACCGAGTTGGAAGCGGCCTCTCCCCTTGTGCGACTGGCCTGTCGATTCGAAATGACGCGTCACAAATCGGTTGCGTTCGAGTGAGAAGCACCCGGCCCGCATCAGACCGCGCCGTGAACCCGTGGTCGGTTGGAATCCTGGGCGTCCGCGCGGCTGTGATGTGAGGAGTGCGGATATGTTGATCTGACGGCCCTTCTGGCTTTGGGAGCCATGGGAGAGCTCAGACTTGGGATGAGGTCCCTGGCTGGGCTTGGACGGGCGACAGTACCTGGGTTCCCACAGACGGCGCCAACCTGATGCTGTTTGTTTTTGGGGTGTGGGGGCAGCAGGTGTGAGTTCTTGTAATTTGTGAAGAGAAAACTATAGTACTGGCGTCGGTCCGATCCTGGGGAGTAGGACTAGCTCGGGAGTAGCTGCAGAGAGATAGAGGTCGGGTGCTCGGCTCGGATCCAGTAGCTCGGCTTGGCCTTTTGTACCTGCACACTGCCTAGAAACACCGGGAGAAGTTCCGGCGACAGGTCCTCCAACGATCTAGTCAGTCATTGAGAAAGCAACAGTAGTTAGGGTTCAGGTGGGGAAAAGTTTATTACCTTCAGAAGTGAGGAGAGGGTATGGTATTTATAGGCAGGGGTAAACGGGTCTGAGACCCTAACAGACCGGGTCGGACCCGCTCGCCTGTGGGCTTGAATGCGCTGAAGCTCGTTTGACTCGTTTGTCTTGATGATCACAGGAGAGTGAAGTCTGAGGAGATCTGGTGGTCCAGATGGGGCCACGTCACTTACCCCATACCAGTAGCTTAACTTAAATAGCATGTGCTACAAATGTATAATTTTATTTAACTGAAGAGTTGAGTTATAAACTTGAGTAACGAAACCCCTTAGTTTTGTTGTTGTTGTTTTTTTCATCATGTTTTCTTGAGACTAAGATGCCCAATCCTTATGAGGACTCCAATTTCTTTAAGTAAGTTTCAACCGTCGTTGACAATGACAACATCAACTGTATATCCGTTAGCAGTGAATTTATTAGTATTTCATTCTTTTCTTTAATTTTGTATTATTCCAACTAGCAACCAAACTATTAGAGTTTCTCTTATTTTCTTTCTTCTTTTTTTATTCTTCATTTCAATCTCATAGTTTTAATTTATTGGATTTTGAAGTTCGAATTAAGGGTATTTAATTAGAGTCAAGAAAGCTATTCTATTTCATTCACTTAGCAGTTCCGTTCCAATTTTATATTCACGTTTATGTATGTTCTTAGTCTTGTAACTTAAGTCTTGATTCTTGAACATTGAAGTCTCATTTTGGTGAATATTTAGCATTTTTGAGCCTTCAAATTTATTTCTTTTAATTTTAGGAAATTATTTAGAATTTTACAATTTTTTAATTGATTAATTTTTAGTTTTTAAATTAAAAAATTAAAAACTCTTCATAGCTTACACTATGCGTTATGCTTGTGCTATCGCTATTTTCAACATTGGTGTCTACCAATTAAAGATAGGGCCTGTGTTATATTTTAAACTTACGCTGGCCATGGATTGGAGTGAATCATTTATTTCTCCTTGAATTTCTGGACCCTGTATCATGCAATTATGGGGATCACGTGAGTTAGATATTATTTGTAGTCATCAGACCATTGTTGTCTACAGATGATAAACTATCAATTGTCTATTAAATATGGTTTTCTGGCATTGTGCCTCCCTCAATCTATAATGTTTGAAGTGCAAATTATGCAACTTCCTCTGACGTGTTAGATAAGTCTTCCGGAGCAAGTGTGAGAATGTGGTTTTAGGTTGGTTTTTCAGCAAAATGCTATAGACATACACGAGTTTTTACCTCAAACATACATTATAAATGTTTTGGGGCCCACTTCTCACTAAAACGAGATTAAAATATTTAGTGAGAAGTGGGCCCCAATGCATTTATAATGTATGTTTGAGGTAAAAACTCATGTAGGTGTAGTCATCCTCGGTTTTTCAACCAGAATATGAATGCATTTCCAGTCTGACCATTGTCATTAATTTTACTTTGAGAATAATGGATGTTTAAATAACATTAAATTGATGCAGTATTAAAAACACAAAATGTATTAAGAAAATGTGCTACAAACAAGAAGTTTCGGTTCTAATCTCAATGAGAGCAAACAGATTGAGATAATGAAATTATATTAGAATGCATCCGTATCAAGTCATTAACGAGGTTCATAGTTTGAGTCTTGGAGACTGATGAACAGAATGTTTATATGTATGTATGAGGCTTAACCACTTGGCATATTCCATGAGGAGCTGAAGTCAGAATTTTCCAACCCCCATCAGCTACATCTTAAACCTGTCTTAACCCTATCTAAAGGCTAAACTCGAGTTGCCTATACCCTAAAAGTAGGAATTCTTATTCTAATCCGGTAATGTACAAAGTTTGTTAAGTTTATTTTTCCGAAAGAGAGAAACGCTCTGCCATTTTTATATTCCCTGAATGGCACGTAGGTTCACAGTTATTACTATGGCTCAGTCTTAATTATTTTTCAATTTCTGTTGCAGAGAATGCCATACCCAAGGGAAATGTTGTGATTGATGTAAAGTACTTTTTCCTTCATGTCTACTCGGAAACAAAGGACCTCTGCACTGAGACATCTTGCCCAGTTGCAGCTGGTGATTTTGTGTTGGCACATGAGCAGAGCTTACCATCACTCACTCCACCAGTAAGATGCAGTTTGATGTAGCATTCTGCTTAGTTTAAATGAGAGTGCCGTTAATACTCACAGGGCATAACTAGCTTGGTTATGTACACTTAGAAAGTACCAAGTCCTATGTTTCATTATTCATGTCATAAAAGGTCAATTCATTGAAATCATGTGCTTTGAGTACATATGCATAAAGTAGTTGCAAAAAAATGAATGGCGTTCCAACAGTAGAACTAACGATATCTCTTGATTCATGAGCTATGTTTGTCCTTATAGAGTATGAACGATCCATTTCTTTTCGTCATGATTTAGAAAACCTGAAAACATTTGTGAATGAAAATTCAAGTGTTCTGAAAAATTCTAACCAATAAATCATAAGGTTGTTTGCTTTATTGATGGGTAAAACATCCTTAAAGTACTTGATCTTTCACGTAAATCTTTTATGGATTGCAATTCAAAGTATGTGAAGTGGATCCTCCAATTATATGGCCCACTATTACTTTTTGGTGAATAACAAAGCTAGCTATGTTTTGTGGAGTAAAAAATTATGTATGGGCTAGAAGTTTTGCTGTCCCTATCATTTATTTTGAGCCTCACTCTTTTTTTCTTTTTTCGCAGGGTTCATACTATCTTACAATGAAAATATATGGAGAAAATGGGCAGGAACAACTGTCATGCATCAGCTTCGGTTTTAGCATTGGCTTCATGTCTTCAGTGGCCTCACTGGCCGCTTTCTGATCTTCATCAATATGTACTGTCGCCTCTTATTTAATACTTCTGTACCATGCTTTCCTATCTTCATCAATATCTATGTAATATCGTAGTCACTTCATATTTAATACTTCTGTACCATGCTCACCGATCTTCATCAATATCTATGTAATATCGTACAGTTGCTTCATATGTAATACTTCTGTACCATGCTTGAGGATAATGTACAATGAATGATGGCGTGAAAGCTTGTTTTTTCACCATCTTATGCTCTGCTACCTATGTCAATAAAAAGTTAAGATCTTTGTAGATGTTATTAGCCATTTGGCTGAGATGTCTTACCCTCTGTTTTCCTTGTATGAGAATGGTTGAATGTCTATACTAATTTTAGTTATTGCATAGGATTATGATGAGGATGGCTACTTGGAATGATTGCTATTATAAAGTTATGTGAAACAATTGTACTAATTGTGTTGTACTTATACAAGAATGGACATCAACTTTTACCCTAAACATAGATGTAGGTAATATTTTTGATATGGTATAAATGGCATGGTCCCATCTGGGCAATCAGATCTTCTTAGATATCGCTCGCCTGTGATTATCAAGTTAAGACAGGTCCAACGGGTTTCAGTCCATTCAGACCCACTGGCAGACTGGTCCAAGCCGACCCAATACGGTTTTAGATCCGTTAGCCCTACCTATAAATACCAGACCCCCTCTTTCCATCTAGGGGTAATAAATTTTTTTATCCTCTGAACCCTAGCTACTGTTACTTTCTCAGTGACTGACTAGATCGTCGGAAGGCCCATCTCCGGAAACTCTCTCGGGGTTTCTAGGCAGTGTGCAGGTACGAAGATCCGAACTGAGTTACAAGATTTGAGCCGAGCAGCCAACCTACTCTCGAGACGGTCCTACAGACGAGGATCGGATCAACGCCAGTGTCGTCCCTTCCGTTTCACAAATTACAAGAACTCACACATGTTGCCCCCACACCCAAAAACAAGTAGCATTAGGTTGGCACCGTCTGTGAGAAACGCGACACTGACACCGGTTCGACCCTGTTCGAGGACGTCACCTCAAAGCCAGACTTTTCCATGGCTCCCAAAGCCAGAAAAGCTTTCACCTCTGGACGTCGTCCAGATCCTCCTCCCTCCCATAGCCATGTGAACACCCATGGCCCTCATCAACCTCGACCCAATGGTGCGGCAGGAACTGAATCGAGCGCTTCACGCTCGGTCGCTGCTCCCGACTTACGTCATGTAATCCAGAACCGGTAGATCAACCGGTCAAGTGGAGGGTCCGCTTCCAACTCGGTCCCGAACCATGGCAGACAGCCGACCCAAGAACGGGAACAAGCATACAGCCACTTGCCCAGGGGGCCTCCGCCGTTGCGCGACCAAGTAGAGCAAAACCCAATCAGGAGGGTCGAGTTCCAAAACTTTAGGAATGATGTCCTCTAGGCTATCCGAGGCGGTCCCAGGACAGAGGCGCGTAACGACTCCTACCCTAAACCAGAAATCCGGGGCAGCGAATCCCACGGTTCGACCCGCCCACCGGAACAAGATGACGCCGTCCTTCGACGCCTCCAGGAGATGGAGAACCGCCTTGCCCATCTCGGCCAGGGTGGACCACTACCTGGGCAAGGATACAGGCCGAACCGACCCCCATTCTCCTCTCAAATCTTAGAAGCTGAGATCTCCAGAAATTTCAAGCCTCCCCAATTTGAGACTTACAACGGCGAGGGTGATCTTGCTGATCACATGGAAGGGTTCAAAATCCTCATGTTGATTCACAACGCTTCAGACCCTCTCCTGTGCCGCACCTTCCCTGCTATCCTGCGTGGTCCAGCTCGGGAATGGTTCTCAAAGCTCACCCCCAGCTCGGTCTTCTAGTTCGACCAGCTAGAAGTAAGCTTTCTTGCCCACTTCGTGACCAGCAGAAAGGTCGAGAAGTCGAGCGCTTCCCTTTTGGACCTCAAGCAGAAGGAAGGGGAACGACTCCGCGAGTTCGTTTGGAGGTTCACTACTGAGGCGAGGTCGGTCTCCTCTCTCAACGCGGGCATCACTTCTGCAGCTTTCTGGCACAATGTTCGTCGCGGCCAGCTGAAGGCCTCCTTAGCCAAGAAACCACCCATCGACTTCCCCGACCTCCTCAACAGGGTCGAGAAGTACATTTGGGCCGAGAAGACTCTACACCCGGAGGGCACCAAAGAAGCCACAACCAAAGGGAAGTGCAAAGCAGACGACGTTGAGCCCGCCAAAAAAGCCACGAAAGATGTGGCTGGTCTGAAGATGCCTCCTCTGGTCCCCCATTTTGAAAGATATACGCCATTGACCTTGAACGTGCCAGCCATCCTCTTAGAGATCGAGGACAAATGGATTGTCCGACTCCCTCCCCGACCGAGCAACAACAAGAAGTGGGACCAGAGATTGTACTGCCGTTTTTACCGAGACCATAGGCACAAGACGGACAACTGCTGCGCCCTTAAAGACGAGATCGAGGCCCTCATCCAGCGAGGGTACCTAAGGGAGTTCACTCGAGCCAACCCAAGAGCCATTTAGCAACTAACACATCAATATTCATTCATCTCAATCAACAACTAAGCTATTCACTAAGCAAAATTATCATATTGGCATGGTTCATTAAAATAGATAAAATATATTGATATGGCACAATGATACGTTTTAATTCACTAATCTCAAATCCATTCTACGAATTTTCTTATATTGATCATCAAGATTTTCTCTTTTCCCCTACTAGTCTTTTTAAGCAATCACATGGCAAATTTTATGTCATGCCCCACTTCCCAAAAACACGGAATACGAGCGCATGACAAAGCACAGCGAATGATTTTCATCATTCATGAGCTGTATGATCGACTCAGCATCATAACAAGAATATAACAAAATGTACACCACCACACATGCATGAATAATTTATTAAGCAACAGAAAATAATTGAAACAAATAATAGTACCCAAATAGTTTTCAATTCTGGATCAAAAGATAAAACTCGGGAACATAAGCCCGTTACAAGTTTTTAAGTAGCAAAGAAATAAATAACTCAAGAAAATAAAATATTTAAGCAAGTCCTTTCTCCAAGCGAAGCCTAGAATGTCTGCTCACTAATTCCAGCAAGCAATTCGTCTCCAAAGTCTGTTTGTAAAAATATAAAAATGAGAAAATAGAGAAAACAAGATAAACGTCCTTAGTGCAAGTTAGAGCCGCAAATAGTAAAATAAGTATAAGAAATATGGAACAAAATTTGGAATCAAGAATGTAATAGGGATGCAACAAGTAGGGGATTCAAGAAATTAGCTAGCAAGAAAGATAACTTCAGTGACAAGATTGGGTAATAAATACTAGTAGTAGAATAAGTGGCTAGTGAATATGTAATGGTATCAAGCATCAAGTAATAAGTATCATGTACAAGTGTCGAGTAACAAGTATCAAGTCTAATGTGTCAAGTTGTCAAGTACAAGTATCAAGTAGCAAGTGTCAAGTATTATGTTCAAGTATCAAGTCTCATGTATCGTGTAATCAAGTATCAAGTAAGCATGTATCATGTTCAAGTACCAAGTAAGTATGTATCATGTTCAAGTATCATGTGTTAAGTCTTATAGTTATTACTATCTAGGTAGCACTTCATGTGCCATCCTTTTATCACATGGTTGCTACAGTCAATGCAATTTCGTTTAGGCCTAGTGGTGGATTTTAAAGGGCAGTGTACTCAGGCATCAAGTATCAAGCAAGCATGGTTCATGAATCGGAAAATAAAATAACAAGTTCACAAAATAAGTTCGTGAATCCACTAACAAGTTCAAGAACCACACAGTGGGTTCATGAATCAAACAAGTTCATGAGCAAAGTAATGGCTCCATGAATCCATCAAGATACAACAAGTTCATGAACCAAGTATTGGAAAATACGGGCCCCCTTCCGAGTACACTTACCTATATTGTCCACTACTATGGCCTTTTCCTTAAACCCCGGCTTGTTATTTATTATTATCGTCAAGCAGGCATGGAAGTGTGCGAAACAAGTCAAGTAAACATAATCAAGAACATGGAACAAGTCTAGGCTAGGTAGGGTACATGTTCGAGGGTCAAAACAAATCAAGGTATCAAGAACAACGAGAATCTCAAATCTGGACAGCATGATGTTGCTGCACCAAAACTGTGATTTCCGTTGCTACAAGATAGCAAATGTGGATCCGTAAGAAGGTCTAGAAACTAGACTCCTGCCCGGTTCCAGCACATAAAATTAAGGTATATAAAAGTTGTGGTAACATGTGTCAAAACAGCAAACTATACAGTAATTGTGTTCAGCCAGAATTTGTAAACTGAGTTTATACATATGAAATAGGGTTGAAACATCATTAATTAATTCTGAGTAAATTAGGGAATGTTCTCTAGGGTGTCCAGTATAAGCATGCAAAATTTCAAGTCATTTACTTACTGGTAGCATAGTTAAAATAATTGTAAACTAAAGAGGTGCACCAGTTTTTGTGAACCGACACAGAAGCAGTCAAACTGCGATATCTCCTAGACCATAACTCAGAATTCAAAATTCTGGATGTTATTGACAACTAAACACTTAGGGCTACATTTTATATTCAGGATTCAAGTTCAGATTTTGGTTTTGTTGGGGTCGAAACAGCAAGTAAAGACAAGAACAACAGCAAGTGTGAATTTCTTTTATATACAAGTTGCATGATAAATGACTATTATGAGTCTAGATTAGAGTGTGATACAAATACGAATGCATTGGGGATCAAATCAGCAAGTCACATGTATTTCTCAACTCAAAAGAATGTAAGATCATCACAATACATCATACAACTCACGTCTACAAGTCAAAGGGTTTATGTTCAAGTAACTAGGAGATAAAAAAGGTCCAACTAGTTTTGTAAGTATACCAACAAAGGGTTGTGACTCTTAAGATTATGGAATCGATGAGGAATAATTTAAGATCAACAAACGATGAGACAAGGAGGAGTCACAACTATGATCTATTTGCAGTATTTTCAATTAAACGCTTGTATTAGAACAATAATTTGTACAAGAAGAATACTTGCCTTGATTGGATAAGGGCGTAGATCGACGATCGAGATCGGATAGGTGCGGATCTTGATGAGAGGTTTTTAGTGGTATCAGAGCCAGGTTTGGCTAATGTGTTAGTTGACTAATACATTAGACATGCTTGACTCAGTCAGGATTAACTCAACATTTAACAGGCCATGTAATTGCATAAAAAATTGATTATCAACTTGATCTGGGTATTGATTGTTTTGGGTTTGTGCAGGCTATGGCTCGTAAGAATGCGTCGCCCTCCCAAAGTAGGGGTGATCAGTCAGAGGAGCCCGCTATTGTGCAAGTGTTGCAAATACAGCGTGAACAGAATGAGCGGCTAATGCAACAAATGATGCAGATGCAGCGAGAACATGGTGAACTGATGAGGGTAGCTTTGGAAGCTGCCAACAGAGAGCCCCTTGTCCTACGTTCGGGGTGCTGCCATCGAGACCTGGCAATGTAGCGGACTTCATGAGACTACACCTAGACAAATTCTCAGGTACGGAAGGTCCGCTTGAAGCCGAGCAGTGGCTCATTAGGACTGAGCAGCTTTTGATCGCAGCGCGAATAGCTGATGTGGATCGCGTGGATGTTGTGAGCATCCAGCTTGTTGACCTCGCCCACATCTGGTGGCGAGCTGAAAAGGAACGGCTAGGGCGCCCCATCACCTGGGCCATCTTCAGAGAGAGCTTTCTCACGAAGTTCTTTCCCGATGTCACCAGGAACGAAATGGAGCGGCAATTTGTCGCACTTAATCAGGGGAGTCGGACCGTAGACGAGTATGCTGCAGAGTTCACCCGACTGAGTCGCTTTGACACGTCCATGGTGGTCAATGATGAAGATAAGGGCCACAGTTTCTTATTGGGTTTGGACATTGAGATCCAGGATCGTCTAGCTGCCTTGCGACTCCGATCCAATGCTGACATTCTGGAGGCTGCTAGAAGCCAGGAACAGACCAGTAGGCAGAAGCGAGCCATTCAGTGGTCCACTCTGCACCCTGTCGCTGCTAGGCCCACTGGAGGGCCAATCAGGAGGCCAGTGCCAGCCCATCCTACCAGGGCTGCTCCCTACCCTACTGCTACTCCACAGAGGGGAGGTTAAGATTTCAGGGCATGTGCGCAAGGATTGCAGGTGGGCCAACTGTCAATGTTTCGAGTGTGGTGCTGGTGATCACACCGTTCGGGACTATCTGCAGAGGAGGTTTGTGCCGCCCGCTGGTGCGCCAGCTCAGGGTCAGGTCAGGCCGCCACTTCCTCCTCAGCATCAGTTGGAGTGCAGTACTATGCCGACAACTTGGAACATCACCACAGGTGGTGGTGTTGTCGTTTGCTCTAGGAAGTGTAAGTAGAGCCCCATGGTTATTGGGAACACAGATTTCAAGGCAGATCTGATAGTGATCGGGAATTCAGGGTTTGATGTGATTTTCGACATGGATTGATTGGGGGAGTCTTATGCTGTTATTGATTGCCGAGCGAAGAAGGTTGTGTTCAGGATTCCGGAGCATGCAGAGTTTGAGTTCCATGCTGGATAGACACCCCTTGGGCATGGTAAGAAGGTGGCAGATGAGGAAGGTTGTGCAATAGAGTTGCACACAGGCTGTGAGGCTGCACCTCTTGTAGTGTGGGAATTCCTGGATGTGTTCCCAGAGGAACTGCCCAGGGTTACCTCCGGATTGAGAGGTGGTGTTCGGTATTAAGGTTAAGCCGAGTACAGTGCCGATATCGAAGAGCCCGTACAGGATGACATCGATTGAGCTAGCAGAGCTGAAGGTGTAGATTCAGGGTTTGTTAGATTTGGGTTTCATCAGGCCTAGTGTTTTACCGTGGGGAGCTCCTATTCTCTTCTTTAATAAGAAGGACGAAAGTCGCAGGTTATGCATGGATTACCGAGAGCTAAACAGTGTCACTGTGAAGAATCGGTATCCACTACCCAGGATCGACAACTTGTTTGATTAGTTGGGCAGTGCTGCAGCCTTTTCGAAGTTGGACCTTCGCTCGAGGTACCATTAGGTGAAGGTGAAGGCAGCAGATGTGCAGAAGACTGCGTTTAGGACCAGGTACGGGCATTACGAGTTTCTGGTGATGCCCTTCGGAGTCACGAATGCCCCAGCAATGTTTATGAGCCTAATGAACATAGTTTTCTCCCAGTTCTTGGACAGATTTGTGGTGGTCTTTATAGATGACATCTTGGTGTATTCGCGGAACTGGGAAGAGCATGCTGAACATATGAGGTTAGTCTTGCAGACTTTGAGGGAGAATCAGCTCTTTGGAAAACTCAACAAGTGCAAGTTCTGGCTTGACCGAGTTACATTCTTGGGACATATTATCTCGGGCGAGGGAATCTCTGTAGATCCGTCCAAGATTGCTGCAGTGAAGGATTGGCCAGTTCCTAAGTCAGTTTCAGAGGTGAGGAGTTTTCTCAGGCTAGCAGGGTATTATCAGAAGTTTGTCCAAGACTTCTCGAAGATTGCTGGGCTGTTGATTAAACTGACAGGGAAGGATCAGAAGTTTGCTTGGGATGAGGCCTGCAGTGAAGCTTTCGCAGAGATGAAGAGCAGATTGACGTCGGCACCAGTGTTGACTATACCAGATGGTTTGGGTAGTTTCGTGATTTACTGCGACGCTTCAGGCAGAGGTCTAGGTGCAGTGTTGATGCAGAAGGGTCGGGTTGTTGCTTATGCGTCCAGGCAGTTGAGGCCGCACGAGAAAAACTACCATACTCATGACTTGGAGTTGGCAGTGTTGATATTTGCTTTGAAGTTGTGGAGACACTACTTACTTGGAGACCGAGTGAAAATCTTTACCGACCAAAAAAGTCTCAAGTATGTCTTCACTCAGAAAGAGCTGAACATGAGACAGAGGCGCTGGTTGGAGTTGATGGCCGGCTATGACATCAGTTTGCAGTATCACCCCGGTAAGGTGAACTTAGTGTCGATGCGTTGAGCAGGAGGCCAGTCGCCATTTTCGTGACTCAGCAGAAGGAGCTGATTGAGCAGCTGAGAAGGTTGGACTTGAATGTGATTATGTCGGGCGCCAATCGGAGTTGTATGATGCTTCAGTTGCAGTCATCTCTGGTAGAGCAGATTAAGGAAGCACAGGCAGGTGATGAGCAGTTACAGAAATTCATAGCAGAAGTTGAGGCAGGTTCGAGGACCGATATGGTCATTCACTCAGATGGATTACTTCGCTTTGGGGCTAGGCTGTGTGTCCCAAAGGGTGAAGTCAGACAGAAATTGCTCGAGGAAGCCCACCAGTTGGCATACTCTATTCATCCAGTGGTACCAAGATGTATCGGGATTTGAAGCTCCACTTCTGGTGGCATGGTATGAAGAGGGCAGTAGCCAGATTCGCGTCTCAGTGCTTGATCTGCCAGTAGGTGAAGGCAGAACATCAGAGGACCGCCGAACTTCTTCAGCCTCTTCCCATTCTAGAGTGGAAGTGGGAGCATATCACCATAGATTTTGTGACTGGGTGATTGTCGATAGGCTGACGAAGAGTGCTCACTTCATCCCCTTCAGAGTTGGCCAGTCTACTGAGAGTCTCGCAGAGAGGTACATGCAGGAGATTGTCAGGCTTCATGGGGTCCCGGTCAGTATTGTATCCGACAGGGATACCAGGTTCAGATCTCAGTTTTGGGAGAGCCTTCAGAGCAGTCTTGGGAGCAAGTTGAAGTACAGTACAGCTTTCCACCCTCAGACAGATGGGCAATCTAAAAGGACCATTCAGACATTAGAGGACATGTTGAGGTCCTGTGTACTTCAGTTTGGAGGGTCTTGGGAGGATCACCTGCACTTGGTTGAGTTCTCGTACAACAACAGCTATCAAGCCAGTCTTAAAGCTGCACCGTACGAGGCATTGTATGGTCGGAAGTGTAGGTTACCAGTGTGCTGGGATGACATTGGTGAGAGAAAATTGTTGGGGCTAGAATTGATCACCAAGACTGTCGATGCAGTGGCTCAAATCAGGAAGCACCTTCTGGCAGCGCAGGACAGGCAGAGAAAATGGGAAGATGTCCACAGGAGGTCCTTGGAGTTTGAGGTGGGAGACCATGTGTTCCTTAAGGTATCGCCGTGGAGAGGCGTTATCCGATTTGGAGGTGGAAGCAAGCTAAGCCCCAGGTTCATCGGGCCTTTTGATATTGTGTAGCGAGTAGGCAAGGTGGCCTATCGAGTTGCATTGCCGCCGGCTCTATCTGGGGTGCATGATGTCTTTCATGTCTCCCAGCTCAGGAGATACATCAGGGATGAGAGCCACGTGATCGACTACTCTGAGTTGTCTGTGCAACCAGATCTGTCTTGTGAGATTCCACCAGTTACTATCTTGGACAGGCATGAGAAGGTGCTGAAGAACAAGGTCATCAAGCTGGTTCGAGTTTTTTGGAATCCTCACTCGCCGGGTGAGTCGACTTGGGAAATGGAGAAGGAGATTCAGCAAAAGTTTTCCCATCTGTTTCAGTAGTTTTTGTTTTGTTATTGTTCTTTCTTTTCCATTGGGGGGGGGGGGTTACCCTATGTACCACTTGTCTGAATTTCGAGGATGAAATTCTGCCTGTTAGGTGGATAGGATTTGTAATTCCTATTTTCTGTATCTATATTTTTTTTCTACTGTATTCCCATTTCTTATACTCTGTCCATCAATTTGAGATCTGTATTTTGTTCCGGTTATAATAAAATCATTTCATTTGTTTCAACTCAATTTTTGTGCCAATATTTATTTTAATTTCATTGTTCGTATCTGCTCTGATTTGTCGTTGTTCATGAAGAATGGACTAATTCACCTCATCTATTTCTTTTTCCCTAATTATATTGAATTTGGACTCAATCTTCTTTTGGGTCCTACCCAAACCCGTTAACCATTAACCCAATAACCCAAAACCTTCTATATGAACCTAAACCTAGTTTACCCTAACCCTAAACCTAATTACTGTGCAAACCTAATTAAACAGCCGCCAACTCTTCCCCTACCTCTCGTCATCTCCATCTTCCCCCGACTCCTTCATCTCTCCCCCTGTTAACCCATATCACCGAGACCCCATTGCTTCGACTCTCACCATCGCCCCCATCACAGTCGCAACCCCATCGTCTTCCTCACCTTGCTCCGCCATCGAAACCCATCAACCTCGCCTCACCTCACTTCCGAATCCATTAGTTTCGTCACCACCGAAACCCCCTTCGCCGTATTGCCCTCGTCATCATCTTCACCACAGAACCTCCTCGTCTTCATCCCCTCTGCCGCCTCGTTGAAGCCCCGAACTCCCGCTGTTCTTCGCTCCCCTGCTTTCGAACCCAAAACAGAGCGCCTCGTCGTTCCCCATCGCCGCCGCCATCGCCATCATCATCGCAGTCATTGCCACCTCTCCGTGGGTGTCGCAGTTACGCCGCCGGTCGCCGCCTGCCGCCACTGCAGCTCTCTCTCTCTCCCTGTCTGTCGCTGAGAAGGAGGGAAAAGGGAGATTGATCAAATCAATCTGGGCCACACGATCTCCTCCAGATCAGATCCAGATCTAATCATCACCATCAGATCGCTTCTCAGCCGTTGATCGTCTTGATCTTGATCATCTCATCAAGATCCATGTCGATCCAATCTAGATCGTCGATCTACGCCCTCATCCAATCAAGGCAAGTATTCTTTTTGTACAAATTATTGTTCTAGTGCAAGCGTTTAATTGAAAATACTACAAATAGATCGTAGTTGTGACTCCTCCTTGTATCATCGTTTGTTGATCTTAAATTATTTCTCATCGATTCCATAATCTTAAGAGTCACAACCCTTCGTTGATATACTTACAAAACTAGTTGGACCATTTTTATCTCCTAGTTACTTGAACATGAACCCTTTGACTTGTAGACGTGAGTTGTACGATGTATTGTGATGATCTTACATTTTTTGAGTTGAGAAATACATGACTTGCTGGTTTGATCCCCAATGCATCCGTATTTGTATCACACACTAATCTAGACTCATAATAGTCATTTATCATGCAACTTGTATATAAAAGAAATTCACACTTGCTGCTGTTCTTGTCTTTACTTGCTGTTTCGACCCCAATAAAACCAAAATCTGTACTTGAGTCCTGAATATGAAATGTATCCCTAAGTGTCTAGTTGTCAATAACATCCAGAGTTTTCGAATTCCGAGTTAGGGTCTAGGAGATATCACAATTTTACTGCTTCTGTGTCGGTAGTCGCAGATTCACAAAAACTGCTGCACCTCTTTAGTTTACAATTATTTTAACTATGCTACCAGTAGGTAAATGACTTAAAATTTTGCATGCTTATAATGGACACCCTAGAGAATATTTTCTAATTTTTTCAGAATTAATTAATAATGTTTTAACCCTGTTTCATATGTATAAACTCAGTTTACAAATTTTGGCTGAACACAATTACTATATAGTTTGCTGTTTTGACACATATTACCACAACTTTTATGTACATTAATTATATGCGTTGGAACTGGGCATGATTCTAGTTTCTATACCTTCTGACGGATCCACATTTGCTATCTTGTAGCAACGGAAATCACAGTTTTGGTGCAGCAACGTCATGCTGTCTAGATTTGAGATTCTCGTTGTTTTGATACCTTGATTTGTTTTGACCCTCGAACATGTACCCTACCTAGCCTAGACTTGTTCTATGTTCTTGATTATGTTTATTTGACTTGTTTCGCACACTTCCATGCTTGCTTGACGATAATAATAAATAACAAACCGGGGTTTAAGAGAAATGCCATAGTAGTGGACAATATAGGTTAGTGTACTCGGAAGGGGGCCCGTATTTTTCAATACTTGGTTCATGAACTTGTTGTATCTTGATGGATTCATGGAGCCATTACTTAGCTTATGAACTTGTTTGATTCGTGAACTCACTGTCTGGTTCTTGAACTTGTTAGTGGATTCACGAACTTGTTTCATGAGCTTGTTATTTTATTTTCCGATTCATGAACCATGCTTGCTTGATACTTGATGCCTGAGTACACCGCCCTTTAAAATCCACCACTAGGCCTAAACGAAATTGCATTGACTGTAGCAACCATGTGATAAAAGGATGGCACATGAAGTGCTACCTAGATAGTAATAACTACAAGACTTGACACATGATACTTGAACATGATACATACTTACTTGGTACTTGAACATGATAAATGCTTACTTGATACTTGATTACACGATACATGAGACTTGATACTTGAACATAATACTTGACACTTGCTACTTGATACTTGTGCTTGACAACTTGACACATTAGACTTGATACTGTTTACTCGATACTTGTACGTGATACTTATTACTTGATGCTTGATACCATTACATGTTCACTAGTCACTTGTTTTACTACTAGTATTTATTACCCAATCTTGTCACTCGAGTTGTCTTTCTTGCTAGCTAATTTCTTGAATTCCCACTGCTTGTTGCATCCCTTTTACATTCTTGATTCCAAATCTTATTCCATATTTCTTGTACTTGTTTTACTATTTACGGCCCTAACTTGCACTAAAGGCATTTGTCTTGTTTTCTCTATTTTCTCATTTTTATATTTTTACAAACAGACTTTGAAGACGAATTGCCTGCTGGAATTGGTGAGCAGACATTCTAGGCTTCGCCTCGAGAAAGGACTTGCTTAAATATTTTGTTTTCTTGAGTTATTTATTTCTTTGCTACTTAAAAACTTGTAACGGGCTTATGTTCTTGAGTTTTATCTTTTGATCTAGAATTGAAAACTATTTGGGATATTATTATTTGTTTCAATTGTTTTCTGTTGCTTAATAAATTATTCATGCATGCGTGGTTATGTACATTTTGTTATATTTTTGTTATGATGCTTAGTCGATCCTACAGCTCATGAAAGATGAAAATCATTCGCTGGGCTTTGTCACGCGCTCATATTCCATATTTTTGGGAAGCGGGGCATGACATTTTATTATTTACTCTAGCATATTCATAAAATTTAGCCTACTAACATGATATCTAGATTAGAAGTAGGAAAATTGCCCACCTCTTGAAGAACGAATTGAGAATTTTTAAAGAAAAACTCATCGAAAGCACGATTGCCTTCACTTCTCCTTGATCCTAGCCGCGAGCCTTCTCCTCCAAGCTTGCAAAAAATGAGACTTCCCTCCTTGACCTAGCTTTCACTGGCTGGGGCTTGACGCACGGCATGTGCCTCGAGCCACGCCGTAGCATTTCTCACTAGTTGGGGGGCTCGACGCTCGGCATACACCTCGAGCCACGCCCTAGCTTTCACTGGATGGGGGGCTCGACGCTTGGCATGTACCTCGAGCCACGCCCTAGCTTTCACTGGCTAGGGTGCTCAACACTTGGCATGTGCCTCAAGCCATACCCTAGCTTTCACTGGCTAGGGGGCTCGACGCTCGGCATGTGCCTCGAGCCACGCCCTAGCTTTCACTGGCTGGGAGGGCTCGATGCTCGGCATGTGCCTCAAGCCACGCCATAGCTTTTCTCACTAACTGGGGGCTCGACGCTACACATACACCTCGAGCCACGCCTTAGCTTTCACTGGCTAGGAGGCTCGACGCTCGGCATGTGCCTTGAGCCACGCCCTAGCTTTTCTCACTAGCTGGGGGACTCGACGCTCGGCATATATCTCGAGCCATGTGTAACACCCCATAATTTTCAAAGAGTATATATATATATATATATATATATATATGTGTGTGTGTGTGTGTGTGTGTGTGTGTGTGTGTGTGTGTGTGTGTGTGTGTGTGATATGGCAGGATGGCATGAATTGTAAATAATTTGAAAAAGAATAGTAATTGATGGTGGTGGGGGGGCCCACTGGGAGAAACAGCAGATGCTGTTTGACTTCGGTCAAATCCCTACAATGATGTGGCATTATGGAGGGGCCCGCCACCAAGGGGAGTGATAGCACTAAGGTGTTTTTGCTGTTCTCTGTCTCCCCGATGACGTGGCTTGTGCTACGGGAGGAATGGTGAGAGATTTGTCCCATATTGGAAATCAAACTTGAATAAAATAATATATAAATACTATTGCCTATGATCAAGGGTCACCAATTCGGTTAACCACCGTTTGAGAGGCAGCCTGTGGTGGGGAGTTGTACTACATAGTATCTAATTTGTCTTCTAAATTGTATAAATTGTCCGAGCTAGGGGTAGAGGCGTTACAAATGGTATCAGAGCTGGCTTTCGACACTGAGTGTGGGTAAGAGTGGGTGAGATGCATGCCTGAGATCGGGCTAGCAGATGTACAGGTAAGTATGCCTGAGAGGGAGCGAGGTTGGGGCCTGAGATGGACAACCCGCAGAATCGGGGTACTGTGCAGCTAGCAGAATCAGGGTACTCCACTCCATATCGGCTAGAAAGTAGATCCTGCACTAGATTGTGCATGCCCCGTGCTCAGCGAGGACGCTGATTTCTGAAGGAGGTGTGTGTGTAACACCCTGTGATTTTCAAAGAGTATATGTGTGTGTGTGTGTGTGTGTGTGTGTAATATGGCAGGATGGCATGAATTGTAAATAAATTGAAAAAGAATAGTGATTGATGGTGGTGGGGGGCCCACGATGAGAAACAGTAGATGTTGTTTGACTTTAGTCAAAGCCACACGATGACGTGGCATTATGGAGGGACCCACCACCAAGGGAGTGACAGCACTAAGGTGCTGTTGCTATTCTCTCTATCTCCGATGACGTGGCTTGTGTTACAGGAGGAATGGTGAGAGATTTGTCCCATATCGAAAATCAACTTAAATAAAATAACATATAAATACTATTGCCTATGATCAAGAGTCACCAATTCGGTTAACCACCTTTTGAGAGGCAGCCTGTGGTGGGCAGTTGTACCACATAGTATCTAATTTGTCTTCTAAATTGTATAAATTGTCCGAGCTAGGAGCAGGGGCGTTACACCATGCCTTATCTTTCACTGGCTGGGGGCTCGATGCTCGGCATGTGCCTCGAGCCACACCCTAGCTTTCACTGGCGGGGGGAACTTGAACGCTCGGCATGTGCCTCGAGCCACGCCCTAGCTTTTCTCACTGGGTGGGGCTCGATGCTCGACATGTACCTCGAGCCACGTCCTGGCTTTCACTGGCTGGGGGGCTCGATGCTCGGCATGTGCCTCGAGCCATACCCTAGCTTTTCTCACTAGCTGGGGGGCTCGACGCTCGGCATACACCTCGAGCCGCACCCTACCTTTCACTGGCTGGGGGCTCGACGCTCGACACTCGACGTACGATGCTCAATGCTCGGGATGTACTTTGAGCAAAGCACCAGCTTACTCAAAAAATGGGTAGCTCGATGCTCGGTGCTCGGCACTCATTGCTAGAGGCTTGACGCTCGACGCTCAGCATGTCGACTCTCCAGGGGATTTTCCATCCCACCACCGTAACCGCTCTCTCTTAAGAAAGGCCTCGCTCGGCACTCTGTGCTGTGACTTTACTGGCGCTCGGCTCGGCGCGGACCCCTATTACTCTTCAGGGACTCGATGATCCTCCTTCACCAGATACTTCCCTCCGCTCTTCCTATATGGGCAAAAACTAATCCTCCATGGCTGGCTTACACAGTCCTCCAAGAGTGGGGGGCTTCTGATATGGTATAGATGGCGTGGCCCCATCTGGGCCATCAAATCTCCTAAGATATCGCTCCCCTGTGATCATCAAGTCAAGACAGGTCCAAGGGGCTTCGGCCCATTCAAGACCACTGGCAGACGGGTCCAACCCAACCCAATATGGTTCTAGACCCGTTAGCCTTGCCTATAAATACCAGGCTCCCTCCTTCCATCTAGGGGTAATAAACTTTTTCTCCCCTGAACCCTTGATACTGTTACTTTCTCAGTGACTGACTAGATCATCGGAGGGCCTATCCCCGAGAACTCTCCCGGGATTTCTAAACAGTGTGCAGATACGTAGATCCGAGTCGAGCACCCAGCCTCAACCTCTATCCTGCTACTCCCGAGCCGGTCCTACAGCCGAGGATCGGATCATCGCCAGTGTCGTCCCTTCCGTTTCACAAATTACAAGAACTCACACTGTTTCCGCCACACCAAAAAACAAGCAGCATCAATTTTAATTATTTGTTTGTCTTTTAGTGGTTGATGCATGTTTGGGGGTAAAAGTTGATGTATGTATGGCATTAACCATACTAGTATTTTTCACGTGCGATGCGCGTTTTGATAGAAGTTGGAGAATTTTCACGTGTGATATATGTGTTAAGAAATAGTTTTGGAGTTGGACATGCGTTGCATGTAATTGAAAAAATATTTTGAAGAAAAGACTACACTTGTACGTGCAATGCACGTGTTTATAAGTAGAATTTGAGTTGTACGTGCAACATATATGTATGTTTGGTATTAAAAAATATTTAAAAAATATTTTGCATGTGCGTTGCACGTTTTAAATTGGTGAAATTTTTTTGGTTGTTAGTTTTTATTATAATTAATGGGAGAGTTTGAGTTGTACGTACAATGCACGGGTTTGTATATTGACAAATTACAACTCCAACTCTCCCATTATATATAGAGATAAGATGGAAAAAATTACACATACCTCAACTTTTATCCAAACATACATCAACTACTAAAAGACAAGATTTGGGTAATATTTTATTTATTTTTTGTTGGTCTTTTAGTTGTTGGGGGTTTGTCTTTTAATTGTTGATGTATGTGGGGGTAAAAGTTGGGAATTTGTTTATTAAGGGATCCCGTACTCTAGATTATGAGTTATAGATTGCCCTTCTTTATTTGAAAACCTTGACGTTGAGAGATCTAGTGACTCAACAACACATGTTGAAAAAAACGCAAATTGAGTTTCTCTCTCTAGATTTTCTAGAGAGAGAAGCTCCTAAAAAAACCCCCCAAAACAAAACCCTAGATCTAGAGAGAGGTTGGAGGGGGTGCGGCCGGGATCGTGCTGCCCCCTCCCCGACCGCCGTTCGACGCCATGTCCACCTCCAGTCTGTCAACGGCGCTGCCCCGTCCCCTCATCGCTGCCCTTCCTATTCCTCTTCTCCGGTGGAACTCCCCACCTCTGGCGACCACCCCCCCTTGTCGATGCCGTCACCACACCGAAACCCCATCGACCTCCTCCTCTGGCCTCGACGTCGAATATCAGAACCCCCGATCTCCCCTTGCTCCTCCTTTCCGTCGACCAGCAGTAGTGCCGCCCCATTGCGCTGCTCGTCGACCGTCGTCGTCACCGCGCCACCAGCAGATTTTATAGTTAAATCTCCATTTACCACGACTCTGTCATTTCCTTTTGGTACCATGTTCGATTCAGTTGGGTTTACCAGTAGGTGACTTTCCCAACCTCGTTTCCCAACATATGTTCCAGTTACTTCATTTAAAGCTTCACCGTGTGCTTCTGCTAAGGAATTGAACCACTGAACTAGATTTTTGTATTTCTTTGACTTTCTCAAACTTTCCCACCTCTGGCCAGTGCCTATAAGGATAACAACCATTGCTGACTTTGCTGTTGTTGTTTGGGGTTGGGGTTTGGGTTAGTTTAGGATTGGTGGGCTTTGCTAGATGTTTGCCTGGATGTTCTGTGCGCTTGCCACCATGTCCACACTCTCGGGGCCAATCACGGCGAACTACGGTTTTGATTTGGTTTTTGCAAGGGTTGGTAGTGCGTGTAAAGATGCAGGGAGTTAGGTTGTCTTGCATGAGTGTGGAGCTTGGGCTCAAAGATAGGGGTCCCTCCGTGATGTGTGCTTACTTGTCTCAACTTCCGAGGTGCTTGTCTCAACTGTCGCAGAGTGACTATGTCGTGCCAGAGCATCCTCCTGTACCTGTTGTCGCAAACACCATGGATATGGGGTTCAAGTGTGTGAGGTCGGTGGTTCGGTTTGGGGCCCGTGGGGCCAGGCTGGTAGTTTGTTGGTGTTGGGGGTGATGGGGTGTGGGGTTTGGGTATGGTTGGTCTGGAGTGTCCAACGATGTCACCAGTGAAGTATTCACAGTGCCTACTATTAGGCTATTGAGCTTCCTCCAGTTTAGGCCACTGGCTTGTGACAGCGTCACCTCTTCCCTCGGATTGAGAGTATGAGTTGAGATAAGTCTGTGTGGTGAGAAATCACCGGAGAGAGCTTGTGCGTGAGAGAGGTGAATGTATCCTCTCCATAGCTCTCTCCTGGAGCGTGGTGTTTGGTGGGGTGAGCGAGAAAGTTGTTTGGTAAGAAATCGCCTGAGAAAGCGCTATCGTGTGAGAGGTGAAGGTATCCTCTTCACGGCTATCTCTTTGGTAGCAGCTATGGGAGCTACTGACACGTTTGTAGGATGAGTGGTGGAGATAGTGGGAGGGTGCGATGTTGAGCATGTGCCGGGGGATTAGTTTTCGATCTGCGGGGTTTGGGCTCATAGATGAGGTCCCCCCAGCGAAGTGAAGGCAGGAATCGGCGGGTGATAAAATCCTGCCAGACTTGTCTCAAGTGGGTGTGCATATGCCGTGGAGGGACTGTACGAAGCTAAACCAACATACTTACAATTTTGCTGGACCGAGCTTGTTTGTCGGCCCACCCTCCATGGTTGTTGGGGGGAATTTGTTGTTTGTACGCGTCATGTTGCTTCATGTATGTTTTATTTTCTGTCTGTAGTTTGTACTTGGGCCCAGTACTCTGGTTTGTTTAATTAGCTCTTATTAATTAAAACAGGGCGACCAGATTCCACCTTTTCCCTTAAAAAAAAAAAACAACCCATGTTGAAGAGATCTAGCTAGTTGACTCAGCCCATGAGTCTAATACATTATACACTGGTTTTATCTTTGCTTGCGCTGGTTTTCAATTTTGCATTGCTTTGCGGTGCGTGGTAGAATACAGCTTGCAGAAACCGCACGACCAGTGTTACTAAAATTACTTGACCAGAAAATGTTAATTTTAGGCCCCTTGCTTGCAATATTCAACAAGTACCAAATACTGAACAGAATCGCCTCTTTCATTTGAGGATTTCTCAAAGCTGCAGCGGCAGCTTTTCAGTCTCGTACACATTGGATAACTAAGTACCGGTCTTGGTATGTGTTTGTCCAAGGCGAGTTCTATTTTATTCTGAATTCCTTACTAGAACGAAAGGAAAAACTTTGTGCACTCCCTCAACTCCTTGTGTGTTTGCCCAGGTACGTAATGGATCGACCAAGAAAAATAGTGAAACATTTTCTTCAGGCCTCTTCATTCTTAACGAAATGAAATTAAACAGATCTCTGAAGAATTCCTTCCAAGTTGGACATGTTCCAGGCTTCAAGCACTACATTGAACTCTCAGTCACTAATTGCTTCAATACATTCACTGATTGAACAACATATCGACTATGTTAAAAAATTGCACTTCACCGTGTCGTCTGGTGATGAATAACGGTCAGTTAGAGAATCATCCACTAGTTATTTTTTGAATAATTCCATCTCCAATTGCACAACTACTGGACCACATATCTACATGATAAGAATTAGGGAATGGTAAGCTTGTATTGAAAGAGGCCAAGGCCTAAGTATATATATGTTGCTGCTTTTTTCGGTGTGGGAGCAATCAGATGATGTGATTCTTTTGAGGAACAATCAATAACTGACATTTGGACTTTCAATGGTGTTAACTACCTTTGACTGCAGTTGACTTCTTGATCTGATTCGTTTGTGCCGTTGGATTTGATTCGTGTGGTGACGATCTCCTCCGTTGTCCTGCAAAAAGTCTGAAATACCGGGGTTGATCCCGGTGACAGACCCTCCGACGCTCAAGTCAGAAATCAAGAAGACAATGAGAGAGTTTTTTTTGTGGAAAAAATAGTGATTACCTGTTTCTGGTGGAGGTATGAGGGTATTTATACTCGCTTTGGTCAGTTTCAAGATAATGATTTATGATGTGGGTAAAATCTCAGCCCCTCAATCTGAGTTGTTTAATCTCCTCAGGATGCACAAATCCCTAAAAATCAATCTTGTAGACCCTATGGGCCTTCTGCTGATCAGGCCCACAGAGAGAGGGTCAATCCGGCCCATTAGGGTCCCTTCTCTCTACCTATAAATACCAGGCAACCACCCCCCTTTTCAGAGGTAATGTTATTTTCTCCACCGAAATCCTAGCTCCACTTTTTTTTAGTGACTGATTAGATCGTCGGAGAGCCTGTCGCTGAGATCTCTCCCAGTGTTTCTAGGCATTTTGCAGGTGCTCAGGGTGGTTAGCTACTAGCACCACCACCTCTCCTGCCCCTCAGAAACCCTCATCTCAGATCCAGATCAGTGGTTGAGATCTGTCTCCCTCTCTACAAATAACAAGAACTCACACATGTTGCTCCCACCACTAAATCGGCAGCATCAATTATCTATACTTCCCGGTATTTATGGATTGATCAGTTATCTCTTCTTCATGAAGAGGTAAGAGTAGTTGAGGGGATTGAGTTTAAACTCTCCCCAGGATAAGATATATGATTTTTGAATCGTCTCTTATGGATAATTATGATTATTTAAATTATAATTAAACAGTCTGGACCCATTCTTATTGGGATGTTAGGACAACCCAGTTAGACAGACTTATTTTGGGCTGTTGCGTTTGAAAGAGACCCAATTCCCATTTACAGACTCATTTTTAGTGAAATTATCAGTTTTACCCCTGAGAGCTTTAAGATTCGTGCCCTATTTGAACGGTTTCGATTTGGTTCTATTTTTACTAATTTCAAAAGCCCCCCCTGTCACGCCCTGCTTTCCAAAAATACGGAATACGAGTATATAACAAAAGTCCAGCGAAATGACTAACGTCACCCATAAGCTGTTTATCCGATTAACTCAACAATATAAACAATACAGAACAATTGCGCGGACAATAATAATAATCTCATGAACAATAGTACTTGGAATGAAGCAATAAAAATATCCAAATACAATAATAATAATCCAATGTATGGAATAAATAACAATATTTGGGACATAAGTCCAAAACAATAATAATCCAATCCAAAATAATAATAAGTCTCAATATATTAAGTTTATTAAAGCAATAAGCAATTAGAAAGCAGTGGTCTTCAGACTGTTTGTTCTCCAGCTCCAGCAGGCAACTGTTCTCCAAAATCTGCAATTTAATAAATTGCAGGAAGAGGAAAAGAAAACAAAATGCCCGTCAATGCAAGTTACGGGCCGCTTGTACTGCAGGATACAAGTACATGGGAAAAATAATAACTAATAACATGGAATATGCATGATAACGAAATATAACAACTAGCATGGCAAGATAAACAAGTGTAAGTAGCATATAATAAGTGTCGAGTGAACAAATAGCATGTAATATTCGATATCAATAGGAACAATAATGAACAATATGCAATATCGATGTTGTGTTAATCCTTAAGCCTATTATTCATTTTAATCCTAACTAATGCATGTACTACTGTGTCCCATGTGTTCCGTACCACAGGTTCGATGCATACAATCAATTTCGTTTTAGACTTAAGTTGAAGATTCTATAGCTCATGTACACGACATGATAACGGTATTTGCAATATTGCTGCACACTGGTTGGCTCAATAAAAACAATACACGGTTAATTGGAGATACTGTGTCAGTAGTCTAACAATAAACCGATAACAATAACTTTTGCCAACACACAATATTTTGAAAAATAAGGCCCACACTACTGTGTACAGTCACTATGTCATCAACTACTCCAGTCAATCCCTTAAACTCCGACTTATTAATTATTTCATTAATGCAACAATACAATATGCAATCTAGAGACATGAGATAAACGATAATAACAATAAGGAAACAATAGGATGATAACATAGAATATGGTGTACTAGATGTCCAAGCAACATGGTATAGGGTATTTTACAAGTCCAAGACAAGTATAACACGAATAACACATCAAACACAGATATCTCGAGATAGCATGAACATATACATCAAAAGTGGTCAACCCTAGGTTAATTCATGTCATATATGTCGTGAGAAAACTATGGTCAAATCATCACAATAGAGACAATATCAACAAAGGTTTCACACATGAATTGTCTCTAGAACCCAACTACACTACAAGCGATATTTTGTACTTGTATATGCAAAAGAATTTAATACAAGTTACTTTCCTATTAAACGGTGAAAACAAACACCAAGAATAACATGATAAAAACCCCAAAGCAATGAACCCACGAACTAGCAATCTACAAAAAGCACGTGCAATATATGTGTAATAAGGAGCCAAAACAACACAGCACCCAAAGAGACAAAGCAACCCAGCACACAAAGAGACAAGCCAGCAACAGCAAACCCACAAAAAGCCAGCAATGACATAGCAAGAGAGAGAGAGAACACGGCATCGCTGGCGGCCAGTGGGGCGGTCGTCGTCGTCGCAGGAGGCGGTGCGATGGCGGAGGCGGCGCTGCTGTGGTCTGATCGGGCAGGAAATAGATAGCAAGGGAACGGCTAATGGGTTCAGGTGTTGACGAAAGGGGAGAACAGGAGATCGGGGATGGCTGGTGGTCGACGGGAGGAGGGATGATGAAGGGGTGGTCGCTGGAGGGTCAAGGCGGCGACTGGTAGGGTGAGGGGTGGCCGGAGTTGGCCGGATGGTTGGGGAAGAAGATGACAGTATGAGGTAGATGGGTTTGGGCGGGGAGAGAGAAAGAGGAGAGAGAGATTGCGACGGCTACAATTTTTGAAATTTTGGATTTTTTGGGTTTGCATTAGGGTTGTATTTATAGGATACAATTAGGGTACTGGGTTGGTGAATTAGAGTCCAATAATAGCGGATTTGGGTCAAGAACAATGAAATTGAGTTTTAGGGTTCAATAAGAGATAGATCAAAATCAATCGAGTTCAAATAAAAATACCCACAATAAATAAGAGAGCAATACGATTAATAAGAATTGCTCGATAAAAAAGAACGAAGAAATTTCACGAACAAAAATTCAAATCCAAAATAATACAAATGCATTAAAATATAAATTAGGGCTTGAAAAGAAATTTGGAATTCGCCAATAAAATCAAATCAAGTACGAAATAAAAAAATAATTCGATAAATGAATTTTTAATTAAATAATCAAGAAATCATAGCCATAAAAATAATAAAATTACATAACAAAATAGTATCCAGGTTTAACAACTTTATTAAAATAATTCAATAATAATAATATATTTATTTTCGAGCTCAATTATAAATAGTCGATCAATAAGTCATAGAAGTAGATTAAAATACACAATTATTCGAAATAACTATAATTATCGATAGAAAAATGCTTTAAAATAAAATCCAAAATAATTTCAACAAATAATGAATTTATAGTATCGAAATACTAAAAATATTTAGAAAATACGTATTTGCAGGAATGGGGGTTACACCGCCACTCTCGAAGGCTGAGTTTTCACAGCTTTTGAGGAGTAGTTTGCCCATTTTTAAGGGTTTACAGAACTTATCAGAGTTCTCATGAAAGTTTGGATCCTACTCGAGGTGTAACAGTGTTATTCTGAGTTAGTAAGTTACCCAAAATTAATTTTGGAATTGTCTGAATTTTTTTTTTTTCGGATTTTTCTGAATTTTTTCCAATTTTTAATCATTTTTTGCAATTTTTATTCAATTTTTCGAAATTTAATAATTAATTTTTGAAAATTGTAATTAATTATTCTAAATTTAATAATTATTCTTCCGAATTTTTAAAATATTTTTCCGAATTAATAATTATTTTTAGAATTTTTTATTAATTTTTACAATTTTTAATTATTTTTTCAAAATTTTAAATAATTAATACGATATAATAATTAAATACCTGACGACCTGGCAAAATTTGGAGCGTTGATCGTGACTTGGCGCGAAAATTGCGGAGATCGAGCGGCGGTGGCGTGTTAACCAGTCAACGCCAAACTTTTGTTTTTAGATCGGTGGCACGTTTGCTTGGGGCGCTGCGCCGAACCACTTTAATGTTTCGGTAGGTCTACATGTGTCTCGTTTATCGTTGACCAGTCAACGAGTTATTGCTTCAATTTTCTTTTGGGGGCATGTTTGTTCAGCGCATGGTTCCGAGCCACTTTGATGCTTTGGCTGCGCGACACGTGTCCCGTTGACCATTGACCAGTCAACGGTTTTGCTTCATTTTTTATCGATTACACGTTTGTTCAGCGCGTGGTTCTGAGTTAATTTGATGCTTCGACTGCGCAACACGTATCCCGTTGACTTTAACCATTGACCGGTCAAAAATTTTGTTTCATTTTTTGATCAGGGACACGTTTGTTCGGTGCATGGTTCCGAGCTAGTTTGATGCTTTGGTTGCGCAACACGTGTCCTGTTGACCGTTGACCATTGACCGATCAACAGGTTTTCTTCATTTTTGGATCGGGGACACATTTGTTCGGCGCATGGTTCCGAGATACTTCGATGCTTCGGCTGCGCGACACGTATCCCGTTGACCGTTGACCGATCAACAGTTTTTGCTCCATTTTTTTTATTGGGGACATGTTTGTTCGGTGCGCGCCACCGAACATTAGTGATTGTTCGGCTAGGCACCAAGTGTCCCCTTGATCAATGAGGTTTGTCGTTTGGTCTTCCCGACCGTTAGATTCCCCTATCTTTTGGGCTTGCCCATCAGTTGGGGGCTATTAGTCTTCGGGAGCCCAACCATCGCTTCCCCCTTTATAAAACCCCCTCCCCCTCTCCACCCTTCCTCATTCTCTCATTTTTTCATCCAATTTTTTTTCTCTCCGGCGAGGTTGTCAGAGCACTTCGACGGTTATTTTTCTCATTCCGGCAAACTTTCTGACCGTAGCTATCACATCGAAGGTAATACATATATATTTTTGTACATATATATAAATTATTTATCAAATATGTCTAGGGTTTCTTCGGGAGACAAGACCTCCCCTTCTAGCCATGTTGGAGATCGACCATCTGCTCCACCTACTAGAGTAGACAAGGGGAAGAGAGTGGCGGAGTCAGTTGTATTTGAGATGATTGTAGAGAGACCGTGAGAAGTAGGGGAGATGGGTAGGCTTCCTAGCCCATTATCGTGTCTCGGCGGCATTCGAGATTACTCCGCCGATCTATTGTCGTGAGTTGAGCATGGATGAAGCCACTATATGAGGATAATGAGCCCCGTGAGCACTAAGAGGTGGACGACATATTTTCGATGCTTACAGAGGAGGACTTGGGAAGTAAACGGGAGTGCTTTATGATCCCGAGGGAGTTCGATCTTAAGTTGCCAGGCCCTGGTGTTAGAGCTTGTTCACCGACCTCCCCTAATATGTGCTTCTTCCTGTTCGATGCTTTTTTTGCAGGACTCTGTCTCCCCCTTCCCCCGTTTGTGAGTGAGGTTCTGCGATGGTATTCATTGAGTCCTATTCAGTACATGTCGAACATGTGGAGACATGTTGACGGCTTCGTGTTGCATTGCTAGGCGGCAGGGATTGAGCCACAACTGAGCGTTTTGAGGATGCTATACAAGATCCATCAAAGGAGCAAATCGGGGTTCAGATATTATTTCACTCCTCATCGGGGGGTGAAGCTTATTGACAACCCGACTCGATCAAGTATTGGAGGGATAAATACTTCCTTGTTCGAAGTCATGAGCCGTGGGCGATTCCCACGAGGTGGAGAGTGGATGCACCAAAGTGGGCGGTGGCTGATCCAATTTTGAGTCAAGATGAGGATGAGGTGGTTCGAATTCTTTTAGATCGGCCAGCTCTGAGTTTGAGAGAGGTGACAGAGGAGTTTCTCTTCAGGGGGAGTCTCAGTCCGATCAACCTTAGTACGCATCTTTGTTTTTTCCTTATACTTTACTTTTGCTTTTGTAGTTATTTCTTCTTTCCTTTCTTTTCTAATCACTTAATGTTTTTTTTCGGCAGAAGTTGTAACGCCCTGAGACTAGCTAAGCTGCGCACGCGGCTACATGTGCGCGCACGCAAAAAATCAGATCCTAACAACGGCCAACCACATGCATGTCTCGCAAAAGGTGTCATGACTTGTAGGTGCCTCTTGATCATTTGGAAAATCTATTTATTCACTCAAATTCTTTCATTCTTAACGATATGGGACTAACTGTTTCACACCCACACAAACACATTCATGCACGTGCACTAAGCACACAAGCACACCATATATGCACACACGTGGCCCACTTCCAACTCATGCAGCCACTTCTTCATGGCCCATGAACATTCATTTCAAGCCCAATTAATAATTGTATAGGACACACACTACCAAGATTATAGGCCCACCTATTAATTTTATATCATATTATTATTATATCTATATTCTTAAGAATACGGGGTATTACATACATCCTCCCTTAAGAACTCAGCGTCCTCGCTGAACCCGAGACATACAATCTAATACAGGATCGTCTTTCGAGCTGATGTGACCCACACATGGATGTTAGGATATATATATAATTAATAAGTGGTCTCTATGCTCCCAACCACACACTACCAAGATTATAGGTCCACTTATTAATTCTATATATCCTATTATTATTATTATTATTATTATTATTATTATTATTATTATTATTATTATAATATATATATATATATATATATATATATATATATATATATATATATATATATATATATATATATATATATTCTTAAGAATACGGGGTATTACATGTGTGGTTGGATTGTGGGCCAACATTTGAATGAAATGGAAATATGGTTGGTTGGTTGGCTGTTTGAATTTCGTGGGCTATATGTGTTTAAATGTCCCACATCGTTTTTTTTGGGGGTGGGGTGGAGGGGGGGGGATAAGTAGTTTAAATAATTAGCTAATGATCCATAGGTTACCAAATAGCGATGACACATTTTGTGAGACAAGCCTGTGGTGGGCTGTTGTTATGACTTATTTTTTGTGCGTGTGAGCACGTGTAGGCACGTGCGCAATTGAGCCAGGCTCGGGGCGCTATTGAATGGTATCAGAGCCGACTTTCGACACCGATCATGATGCCACAATGGTTGCAAGACCAATACAGATGGCAAATGACCTGTACGGATGACATAAAATAACATCCATGTGTCAATCACATTCGCTAGAAAGGCAATCCTGTATTAGGTTGTATGCTCCGGGCTCAGCGAGGATGCTCAGTTCTTAGGGAGGGAGATACGTAATACCCCATATCTTACGAGTATATATATATATATATATATATATATATATATATATATATATATATATATATATATATATATATATATTGATTAATTAGAAGTGGGCATATAGGAGAGTTGTATGGGCTTAGGTGTATATGCTATATATTGGGCCATGAATTAAGTTTTTGTATGAAGGCAATGAAGGCAGCATATGGTTTAAAGTGGGCCCAGACAGATTTCATGTGGGTATTCATGTGCTGCTCTCGTGAGCTAGGTGGAGGATGTAGGAAATGATCCCACATCTGTGTGGTGTGGGTTTGAGTAGAGTTTATTAATAATTGCCTAAGATTAAGGGGTACCAAATAGTCATGACAACTTTTGTGAGGCAAGCCTGTGGTGGACCGTTGTGAGGACCTATTTTTTGCGTGTGCGCACGCGTAGCTGCGTGCGCAATTGAACCGGGCTCGGGACGTTATAGGAGCAGCTGGCATGGATTTTGACGCGATCATCACCAAGTGCACATGGTTGAGTGGCAAAGCCCCCTGAAGAGAAGAAGAGAAAGAGAGCGGCTACCAGACCTTGCAATGGCGAAGGTTGTGAGGGGACCTGTAAGCGTCTCCCCGGTGGTGAACTTAGAGTCTCCACCTACTTCTTCAACTGCCTCCACTACCAGAGGACTTTCCTTAGGTGCTGCTCTTACGCTCGAGGCTCCTCCCCTCACTGCGAGGGCTACGACGATTCTCACAGAGGAGCACAAGAAGATCTTCGTCCCTGACTGGCTAGTCATGAAGCACGACAGTTTCCTCAGGGATTTGGCGAGTTGTATGCAGGAAGTCCACCACCTCGTGACCCCGAAGGACAGAGTTGCGATGGCTACGGGGTCAGTTGGCAACTCCGCCTTGGAGATTGCCAGGGCCAATATGGCAGTATGTTTTGTGATTTTTTGTCTTCATTAGATTTTTTATGAAGTGGTAACTGTTGTTTTCCTCTTCAAGACTTCGAATCATTTTCTTTTTGCAGATCACTTGCCACTTCAGCTACTTGCTGAAACAAGTAGCGGAGCAGGTGAAGGAGCTGAAGATGGCGAGTGAAAGGGACTGAGCGGAGCGGGCGAGGACCACCAAGGAGTTGGACGCGGCAAAGAATCTAGCGGAGACTTAGGCGACACAGATTGCGCTGCTGGAGTCAGCTTTGGTGAAGGAGAAGGAGCAAGTGGCCCGAGAGAGGGAGCAGGCAGCCAGGAAGAGGGAGAGTGTTGCGAAGGAGATAGAGGCCGCAGTGAAGCAGGCAAGGGCCGAGGCGAAGGGGATCCTGGCCTTGAACATGGAGAAGGCGTATGCCAGGGCTCTTCGACATGTCGGCGGGCGAGTCTCTGAGTTCGATAGTTTGGGGTAGTCATTGTAAGATGTGGATCCTGCTGCCGAGGAGGAAAAGAAGGATGATGAGGAGGAGGAGGAGGAGGAGAAGGATGTCGTAGCGGGTCTTTTGATCGTGATTGTAGCGAGTTTGGGGGCGGTTGAGGGAACCGTTAGCGAGTCTTCTCCTCTTCCGGGGCCGTCGACTGAGGTGGATCCTTGACCCTCTCTTAATTCATTTTTTTCACTTTTTGTGTTCATCCTTTTGTACGGATACCTAAAAGCGGACTGGCCACCGCTTGATGTATCTTTACATTGCAATAAAATTTCTTTTAGTCTTTTGCATCTTGTGTTGGATTTGAGTTTCTTGAGTTTTTGTTATCCTGTGACCTTGGTTGTCTTTGTTAGAGTGATCTATCATTCTTTTCCGTCAGCAGGTTGTTGTGTATGATGCACGTGACTCTCGCGGCCATGAGATTTCCCTCTCCGTTCCAAGCTCTAGGTGATGGAGCTGGGGCTTGCTTGTTCACGAGACAAACTTTTAAGGCAGAGACGGAACTTGGCCACTTGAGGAGAGTGTTGACTCGAAGAGATACTGAAGTGAGGCATAACGATAAGATCCTCAGAGAGGCACCGCCAGTTGGTGTGGAAGATCATTCTTCAGGAGAAGCGACCGCTGGGAAGTCTTCGAGGCTTGAAATCCTTCGTCGCTCTTTGCTTACGGCTACCACTGAAAGATATGAGTTGAAGAACGTGGTGCTTGAGAGGAGCTTAGAAGCGGTTCATCTAAGAAGAACTATTCTTGAATTTTTGGAGGGGGTTGATCGAGTGGTTCAGTGTACGCAAGTCTGCCTCGTTTGAAATTTAAGGTGAAGGATGACTCTCTTAAAGAGAGGCTCATTGAACATGAGGAAAAGATTCATCGGTTGAAGCGACTTCTCGAGGGAGGAAATGTTAGGAGCACTTCTTGCTCTTGTGAAGAGAGCACTCAAGGGAGATCATTTCATGAACTGACTTTACGTTTGCCTAGGGTCCTATGGAATCCGGAAGATGCCCAAAGCGAGGAAGCTGGTTCGTCTAGCAGCGTCGCTTAGAGAGGTGGTACGAGCAGTAGGTCCTGAGGTGTCACGCCCCGCTTCCCAAAATACGGAAATACGGGCATGCAACTATGGCCCAGTGAATGATATGAGTATACCAACTCATATTATCCATAAGTTCTACAATACCAGTAAGATCAACAACACAGGTAATAATAATAATCACACGAAAAATAATAGAATCAATAACCAATACCTGAAATACAAGAACTTCGAGTCAAAATGCCTAAGAATATACAAGGCTATAAATGGTTCGCTACAACTAGTAGCGACAAGAAAGCAGAGTAATAGTAGTAGCAATTCCATCACGGTCGTCTAAAAGGTTCGATCATCAAGTTCCTTTGCTATCTCATTGTTTGTACCTCCATAAACATTAACTAAGAAGAGAGGGGGGAGGGGGGGGGGGGGTTCCGTTAGATCAAGTTTCAGACAGCAAGTAGCAACAAGCAGAGAGACAAGAAAGTACAATATAACAAGGAACTAGGAACAATATGATCAAGTATGATACAAGAACACGTGTAAACTGGAAACAAGAAACATGTAAACAGGAGTTCAATGTATAATCAATCAATAACAAAGAATTATGAAATGAGAAACATGTCATGTAAACATGAATCATGCAAACGTGTAAACATGACTTCAAGTAACTTGTAAACGGGAATCATGTAACTTATAATTAGGAATCATGCACGTGCTCAGTGTTAGTCTTAAGTTGACCAATCTGTTATCAATCCAATCTAATGCACGCAATCCTGCGTTCCTATACCACAGATTCGGGTGCATACAACCAAGTGAACATTTAGACTATAATGATAAATTTTATAGGGTTATGAACTCGGGTCTTGCAGTGACAATAACAGGAATTATATCATGTAAACAAGAACTTGTAATATGAAATCATGTAATCATGTGATGAATTCTAAATGTGGGCCCCATAATTTCTAGAGGTGGCACCCACGGAATCTAGAGATGGCCCCTACAGATTCTAGAGTTGCCTCCCATCGGTTCTACGACGTGGCACTTAGTTCTACGTGACACTTAGCTCCATGTGGTACTTAGTTCTACGTAACACTTAGCACCATGTGGCACTTAGTTCCATATAACTTGTAAATAGGAAACAGGTAAACATGAGTTACTTTTATGAAAAACACGGGTCCCCTTCCGAGTACACTCTCCTATATTGTCCACTACTAGGTCTTTCCCTCTATTATCCTGGCTTGTTATTCTTTTACATTAATTACTCATGAACATGCAACCAATAAAAACGGGTATTAAGACAGTGACAAGAAGGTACCAAAAATTGTGCAATGCATGATGTACCAGATCAATTCATCTAATGCGAGAAATACACATTTTTATATTTAATAACATGAAGATACAAATTCTGGACAAAAGTATACTACTGCACTAAAACAGACTTTCCTGCTGCTACAGAAAAGAAAAATTAGTTCCGTCAGAAGCTATAGAAAATAGACTCTCTGCCGGGTTTGAACGCATATTCACACGATATATTATAATAACAGTAACTATGCCTAATAGTCAGTTCTTTATGAGTCTGCTGTTTAGGCAGTAACTTAGTGTCAAGTCCTTGTACATATAATGAGACTAGAAATTCATTAACAAACCTTATAAAAATCATAAAAGGATTCCTGATCATGTTCAGTTACATCCTGGATAATCTCAGGTCTTGATTCTAATGATAACATATTATTTTACTCAGTTAATCACGACGGAATAATCCTAAGAAGTAATATGGAATTAAAACGTTACAGTACTAAAATTAGGATATCTTGTACTCTACGAGTCGGATTTCAGATTCGTCAAGTAGTTATGGATTCTAGACACAGCGGGCTACAACTTTCATATATAAAGTGCTAAATTATATTAATGGTCACTGGTTCAAATTCTGGTATCAAGTCAGGGGAGATAACATGACAGAAATTTGAATATTCGATAACATGATAACTTAACGGTTCCAAATTCGAATCAATGACAGGGGCACGATAAAGAAAACTATTATTCCGACTTGCCGATGAATCAATAATCGAATTCCTTGAAATATGATAATCAATACAAAGAACTACTTGTGGAGATTAAGGAAATACTTGAACATGAACAAGAAATTGAGTTCAAGAGATATTTGCCTGTATGACGATGATTACGACTACGAGAAGAAGGAGCGACGACGGCAATGCACGATGACAGCAAGGAGTAAGATGCCAACGGTGATGCAGCAATAAGGCAGCAAGGTCGTGCAGAGATGATGACAATCATGGTACGGGCAGCGAGGGGATGTTGAGGAAGAATGATGGAGGCTACAGCAGTGGTGGCTCGGGTGCTATGTAACGCCCCTGAATTCCAAACACTGATAATTCGTCGCAAATACACGATCTTTTACTTCAGTTTCGTACAAATTTATAAGGAATTTAAAACTTTTATTTACAATATGTTCTTTACAACAACACAACGGAATTAAATGAATAATCTACAACAATGAAAATCCTTCAATCATGTAATCAACTCATCATAGTGACTTCAATCCCATGCCAAGTCCAAACCTGCATCTGGAAAACTGTGGACATGTCAGTTGTATACAATTGACACAATGCTATAATACAACGATTCTTTTACTTTAGCAAATACAAAGTTAAATGCAACAAAGTGTGAAAAGTGACTATCCTAAACATGTCAGTGTATGATATGACTTAATGCCTAATGCAGACATTACACTACGATGACACTAATGCATACTTGTTCGGATTCTATGCATCTGATAATATATAGGTCTGAGGGCAAGCCCTTATCGTACTCCTCATTATAGGGTTCAATCCCTCGTTATGAAATCATACTACAGTGACGAAAACAAGATTTAGACATTCCATAAGTATAGGTTCCAGTCTCGGAGCACATCCGCCCGACCATACAGAACCCTCTTCGCGCAAACATCCCGTAAGTGTTGCTCTAGCTCAGAACACTGGACTCATCTCCCTTCCACCCACTATACATAATCCCATATTACATCCGCCCGATTATTAACAGTCCCGGAAGTAATTGAGACTCATCTTGCATAAAACTTGCAGTCTCGGAATACATCCGCCCATCCATGTTGAACCCAGTCCCAGAATACACATCTTCCCGATTATAACCATAGTCCCAAAATACATCCGCCCGACCATGTTGAGCCCAATCCCGGAATACATCCGCCCGACTGTAACTGTAGTCCCGAAATACATCCACCCGACTATATAGAGCCGTCCCACTCACATTTGCTCATGCTTCATCACATCTCCAACTAGTGTCTGACCTTAAGTTTAAGTTACAGTTATTATGACCTAGAATTTAGCTTTTCCCACCGGAATTAAACCAAAACACAGAGAATACTAGACCACACTGGCTACTTCACAAAGATAAAGTTAACCCATACTGGTTACTTCTCAAATTTTATTTGTTACAACTGCCGGTATTCTAGGTCCCGCTCACTCTAGAACAAACAACCATCTCAAAAGAAATTGCATAAGTTATCTAACCTCATCATAACCATCACATTCATTATTCATCATTCCTTCTTAATCCATTCTCTTTATGTTTATCATCTCAATGTAATTAAACACTTATTATAGCAGCATTCAATAACACTTGATGAGTTAAAACCCTTATAAACATCGCATGTTTAATATTCCAACTTCATCATTTAATTACCTCTTAATCCCTCATAAGGCACATCTAACTAACATTTCAATTTTAAATCCAATTATATATGTTGTAAAAGTTTTAGGATAACTAGATAAAAGACATCAACCCAATGGTATTGTAAAAACCATATAAATTCCAATACTACTCCCAAAATAGATTTATTAGTTTCATAGGGATCATAAATGAGTCTACAACTTTGTAGTTAAGATCATCTAAAATCATCCTTAATTACTTCGTCTAAATTCATTTGCAAAATAGTAAGTTCAAAATCTGAAAACTACAGTTCATGCTACTTGTAAAAATCATAGAAAATTCTATACTTCATAAAAATTTATGTTCTTTAGATCAAATTAAAGGTATACAAGTCTACTATAAATTTTGAGTTATAAGTTTTCCCAAAATATTGTGTCTATAACCCTGAATTCTTCGAAATCTACAGTAGGGTCGAAATGTTATACTGCAGTTAAAATACTGCCACTGTTCAAACTTGTAAAATTCATTATAAATTTAGTTCTCTATGAAAAATTTATTTCTTAGACTCTGAAGAAAGGTTAACTAGTCTAATTCAAGTTCTTAGTTTTGACTTTTCTCAAAATACTTCATCTAAGATGCTGAAATGATCAAAATCTGGTATGTGTACAAATTTCCAGCAACCAGCCAACTTCCAACCAGTTCTAAGTTTGGATTTTATTAAAATAGTAAACAATATCCAAATATTATGAAATTTTAAAGGGATATTTATGACATATACAAGATACTCCTATAAAAATTTTAGCTCTAGATTCTATCTATTTTAATAGTTATGATTTTCTGAAGTGCGACTAAAACTCAAAACAGAACCTTATGAAAATGACCCCAAATCAACCATTTCATAATTTCACATATTCAATCAGCAACAAATAATCTAAATATGAATGTCCAATCTATATAAGTTATCATACATCTGACAATTCATACATGTCAAGTATTCTACTAATAAAACTCTATTAGAAAGTTGAAGAGACACTCAGCTCAATTGTAGAACTCCTAGCAAATATGAACTCCTAAAACTTGCTCCAAGGCTCCCCAAATGATGACTGGCCTTCCTCCAAGCTCCAACCCGCAAACTCTTCTCCCTCTTTTATCTTTTGTTTTTGTTTAGAGTTTATGTGTTGTTGCTGATAAAGGTAGGAACTATTTATAGAAAAATTGTGTGGTCAAAATAGCTTCCCACTACTCAAAATAATTCCCCACTGTCACACAACTCACCCTCAACATCTCCACTCCAAAATAGGCCGACCACTCCTCTCATGTGCACAAGCACGTGCACGTGCATCCTATGTGCACACTCTTTCATACAACTTCTATTATTAATTTTTATTAAGTTAGGTGTGTATGTGTGTTACGCATGGCAAGTGTACTAGACTTCAAATGTACATATAAGTGCAAAAATAATCATGGGCTTTAAATTAATTTTAGTGGGCTACAAAATGGATTAGGCCTAATGGATTTTAATTAAAAATAAATCACATAATTGTGACTAGAAAAATATAAAAAAAAATATTCATGGCTCAAGAAAATTTTAAGAACCAACATGTGCACTGCAAACACGTGCACTGCACGTATCAATACAAAATAAATTTGAGAGAATGAAAAACAGTCAAAATATAAAATACGTAGAACATGTATATTAATAATGTTACGGATATTTCACGTAATGGTAAAACATACGTAATCGACACGTATATTGAAAACACATGCGATACACGTAAAAACATAAAGATTAAAATTAATATTTGAGTTTGCTCAAAATAATATAAAAATGAATTTTGAGAGAACGGTAAACATATTAATAATCGGAATATAAAATACGTATGACCTTTATATAAAAATACTTTACAAATATTACTCGTAACCGTACAAAATACATATGCATAACACACGAGGGAAAAATTTGCATAACTCAATTTTGCGGGGTGTTACATGCTATTTGGAGGTGGAGTTGAACATAAAGGTGGGAGTTTGACAGTAGGTGTGTGGTGATCGAAGGCAGCAAGGGGAGAGGCTGCGGGGTGCTGTCATTGTCAGCTTGCTACAGTTGTGGAAGTCGGGCAGTAATGGCAAAGTAGAGAAGGAATGCGGGTGTGTGTGGGAGGAGGATGAAGCTTCGGGTAGGATGTAGAATGATGGAAGCCTGGTGGTTGATAGTGGGTTGAAGAGTTTGGAGAGGGCTTCGGGACGGGTTGCGGGATGAAGTGGTGCTGATGGTGGCATTCGGGGTTGCAGATGGTGAGGAGAGGAGACAATCAGAGACTTGGTTGTTCGGGCGGTGCTCGGTGAGGTGGAGGAGGCAGGGTCAGGATGAGGGTGAAAGCGAGCGGCAAGCTTGAGTAGCAGTGGTGCTCGGGGATTGAAGAAGAGCTCGGTTGTGCAGCAATGGCGGTTGGCGATGATGATCGGTGCTGCAGCATGAACGATCGGGGTGCAGGGATGGAGGTGCGGCAATGTCGGGGGAGGCAGCGGTGGTGTGGAACAGCAAGGAGCAACAATGGGGGCTCAGGGTGTATGTGTTCAGATGGTGCAGATGAAGAGTGATGGCTAGCGGAGGTAGTCAGGGGTTCGAGTTGTGCAGAAGATGACATGTCGAGTTGTGAGGTGGTGGCAATGGCGGGCTTGGGTTGAAGAAGAAGAAGAAGATGATGAACAGGGGGTGGCTAAATGAGTAGGGGATTAGGTTAATGAAGAAGGATTAGTGTTAATGGAGATTAACACTAATCCTTCTTCATTAACCTAATCCCCTACTCATTCAACCGCCCCCTGTTCATCATCTTCTTCTTCATTAGTGTTAATTTGTACGCAGACTCGATGGATCGGGTTTCGGGTTACAAGGGCTTGGGTTGGGTTTCACATTAATTAGATAATATATATATACAATGGTTTTTAAAATGGAATTTAGTTCGGGCTTGAACATAAACAATAAAAGGGATAGGATGTGTGATTTAATAAATAATTAATAAGACAAGAAATAGATTGTAGAATGAAATATGATTTGGGTTTAAAATCTATAATCATCTGAAAATAGATACAAACACAACTGATGATTAGAAATGAATTTAATAAGATATCCAAAATAAGTTAAAAATAAAATGAATTAAAAAAAATTAAGAGAACGAAAAAGAATTTGTAGAGAATCGAAATACAGAAAATACACAGAAAATATGTATAGGCAGAAACGGGGGTTACATGAAGGTACGACTCGAACCGCAGGTTTGGACATCCCGTTAGATGGTTCGAGGGAACGAAATAGTGCTCAGTTGCCTATTGGAAACCATAGACCATGTGTGTCCCTTAAGAGAAACATTCATTTGCCGTAAAGGAGTAAAGATGGCGCTGAGTGACACTTTGTAATCTTGTAGAGACTTGGTCTCCTATAAAACTTGTAATTGGATTCTTCTTGTGAAATAAAATTTTCCTAAGTATTTGAGCATTGTCTCTTTGAATTACGTCTTTTTAAACATGCGGTTGTTTAAGGAGCACTCAAACAGCGAGTCATGCTCTTCACACATGCTTAAGGGCAAGTGGCTATAGTGACTCTATGAACCGTGAGTGGACTCTGAACAAGGTGACGACAAGTTTTAGGAGCACTCGAATGGCGAGTACACTTGCTCGAGAGCACATGGCTAGAGCGGCTCTATGAACCATGAATGCACTCCATACTTGTCCAATGTTATTTCAAGAGCATGCGAACAACGAGCCGAACTCCGTGTACTTGCTCGAGAGAAAGTGGCTAAAGTGGCCCTATGAACTGTGAATGGACTCCTGAACAGGGTGGCGAACGAGTTTTGGGAGCACTCGAATGGCGAGCTGACCCTGCACACTTGCTGGAGAGCGCATGGCTAGAGCGGCTTTATGAACCATGAATGGACTTCACACTTGTTCGGGGTTGTTTCAGGAGCACTCGAATGGCGAGCAGAACTCCGCATACTTGCTCGAGAACAAGTGGCTAAAGTGGCCACCCTATGAACCGTGAATGGACTCCGAACAAGGTGACGATGAGTTTTGGGAGCACTCGAATGGCGAGCCGAACCCTGCACACTTGCTTAAGAGCGCGTGGCTAGAGCGGCTCTATGAACCATGAATGGACTCCGCACTTATCCAGGGTTAGGCACTCGTACGGTGAGATATACCCGTACACTTGCTCAGGGGCAAGTGTGTCCAGTGCGACTCTATGGATTATGAATGGATCCTGCACTTGTCCATTGGAGTGCTTAGTGAAGGGATGGTGTTGCTTAGGGGCGTACCATGTGTCTAACTCATTGCTTTCCTTAGGTTGAATTGTTCAAGGAATGTGTTGAATTGCACAAGAAATTTTGCAAATGAAAATAATAATTTTATTGAAAAGTTCAAACTACGCGACTGCTTGAATACAAGCCTTTATTACTTGCTGTGATGTTCTAATTATTGGCTTTTATTGCATATTTTAGGCTAACTACTAGGTGAGAGGTTAAGCGCTCTCTTTGTATTTCATGAGGTGCTCAGCGTTCTAAGTCCTAGATATCTTTTTCCCCCCAAGTCTTCAAGTCGGTAAGCTCTTGGGTGGACAACTAGTCTGGTGATGCAACACTAAAGAGAAACGTTGCTCAATTTCAGATCAGTGTAAAATTTGCAGAAACCCTTGTCAGCGAATTGGGTTCCATTATCAATGACTAGTGTGCAGAGGATCCCAAATCGGCAAACCACCTTCTTTCAGAAGAACTGTTAGACTTTGTGCTCGGTGATTGTTGCAAGTGGTTCTGTCTCTATCCACTTTGTAAAGTAATCTATAGAGACCACTAAGAAAGACCGTTGTTTAGTAGCAGGAGGGAAGGGCCTGAGCAAATCCATTCCCCACATTGCGAAGGGGATGGGGCTTGATATGGAGCTGAGGTTGGCTTGGGGGATCTGTTTGATGAAGGAGTGTTTCTGATAGGGGATGCATTGATGGACATAAGCTTGAGCATCGCTGAGGAGAGTGGGCCAGTAGTAACCATGGTTAGGGACTTTTCGTGCAAGGGACCTCTCGCCGAGATGGCTGCCGCCTATTCCTACATGGACTAATTTCAAGGCATAGTCGGCCTCTTCAGGAGAGAGGCACCGAAGGTAAGGTCGACCATCAACTTGAGTGTAGGAGCGCTTGTAGATGACCCCTTCTACGAGCACGTACCTTTCAGCCCTTACCCAAATATTTCTCGATTCTTTGGTATCCGTAGGGAGGATCCCTTTGTCGAGGAAATCGACTAGAGGTTTCATCCAACAATCTTCGGGTGCTTGAGGGGTTATAGGCATGAGTTCGAGTGTCTCTGTTTGAGTAGGACTTCAATTAGCACAGTGTGGTTGAGTCCATCAAATGATTAGGAGGCGAGCTTGGAGAGGGCATCTGCTTTCCTGTTTTCCTCTCACGGAATGCGAGTGACTTTAACTTCTTTGAAGGTGGACATAATTTTCTTCACATACGCCAAGTACTTGACCATACGATCATCCCTAGCCTCGTATTCTCCTCGGATTTGGTTCACCACCAATTGGGAGTCACTGAATACTCCGAGTCTTTGTGCCCCTGCCTTCTTTGCTAGGAGGAGGTCGGCGATCCTAACTTCATACTTGGCCTCATTGTCAGAAGCTGGGAAACTGAGGCGCATCGAGTATTATAGAATGAATTTATCGAGACCAATCAAAATATCCCCGACTTTGCTCCCTTCGAGGCAAGAGGACCCGTCCATGTAGACACTCCAAAGTGGGGGGATGTCTCCTTCCTCAGGAGGATCAGGGATTTTGCTTTTGATGATGAAATTGGCTAAGGCTTAGGCCTTAATTATGTTCTGGGGCGATAGGTGATATCGTGCTAGCTTAACTCAATGGACCACTTCATGAGTCTTTCGAAGCTTTCGGGCTTGTAGAGTACTTGCTTGAGTAGTTGATTGGTAAGGACCTATATGGAGTGTGCTAAAAAGTAGGGTCTAAGCTTTCGGACGGCTTTCACTAAGGCATAGGCCATCTTCTCCATCTTTGAATATCGATGCTCGACATCATGGAGAACCATGCTAATATAGTAGATTGACTTCTGTACCCGATCTTCTTCTCTTACCAACACAGTAGTGAGGGTTTGATCAGAAGTGGCTAAATAGAGGTAGATGATTTCTCCTGGTGTAGGCTTGCTTAGGAGTGGAGGATTGGTGAGGTGTTCTTTAAGACTTTCAAAGGCTGCTTTCTGCTCTTCCCCCGTAATCGAAATTCTTTACTCTCCGAAGAGCTTTGAAGAAAAGTTAATATCTTGTTTTCTTGTTGCCCTCTGAGGATGAAAAGTGGAAGTCTTGATAGTTATTTGTGGGGTTCATACGGTATCCACGATCTCTCTTGATTTGTAATTCAATACGCAAATCAATTGGTTCCGTCAGGTTAGCTATATGCTATGTTGTGTCAACTGGGAGGCATTTCGCCCCTGACTTGGAGAGGAAACTCCCGATGGAGGCGAGGATGCTAGTAAGCTTCTGAACTTCTTTGATTGTGGTTGGGGGAGACATGTCATGTAGCACCCCGAATTTTCAATAAATTAAATTAGAAATAAGTGGCACAATTTCCAGAATCAACTTCAATGTAATCCAAACACAGTATCCAATACATGGAAAATAAAACTTTTTATTACATCAATTTTTTCTTATATTTGCACAGCAAAAAAATTAAATATATTTATTACAACACAACCCAACACTTAAACTTTAATCATCTCAAATCCAAGCTTCCACTTTACTTGGGCAACCCACTTGTAAATCCTGCAAAATAATTGAAGAGTGAGGACGTCAGTTGAAGGCAACTGACGCAATACTATAGTAATAGCAACCTTTCAAAGTCTCATAATCACAAACTTGCCACATAACATGAAATGAAAATAATGATGAAAGATTCAATAAACAACAAGTGAAACTATACTAAGTAGGTGTGTGTCAAAAAAACAAAAAACAAAAAACAAAAACAAAAGAGAAATGCATTAAAACAATGTTCAAGAAAACACAGTGCACACGATGATTTCTAATGCATACTTGTCGGATTCTATGCATCACATTCTACATAGGTCCGGTGCAAGTCCTTATCGTTATCCAATTTATATGGTTCAATCCCTCGTTATGCAACCTACTACCACTACTATGAGATTTAGACATTTTGCAAGTATTGGCTCTCGCCTTTGGAATACTGAAGACCAATCCCACTCCGTGGATCATTCTGTGGCCTATTTCATCCATCATTCCGGAATACTAGGGACTGTCTCACTCCGCCGGTCATTCTGGAGCCCTCATTGTACAAATATCCCATGAGCGTCTCTCTCGTTCAAGAATACTGGAGATCAATCCTACTCCGTGGATCATTATGTGGCCTATTTCATCCATCGTCCCGGAATACTGGAGATTATTTCACTCCGCAGATCATTTTGAAGTCCATAACTCACGTTTGCTCTTGTTTCATCATATAACCATCTAGTGCATGTCCTTATGCATACATATAAGTAACTCGAGCCGCCTAGAGCTAGTCCCACCCTACCAGACTTAAACCCACAAAACTAGGAACATTAGCCCTCCCTGGCCAATTCCCACAATCAAATAATTCATTGCCGGTAATTTTGGGTCCTGCTCAACCTCTAGTACTCACAACACAAAAATTCTCAACTAACTTCCTAGGGTCCACGACATAACCCTAATCTCAATCAAATCCAACTTGGTTCAATAATACAAAATATCCTTTCATATATGGAAAACAAATTCAACTTATGGAAATTTTTTAAACTCAACCTTTTGAATCTCACTTTCCATTCATTCGTAAAGTTCAATTAATTCAACCTTAAATTCATTCAATCTCAACTGAAACAATTCTCTTAAATGTATGGGATCTCATCCCCAAAATCTGAAATTTTATAGTTTCCAAAATTTGAAATTTACCCTCTTTAAAACTGAGAATAACTCTTCAAATTCCGAAATAATTATCCTTCAAAATTGAAGCATATGACCCTTAAAAACTGAGAATTTCATCTACAAAAAATAGATTTATTTCCCCCAAATCATTACTTGAATATATCGAAAATTGAAACTATAATTTCACCAAAATCTGAAAGTTACATGATTTCATTCTTCAAAACAGTACACTCTATAATCAATATTAAATTTAGAAAAATTAACTTAAATCCAGCACATATTAAGGAACTCACTATAAAAATCTTGACTGAAACAAATTAAATTAAAGGGGTTAAATTCAACAAATTCTAAAAACTATCTTTTATAAAAATTTGAAAGTTACACCTTCTTATCCTTAAGAGAAGTCTATTCAAAAATGAATATAAAAATCTGGAAAATTGAGTTCATTTTTACTTCATAAACATAGATCATGTCACCAAATTTCTAATCCATTCGCACAAAATTTGAAGCTCTAAATTGTCAATAAAATGAAACTAGATTTTTTGTAAAAATTTGAAATTTAACAAATTTGAAAAACAACCAAAACTCCATCGAATCTCACATAAATATTAGATTAAATACATACATATGAACTTCTATATGTATACTAGTGTTTCCCCAGCATAGCACACAAGCTCCACACGCAAAACCCCTCGAAATTCATGCCCAAACGCTCCAAAATAGTAGCATTGCTGCTGTTGCCTTGTGGGTTGAACAGTAACCCTCAGACCCTCAGGTTACAGTTCACCCAAGGCCCAAAACCACCCCAAGTCGAACCATAGGTCTTGGTCTTTAACCCCGAACAGTAACCCTAGGTTCTTCATACATTCTTGCATATTTTCAATGGATTTTTAACATGAAAACAATGTATAAAAATAGTAGTTTTTAACCCATCATACGTTCATATGCAAACAACAAATAATTCACGGATTTCATGCACATAAATCTACACAACTACAATGACATATGGGATTATTAGATCAAATTCTGCAAACAAAATTGGATCTCTCATGCATAGAAAATTTTCACTATTTAAGAGCAACTCATTTTAGATGAACATGAATATTTAGACAACTCTAATCATTCACAATAATACATGGGTTCCAATAAAATTTCCATAAACAAGATATGACCTCTCATACATCAAATATTATCATTCAAAGGGAATCAAAATAAGAGTATCATATCATCAAGATTAGATTTTTATTATGTAAATCGGCAATTTTTTATATAACAATCCACCTTTACAAACATCTCATCAACAAAACATCATATTCATGCCAATAATCCAAATCTCACAAAATCTAAAGCCTAGCATGATTCTATATTGTTCATGAGAATTAGAAAAAAAAACAAATCAAGAGATTCGAAAGGTTACCCACCTCAACGAAGACCAAATGAAGATAATAGTAATAAGAAAAGAGACTCCTCCTCCTTGCGAAATTGAGATATCCGAAGCCCCAAACTCCCAAAAAATGATTAAAGAGGAAATAATTTTGTACACAACAGTGTGGGGGGGGGGGGGGGTGGCCATGAAGATTTTACAAAAATCCCTTAAGAAAATTATATCTTTGCATGACTAGGTCTTCCAAATCAATTAGTTAGGTCAAATCAAATCAATTAGTGTAAAAATCTAACCCCCTAACTCCTCCAACCTGGCTGACCTTCACTGCAGCCTAGAAATTTCAAATTTCAAAAATTTTGCCTCTTAGTGGCAATTTTGCAAAAAAGCACTTCATTCTGAAATATTTGCAAATATATCATAAATTACTCATAAAAATCCAGAAAATTTAGAATTACTATTTAATAATAAGTATTAGATTTTCCAATTAAATTTTTTGACCAAGGAAAATATTTGCAATAAAGTCCTCAACAATCCCAAAATTGCATAAATATACATATACTCAATAAAATCAAATCAAATCAAATCAAATTAGAGGGATAAAATATCTCTCCCAAATCTTTCTCATGTCAAAATCGGCCTACCAAAACAACCCAACCAAAATTTGAATTCAAATTAGCCCACAAACGATATTTTGCGCAAAAACCCTTTTCTTTTTTCAAAAATAGTTTCTTTATTCAGAAAAAACCCAAAAATTTAGAATATACCCGATTATAAATAAGAGAATTTATTCAGAAATTCAAAAGTGAAAAATTTGTACCTTCAAAAATATTTGCATGTGTTATTCACTTGTAAAACTGTCAATTTTACAAAAATTCAAAATAATTGAATAAATTGATTTAAAAATTTATTTATTAATTCAAAATATTGTATTAAAATTATGGGGCATTACATGTCAAGTATGAATTTGATCTTCTCAGGGTTGGCTTCTATTCGTCTCCGACTCACCATAAACCCCAAGAAGGAGGAGACCCCGAAGGCACACTTCGATGGATTATGTCTCATGTTATTGATCCGAAGTACATTGAACGCTTCTGGAGGTCGGCTACATGGTATTCTTTCCCGAGGCTCTTTACAAGCATATCATCCACATACACTTCTATGTTTCGGCCGATCTATTCTTTAAAATCTTGGTTTACCAAGCGTTGATATGTAGCTTCGGCATTCTTTAGCTCGAATGACATAACTCAGGTAGCAATAGAGCCCTTGATTGGTGATGAAGGACATCTTCGGGATGTCTGGCAAAAACATTCAGATATGATTGTATCCCAAAACAACGTCCATGAAGCTCAATAACTCATGTCCTGAGGTGGAATTTATCAAGGCGTGTATGCTCGGCAGGGGGAAAGGGTTCCTTTGGACATGCTTTGTTAAGGTCAGGTGAAGTCTATGTAGATTCTCCACTTTCCATTGGCTTTCTTGAGCATTACAATGTTTGCTAGCCACTCTGCGTAGCTAACTGCCTGGATGAAGCGAGCAGCTAAGAGCTTCTCGACCTCTTCATTCGATAGCTTGTTGCCTCTCGGGTAAAAATTTACTGGTGCTTCTGCTGGATAGGATTGACTTCCAGATTTACACTTAAATGGTGCATGATTAGATCTTCGAAAATACCTAGCATATCTTGGGTGGTCCAAGTGAAAAGGTATCGATTTTACTTAATACAGGTGATGAGTTGTTCCTTGACTTGTCAGGTAAGTGCCTTGCTCACCCAAAAATACTTAGCTTGATCCACTTTAGAGAAGGGGATTTCTCCTAGTTTGTCCACGGGTTCGGAGATGGCTTGTCCCCCTATCGAAAGGGAGTCTAAGGCATTGAGGGGGAAGACCGGACCGCCCATTGTATCTGTGTAGCATGCCCGAGCAACTTCTTGGCTTCCCTTGGCTTCCCTTGGCTTCCCTACTCCTGCGGCCGTGTCTAACTTCATATTCATGTGGTAGGCCGAGGCAACTGCTTGGAGGGCAGCTAAACTCGGGCGACTGAAGATGGCATTGTAGGCAGAATTCATGTCAACCACCATGAAGTCTAGTGCTTCTGTGTGAGTAGCCAGAGCCTTTCCCAAGGTTACATCAAGGGTAACAATTCATTTGATCAGTACAACGGCTCCAGAAAATCCATGGAGGGTGTATTCCTGTAGGCTGGAGGTGATCTTGCTTGAGCTTGAGGCCTTCGAACAAATTCAGGAAGAGGATGTTAACTGAGATGCCGTTATCAACTAGGACTCGGCGTACTTCACGGTTCACCATACACATGCTGATTACGAGTGCATCACAGTGAGGTGTTCGGACACCTTCTAAGTCTCGATCCGAGAATGTGATGCTGGCTCCAGTGCTTCTTGGAGACAGGATGTTATGCACTAAATTTACGTCTCGGATGAATGCTTTCCTTGAGGAGCTAAAGGTACCCCCCCATAGGTCCTTCATGAATAGAATGAAATATCTCCATCCGTCCTGATTCCTAGGACTTGGTGGGCCTTTCTACTCGCTTGTTGGCTCCCCTCACAAGTAGAGGTTCAGTGTCGTTCACTTATGTAAATTTGGCGAGGTATCCTCGTCGGAGGCAATGCGTCGACCTCATCTTTGAGGGCTTGGAAATCATCTGTGAGGTAATCATGATCTTTGTGGAAAGCACACCACTTGGTTTTCTCTTGCTCAGGGGCATTCATCTTGAGGGGAGGTCGAAGGAGCCCATCCTTGTCAACCTCCATGAGGATGGCGAAGATGGTAACATTAAGTGGGGTGTACTTCCCAAAGCGAGGCATGTGAGGCGGACAATGCTGGACCGTGGAATCCTTTTGGGATTTTCGAGCTTCATCTTTATTGGGGCCCTTCCGTTTGTTCCCGGACGAAGGTACCTTCTGTTCTTGGGAGCGGATTGCCTCTTCTACTCAGATGTACTTTTCAACTATTTGAAGAATGTCGGAGAAGTCCTGAGGAGACCTCCGTAATAAACGGGTGGAGCGGAAGTCGCAAGCCCGCGATGAAGGCATCCACTGGGAACATAAAGAAGCCATGCGCCAATTTGTCCGTGGGGCAGACCCCGGGGCTGGGGATAAGCAGTTCAAACTCTTGATCAATAAAGTAACTATCCCGAATACAGGGAGGTTATCTGAAGTTAGGACAGTTGGTATCCTGTCCACAGATATCTTTTGCCTACCAGGCGACAAAGACTCCACGTCCTCATCAACACCACCTTTGTACCGGACCAATTCCTCGACATCTTATGGATATCTACTGATAGAACACGGTTGAACTATGAACGGAACCTCAAGATCAACTACAGGAGTTGTCTCATCCGGGCTGTCCGGCATAATCCACCGAGTTTTCCTACGTCGAACTCGGTTCCTCGGAGGAGAGGGCGTCGCCAAAGGACCTAGATCATCATCCTCTAACGAAGTGTCATTTCCCCCATCGCCACCCCGCTCAAGCACTTCAACCTCTTCTTCGTCCTCTTCGTCCATTCCGACCTCCTCTTTGCCCCCTTCGGCCACTCTGACCCACTCTCAGTCCTCCTCAAGCACTTCGACCTCTTCGTTGCCGTCTGCCATGGGTGCGTCCCCTTCCGAGTTGCTCGACTCTATGACGAAAGGCTTCCTGCTACGTAGCGGTGCGACATCGTAGACCCTTGTCTCTGACTCCCATGACGTTGAGTCGGAAGCAAGGGGACCCTCATACTTACCCGAGGTGGAGGCAGACGAACCGGACTGAGCCCTTGACATAATTGAAAAAGAACTAACCTGATTCGAAGTACTGGGGGATGTCGGAAAACTCGCCGCCGGTGATTGCTACGCTAGAAGAAAGAAAACTTGAGAAATTAGATAGAGGAAGCAAAGTGAAAAAATGAGAAGGGGGGTAGGGGTTTTATAGACCAACTGGATACTCATCGAATTTCGTGAAAGGATCCCAACCATCAAATCTCGATCACCAAAGATCCAAAGGTTGATAAGATTTCAACGCCTCGATTCTCCAACCCTTGGCGTTATCATCACGCGCGCAATACACGTGCCTTCTCACAAGCTAGAGACGCTCGATGCTCGACATTGACTTCGAGCTTGCCAATGGCTTTCTCACATAATTGCCTCAATAACACAAGGTTTTCTGGCTCGACACTCGGCATGCACCGTGAGCATCAACCTGGCTTTCTCACAGGATTGCCTCAAAAGCTCAAATCTATCTGGCTCGACGCTCGGCATGCACTGCAAACGCCGACCTGGCTTTCTCACAGGATTGCCTCTATAACTCGAGGCTTTCTGGCCCGATGCTCGACATGCACCACGACCATCAACCTAGCTTTCTGATGTGTCTAATTTATATATAAATATTTGTACTCATTTATCCATTAAAATTGCTTGTATCCGTCTTTATTGTGTTTAATTTATCTTATTTTTATAAGATTTCAAGTAATTAATTATTTTTGAAGAAATAAGATTTTTGATGCAAAATGTGAATATTTTTAGTAAAAATCAACAAACAAAGCAAAACTATTGATTTATTAATTTTTATTGATTTGTTGAATTTCGAATTTTACAATCTGGTTCTAGAAAAAGTCAATAGTAAATATTATTGATATGGGTTAGGAACGACGTGGCCCATCCTGGGCCACAGGATCCCCTCGGGATGCGCACACCTCCTGATCCTTCAGATCCGCCACGTCAGCGTCGGAAAACCGCCCGGACCGCTGCCATGTCAGCCCGGGAACCGCCCAGGCATCTGCCACGTCAGTCCTAAACCGCCTGGGTTTCCACCGCTTCAGCCACACGGGCAACCGGGTCCAGACCTGGCCCCAAACGGGTCCAGACCCGGTTGGCATCTTCTATAAATACCAGACCCTTACTCCTTCTCCAGGTAATCAACTTTTGCCCACTCAAACCCTAGTTAATGTTACTCTCCCTTAGTGACTGACTAGATCGTCGGAGGGTCTGCCACCGGGACCAACCCCGGTGTTCCGAGACCATCTGCAGGTACACGAGACCCTCAGATCCGAGCCTCAAAGATCCGAGCTAAGCATCAGCCTCCACCTCAATACCGCCTACCTCAGTACCGTTCGTCCAGCTAAGGGTCGTCTGCATAGGTGTCTCCTCCTTCAATACAAATCGAGTAAGAACTCACGCCTGGTGCATCCACACGTTCCCCAAAAACAAACCGCATCAGGATGGCGCTGTCTGTGGGAAGCTACCTATCGTAGACGCCAATCCGAGCCTTGCTTCCAACGGTACCCTCGTAGACGCCGACCCGAGCTCCGCCCCCGTCGGCATTCCCGTCGACCCGAGCTCACATGGTGCCCAAGGCCGCAAAAGTTGTTACCTCCGCACGCCGACACGATGTGCCTCCGTAAGGCATCGCTGCTGATGCTCAAGGACCAAACAACAAAGGGGTCAGCCACGGGCCCCAGCCAAACGCCTTCCGCCCGGTCCAGGGCGATCTAGGGGGGTAATCTCAAACCGCCAGGCCAGTCGTGGTAGGGGAGGAGCCGCTTCCAACTCGGCTCCGAACCATCCCAGACCCCCGTCCCAAGGGCGGGAGCCGGCGCTCAGCCGAGTCGGTCGGCAACAGTCTGCCCAACCAAACCGGGCCGAAGGAGCCCCGATTACCCACCAGGAGTTCCAGGACTTCCGAAGGGAAATCTTGGGTGCCATCCGAGGGGTCCCCGTCAACGAGAACGCCCGCCGTTCCCACACACGGTCACAGGCCGAGGCTAGCGTGTCTCGCCACTCAACAATCCCCCCAGAGTATGATGGCGACATTTTGAAGCACCTCCAAGAAATGGAGGAGCGCCTCACCCACGTTGGTAACGGCGACCCAAGAGCAGCTCAGGGATACCGGCCGGTTCGTCCCCCTTTCTCCGCCCTCATCCTACAGGCGGAGATACCCCGCAATTTCCAACCGCCTCAATTCGAAACATATGACGGCGAGGGCGATCCTACTGATCACATTGAGGGCTTCAAAACCCTCATGATGATTCACAGCGCATCGGATCCCCTCCTGTGTCGAGCCTTCCCCGCAACACTCCGGGGTCCAGTTCGGGAATGGTTCTCCAAGCTCACCCCCGGCTCCATCTATTCTTTCGACCAGCTAGAGGGCAGCTTCCTCGCCCACTTCGTAACTAGCCGAAAGGCCGAAAGAATGAGTGCATCACTACTTGGACTCTGGCAAAAGGAGGGGGAGCCCCTCCGAGTGTTTATCCGGAGGTTCACCACCGAGGCGAGGTCAGTCTCATCCCTCGACCCCAGCGTTGCCTCGGCAGCCTTCCGCCACAACGTCCGACATGGACAGCTGAAGGCCTCCCTGGCAAAGAAGCCGTCGATAGACTTCCCTGACCTCCTCAACCGGATCGAGAAATATATTCGGGCCGAGGAGGCCCTCAATCCAGAGGACCAGAAGGAAGTTTCCGGGAAGGGAAAGCGTAAGGCCGATGAGGTTGAGCCGGCAAAAAAAGCCCCAAGAGATGGGGGCTCCACAAAGAAGGTCCCGCCGATCCCCCTCTTCGAGAGGTACACTCCCCTGACGCAGAACGTGTCGACAATCCTCTTAGCGATTGAAGACAACGACCTCGTCCAGTACCCTCCTCGACCCTCCAACAACACCAGTAAGAATAGGGATCAGCGATTCTATTGCCGTTTTCACCGGGACAACGGGCACGACACAATTCACTACCGCGCCCTGAAGGACGAAATTGAGGCCCTCATCCAAAGAGGGTACCTCCGAGAATTCAAACGAGAAGGCACTCGGGAACCGAGGGACAACAGAAACAGGAGGGATTCCCCTCCTCCTCGAGGGCACTGACAGCGTCCCGAGCGGGATCCGGAACCCGAGGAGCCTGAGGGTCAGGTAATCCTGCATTGCGTCCACGGAGGGCCCATGGGAGGTGAATCCAATACTTCCCGCAAGGCCTTCATCCGGGATGTCAACACCGTCCAGGGCCTTCTCTCCCCCCAGGTCCAGCAACTCCCTGTCTCTTTCTCAGGGAAGGATCTGGAAGGGGTCCGGCTCCCTCATTGTGACGCCCTCGTCATCAATCTCGGCATGGCGAACTTCGACGCCAGGAGAATCCTCGTGGACAACGGGAGCTCGGTCAATATTTTGTTCCTCGAAGCATTCGAGAACCTAAAGCTCTCCCGCGAGAAACTAAAGCCAGCCGGGTATACCCTACACGGATTCTCTGGCATCCCCATGACTATAGAGGGGATCATCACCCTGGACGTCACGGCGAGCACGAAGCCGAACAGAAGGACCGAGTCCATGGATTTCATGGTTGTGAATTAAAGGCAGCCTACAATGCCATCCTCGGCCGTCCGGGGCTTTGCTCCCTCCAGGCGGTTCCCTCGGCCTACCATCAGAAAATGAATTTCCCTACCAATACAGGCATCGGAGTTGTCCGAGGGAACCAAGAAGCAGCACGTTCGTGCTACATGACGGCAATCGGAAGCGGGGTGTTTCCCCTCGATGCCGTCGAGCTGGAGCCCAAAAGAACCCAGCCAGAGCCAGAACCGGCGGACGAGCTACAAGAAGTCTCATTCGAGACAGGGGATGCGTCGAAGCACTTTCGAGTAAGCTGCTCCCTCGCCCCCGACCTCAAGACCGCCCTAATCGCCTGCATTCGGCGCAATGTCAACCTCTTTGCCTGGAAGCCCTCTGACATGCCCGGTATCTTTGAAGATCTCATCATGCATAAACTCAGCGTGATTCCCGGGTCGAAGCCGGTCGTCCAAAAGCGGCGCAAGTTCGCTCCTGAGCAACAGCAGGCAGTAAACGCAGAAGTGGACAAGGTCTTGTCCACGCATTTTGTACAAGAGGTCAGCTACCTAGAGTGGCTGGCGAACGTCGTCATGGTGAAGAAGGAGAGCGGGAGTTGGAGGATCTGTATAGCTTTTACCGACCTCAACAAAGCATGCCCTAAGGATCCGTTCCCTCTCCCCAGCATTGATGCCCTGATCGATGCTACCTCAGGTCACGAGCTCCTCTCCTTCATGGATGCCTTTTCAGACTATAACCAAATTCGGATGTTTCCTCTGGACATCGCCAAGACGTCCTTCGTCACAGACCAGAGACTGTATTGCTACCGGGTCATGCCCTTCGGGCTGAAGAACGCCGGCGCCACCTACCAGAGGCTCGTCAACTGAGTCTTTAAAGATCAAATCGGGTGTAACATGGAGGTATACGTCAACGACATGCTCGTCAAAAGTCAACAAGGACAGCACCACATCGTCGATCTGGAAGAAGCCTTTGGGGTCCTTCGAACCCACAACATTAGGCTCAATCCGGCGAAGTGCGCCTTCGGCGTCTCCTCGGAGAAGTTCTTGGGGTTCATCGTCAGCCAGTGCGGCATCGAGGCGAACCCCGAAAAAATCCAGGCCATATTAGACATGGCCCCTCCCAGGAATGTCAAAGAAGTCCAGAGGCTAACGGGGCGACTGGCGGCCATCGGCCATTTCCTTTCCAAATCCGGAGAGAAGTCCCTCCCGTTCTTCAAGGCACTCCGCAGCATTGGAAGGTTCGAGTGGGGTACTCAACAACAAGAGGCCTTCACACAGTTGAAGGAGTACCTCGCCAACCCTCCTCTCCTCAGCAAGCCCGAACCAGGGGATCCACTCTGGCTCTACCTATCCGCTTCGGAAAACATGCTCAGCACCGTCCTCATCCGAGAAGAGGAAGGGGTTCAAAAGCCCCTCTACTATGTGAACAAGGTCCTGCTCGACGCCGAGACCCGGTATTCCAGAATGGAGAAAGTGGCGTACGCCTTGGTCATAGTCGCGCAGAAGCTTCGTCCCTACTTCCAGGCGCATTCGATCCAAGTACTCACGGATCAACCCTTGAAGGCCATGCTCTACAAACCTGAGAGCTCCGGTCGACCAGTTAAATGGTCGATCGAACTCAGCCAGTACGACATCAGCTATCAACCAAGAACATCCATCAAAAGGCAGGCCCTCGCCGAATTCATTACAGAATGCACCATCTCCGAGCAACTTGCGAACAAAGAAGCCGACCAGACGTGGGAAGTTTACGTCGACGGCTCCTCTTGCGAAACAGGGAGTGGTGCAGGCATCATTCTTCGAGGTCCGGATGGTTTTCTCCTCCAGTATTGTCTCCGCCTCAACTTCCCGGCTTCTAACAACGAGGCCGAGTACGAGGCGATGATCACCGGGCTCAACCTGGCTCATCAAGCCGGTGCCAGACAGATCAGGGCCTTTAGCGACTCTCAGCTGGTGGTCAACCAGATCACCGGGGACTACGAGGCCCGTGACGATCGAATGGTCAGGTACCGAGACATGGTCCAACGCCTATTATCGTCCTTCGACGAATCGGCTGTCGTAAGGATCCCCCAGGAGCTGAATGCCCAGGCCGACACCCTGTCAAAGTTGGCTTCCTCATCCTTTGAAGGCCTCGACCGCACGGTCCTAATCGAAGTCATGTTGAAGCCAAGTACAGACTCCCCGGAGGTACTGTGCGTCGAAGACGGAGCTCCTCCCGACGACTGGACCACTCTTATCAAAAAATTCCTAGTCAAAGGAGAGCTCCCCGAAGACCGAGCCGAAGCAAGGCGGATCAGGGTCCGATCTGAAAGATTCGCGGTCATCAATGCCACACTCTTCAAAAGGTCCTATACAACAACCGATGGCAGACCATACCTCCGCTGCCTATGCCCAGACGAAGCCAAGTATGCCCTCAAGGAGCTGCACGAGGGGATTGGCGGATGTCACATGGGAAGCCGTTCACTAGCACGAAAGGCACTGAATCACGGGTACTACTGACCCACTATGCTGCAAGACGCCCTCGCCCTAGTGAAAAAGTGTGGCCCCTGCCAACGGTTCTCCCCCATGAAGACGGCTCCTCAGGCGAACCTCCGGTCCATGGCCAGTCCGACCCCCTTTGCAATGTGGAGGATGGATTTGGTAGGCCCATTTCCGAAAGCAACGGGCCAACGGAAGTTTCTCATTGTGGCGATCGACTATTTCACGAAGTGGATCGAGGCCGAGCCATTAACAACGATCACCGAGCGACAGACTCAGCAATTCTTCTGGAAACACATCGTCTGTCGGTTTGGGATTCCGCAGGTGCTCATCATAGATAATGGGACTCAATTCGCGGGTAAGAATTTCTACAAGTTCTGCAAAGATCTCGGGATCCAGCAGTGCTTCTCTTCAGTATGCCATCCCCAGTCTAACAGCCAAGCCGAGAACGCGAACCGCCAAATCCTCGACGGCTTCAAGAAACGACTCGATAACTCTTCCAAGGGATTATGGGTCGACGAATTACCGAGCGTTCTCTGGGCCCACCGAACGACAAAGAGAATCCCCACGAGAGAATCCCCTTTCAATCTGACATACGGCACTGAGACCGTCATTCCCTCGGAAATCAGGATCCCTTCACCCCGAATCATGGCTTTCGACGAGGCCGCCAACTCCCAATAGCTGCGGGCCGACCTGGACCTCATAGACGAGGTCAGGAAAAAGTCCGCCATTAGAAGAAGCATCTATCAGCAAAGAATTGAGAAATTCTACAACAAGAAGGTGCGCCCAACTGACATCAAACTCAAAGATCTTGTCCTCCGAAAACTGGTGGTATCTAACCCCGGCCAGAAGAGAAAGTTGGCGCCAAATTGGGAGGGCCCCTACAAAGTATCCGAAGTCGTGCGCCCGGGCACATACCGCCTGACCAGTGCCGAAGGCAAGCCCATCAAGAGGTCCTGGAACGCGGAACACCTAATCAAGTTCTTAGGAGGAGAGTAGCCTCCATTTAAATTATCATGATTGTAATCGGCACGTCGTGCCTAGTCTTTTGTAAAGTTCAAATATATTGTAAATATGCCAGCTTTCTTAAAACAAGCCTACGGCCTCACGTTTTGTAAAAAAATGAAGAACTTGTCTCAAGCTCGGTGCTCGGATAAAAGCACGAGCCCGTAAAGCTTCTCTTACAAGCTTGGGGCTCGGTGCTCGGATAACAGCGTGAGCCGAAAAAGCTTCTCGTACAAGCCTGTGGCTCGGTACTCGGATAACATTGCGAGCCCAAAAAGCTTCTCTTACAAGCTGGGGGCTCGGCGCTCGGATAACAGTGCGAGCCCGTAAAGTTTCTCTTACAAGCTGGGGGCTCGGCGCTCGGATAACAGCGCGAGCCCAAAAAGCTTCTTTTACAAGCTGGGGGCTCGGCGCTCGGATAACAGCGCGAGCCGGTAAAGCTTCTCTTACAAGCTGGGGGCTCGGTGCTCGGATAACAGCGCAAGCCCGTAAAGCTTCTCTTATAAGCTTGGTGCTCGGTGCTCGGATAACAGTGCGAGCCGGTAAAGCTTCTCTTACAAGCTGGGGGCTCGGCGCTCGGATAACAGCGCGAGCCCGTAAAGCTTCTCTTACAAGCTGGGGGTTCGATGCTCGGATAACAGCGCGAGCCAGAAAAGCTTCACTTACAAGCTTCCCTGAGAACATGTGCTGGAGCTCGGTGTCGGCCCCGAGCAAGGTGGGTACCTTATACAAGGCACCGCGACCTTGACGCTCGGCGGCGACCCTTTGCTACGCCCGCAATGTCTTTCTCACCGGTATGGGGGCTCGGCATCCATCCCTCGCTCGGTTTGGGCTTCTTCAAGCTCATCAACTTATATACGAGGCGACTTCCGCCAGCCACGCCCGCACCATCTCTCCCTGAGAACATGTGCTGGAGCTCGGCGTCGGCCCCAAGCAAGGCGGGTACCTTCTACAAGGCACCGTGACCTTGACGCTCGGCGGCGACCCTTTGCTACGCCCGCAATTGTCTTTCTCACCGGTATGGGGGCTCGGCATCCATCCCTCGCTCGGTTTGGACTTCTTCAAGCTCATCAACCTATGTACGAGGCGACATCCGCTAGCCACGCCCGCACTGTCTCTCCCTGAGAACATGTGCTGGAGCTCGGCATCGGCCCCGAGCAAGGCGGGTACCTTCTATAAGGCACCGTGACCTTGATGCTCGGCGGCGATCCTTTGCTATGCCCGCAATTGTCTTTCTCACCGGTATGGGGGCTCCGCATCCGTCCCTCGCTCGGTTTAGGCTTCTTCAAGTTCATCAACCTATGTATGAGGCGACATCCGCCAGCCACGCCTGCACCGTCTCTCCCTGAGAACATGTGCTGGAGCTCGGCATTGGCCCCGAGCAAGGCGGGTGCCTTCTTCAAGGCACCGCGACCTTAACGCTCGGTGGCGACCCTCTGCTACGTCCGTAATTGTCTTTCTCACCGGTATGGGGGCTCGGCATCCGTCCCTCGCTCGGTTTGGGCTTCTTCAAGCTCATCAACCTATGTACGAGGCGACTCCGCCAGCCATGCCCGCACCGTCTCTCCCTGAGAACATGTGCTGGAGCTCGGCATCGGCCCCGAGCAAGGCGGGTACCTTCTACAAGGCACCGCAACCTTGATGCTCGGTGGCGACCCTTTGCTACACCCGCAATTGTCTTTCTCACCGGTATGGGGGCTCGACATCCGTCCCTCGCTCGGTTTGGGCTTCTTCAAGCTCATCAACCTATGTACGAGGCGACATCCGCCAGCCACGCCCGCACCGTCTCTCCACGAGAACATGTGCTGGAGCTCGGTGTCGGCCCCGAGCAAGGCGGGTACCCTCTACAAGGCACCGCGACCTTGACGCTCGGCAGTGACCCTTCGCTACTCTTGCAACTGGTTCTCACAAACATAGGGGCTCGGCAAACCGGAGCAATGCCGCAACTTTCTTCAAAGCCGCCCGACCAGCACGCTCGGTTACGACCTACAACCATGTGTTGACAAAATTTTATTAAGGTTTAGAGCGTTCGCCTTCGGCAGACGCCCCGAGCCTTGAGTCAAATTATTGACCACCCTCTCACCCACGAACAACTCGGGGTTTACGGCTTTTACAAGCCTAAACCCCGAACTGTTCGAGGATGGCAGGGGGGCCATCGACCCACTGCTCTCTCCGTCCCGGAACAAACGCTCCGAGCCTTTGGGCCGTTCAGCTGACCCTTCTCTTGCCCCCGAACAACTCAGGGTTTACGGCTCTTATGAGCCCAAAACCCCGAACTGTTCGAGGACGGCAGAAGAGCCACCACGCCTCGGCTCTCTCCGAACCCCCGAACCGATCGGTCGGCCCACCGCTCACCAACGAACAACCCGGGGTCTCACGTCCCTGATGGCCTGTACCCCGAATAGTCCGAGGGTGATCGGTGTGCCTCCGATCCGGAGCATGCAAAAAAATTGTGTTCTCTAGGCGCCCGCCTTCCGCAGGCACCCTAATCAAACAACTCACTGCCTGATAACCAACAAGGGGAGGGGGGATTATATAACCCCCTGAGGCCCCTATTTATTGCGTCTGGGAATTTGAAACGACGGAAGGCGAAACGTCGCCATAAATGCTGATGGGAATGCGAAACGTGGCCATTAATGACGCAGTCGCGTCAATGGCGACCCTTCGTAGCAATCACACCGGCCACCCTCGGCAGCCGAGGCAATCAAGGTTCGGGAAAACGAATGACTATTATTATTACTCATTGCTTACAACTCAATGAACGTCGGTACAAATACAAAGAACAACTCACAAACTCACTCGCACTCGGCCTGAAATTCAAACTCGGTGCCTCCTCCGGGGATCTCCCCGTGCTCGATTGGACTGGCCCGGGAAGATACTCTGGCCACCAAGCTTCCTGCATCACTGGGCTGGGCCTCATCCAACAGGAATGTCGAAGACCGCCCCGGGGTCGAGTTGCTGGCCTCTTCCACCAGACCCGGGCCTAACACCAGCTTCAGCTTGCGAACCTCCAGCTCTTTCTTGACCACGGCCTCGCGAAGGAAAGACTCTGAAGCCGACCGCCCGCTCGAATCATCCGATAGGGACCAGTCCATCTCGATTACCCACCAGTCCCGATCGGCTATGGCCTTCTTGAGGCGCACCACCTCTAGACCAAGCTCTCTAGATCTGTTCAGAAAATAGTTCTTAGCAGCCGCTCGGTCCCGAGCCTGTTTTCGTTGGCCAGCCAACACTGCCTCCCAAGCCTCCTTCCCCGCTCGAGTCAGGGGAGTATCGGCAGAAATGGGGTCAGTGATCCGGGTCCCGTGCATCTACCAAAAGATGAAAGCAAATATCATAAAAAACACAAGTCTGGGAGGATCGGCCCAAAAAAGTAAATTTCATTTCTTTCAAAAATTTTGATACACAAGCCGCGGTGACCAGTCCGCTTAAGGCATTTACATCAAAAATGAAAAAAGAAACAAAAGTTAGTCTATTCTTGAGGGGGGAATGGCACCTCTTCGTCGCCCTCGACTCCCCCCGTCTCGTCACCACCAGAGGTCGGCGGCAGGTTTGCCTGCCATCCATAGCAGAGGTGGTCCACGTTCTGCTCGGGGTAGATCTGCTTAAAGTGGGACTTGGCCTGTTCCTATGCCTCGTCCTGCACCACCATCAGAGTCTCCCCCAAGGCCGACTCCATCTCCTGCAGTGCCTTCCTCCCCTTCTCCGCCTCGGCCGCGATCTTTGTCTTAAGGTCCTCCCGGTCCTGCTTGTGGATTTTGCAGAGCGACTCTATCTGGGCCTCGTGGACGGCCACCATGGCCTGGGCCTCTTTCAGCTCATTCGTGGCCGTGTTCAGGTCACGGAGGTACTTCTCCACATTCCGCCTCTCGATGTATATCTCCTTCTCCAAGCACTTGTGGAAGTGCTGACCATGGAGCATCACCTGTCCGAAGAGAGAAAGATCAGAAAAAACTCCAAGTCATTAAGTAAAGTAGAGCCAAGCCAACTTACTGAGAGGTGTGCCTGAGACCACCGTATGTAGGCCTGGTCCACCGTCTGCGCCGCCAAGGCCATCCGATCGCGCTCGGTGGCGGCCTTCGAGACGAACTCGACCGCCACAGTCCCATCAAGCAGAGAATCCCCCTGCACGATTGACCAATCAGGGGCAAATGGCAGCGTACCCTACTTGCTCACCATCTCCGCGGCAGTCGGCCGAATAGGGGGGAGCCCTTTTTCCGGGGCATCCACGGTCTTGCCCAAACCACCCGCTGCGTCCCGAGCCGCCCTCGATGAATGGGAGGGCTGGGAGTGTTGCCTCTTAGCCCTCTTCGCCGGGGAAGGCTCCTCGGCCACCGGGGTCGGCACCTGGGAGGACGCCCCGGTCTGCGCAGCCAGCTTCTGCTTCTCGGCCGCTATCCTCTCCTGCTCGGCCTTCTTCCTCTTCTCTACCCTCGCCTTCTCGGCGACAGCGAGCAATATCTTCTTTGCGTCTGCCTGTTGAGTTGTCATCCCTACAAAAACACAGAAGAAAAGCTAACGTTAACACGAAGGCAGGAAAATAACATATTTGGAATGAGACATACTAGGGTCGGCAGGACTCAGTCCGGCCCGGACGAGGTGTATCTCTGTCACTCGAGGCCATGCGATACTGTGCCCCCCGACGATCTTCTCCACCCTCTTCCTCTCCTTGGCGGTCAAGTCGCTCTTCCTCGGAGGCTTGTGCTTCGGCTTAACGAAGTTCCACCTGGTCGGAATTCCCAAGACCCCTCAGTCCGAACAACAAACTACTTTTCTTTCCACCCCTTTATAGAGTCCGGATGACCGTGCATGACCTTCTTATGCGGCCTCGGCAAAAAGTAAAAAATCCCCTCCTGATCTCCGAGCGAACCAATCCCAAGAATAGCTCGGATATACGTCAGCCTCGGCTTCACTCCCTTCTATTGACATTTCAGTATGAAGCAGACTAAATGCTTCCAGGAATTCGGACCGTACTGCATGGGACACAGCTTCGCCCAGTTCAGAACCCTCTTCACGAAAGGATGCAGAGGCAGCCTCATTCCGAGAGGAAGGCGTCCTCGGGAAACATACAGTACCCCGGCGCCAGAGCCGTGGTGGGCCGAATACCGGGGCTCGGAATGAAGATCTCGAACTCCCGCGGAATATAGTAGGCGGCCCTGATAATGTTAAGGTATTCCGCCTTAAAAATGCTCGGGATGCTATCAGCGCGGATCTTCACCCGAGTGTCTTCGCCCGGCAATGGAGGGATCGGTTCGATGTCCTTAATGTCACCGGGATACATCCGAATCGACCCTGGATTCTTGAAGGAAACCTGGGGAAACTCGAGACCCGGTCTCGGTGCGTACTCATCGGGTGAGGAAGGACTGTGTGGGATGGTCATGACTTTCTTTTTCCGACGAGGGCGAGCCTTCCGCTCGGGAGACGGCGTCGACAAAGGGGGAAGTGGTGGAAGATCTTCTCCGACCCCGGTCGGCCTTCTAGCTGTGCCTTGGCCAGCCTCTCCTTGGGCAGCCTCCTGTTCGTCGACCTCATCCTCCTCGTCTTCCTCGTCACCCTCGGCACCCTGCTCATTTTCGTCCTCCTCCTCGACCTCGGTGCCTTCCCCCTCCTCTTCCTCATCATCCTCCTCTTGATCCTATTCCTCCTCGTCCTTATCGTCCCCCTCATCCTCTTCCTCCTCGTCACCCTCATCCATGGGGACACAACGAAGACTACGTCGACCCATCATCTGACCCGGGGTCGGTCAGAACTTCTTCCTTCACCTTATACTTACTCAAGGACGAGGACGTCTCCTGTTCGGATTCCTCTGCGGAACGGCCTGACGAGCTAGCCTCAGATCCGGACTGAGTTCGCGACATTACTAAAAAGAAAGTACTAACCTGGAGCGTAGGAAGTTACGGTCACCGGAAAATCTCGCCGACGGCAAGTAAGATTCTCGCTCTTGTTAAAAGTTGGAAAGTGAGTAATAAAGTGAAAATGGAGAAATGAGGGAGGGAGATGGGGTTTTAAAGAGGAAAAGCGACTCCTCAATTTCCGCAAAAGAGATCTAGCCGTTGGATCTTAATTATCAAGATCCAGTGGCCACCAAGATCTGGATACGCTTTGATCTTTGCGCCCATGACATCAGCAATAGGTGTAAAATTACCCCACTGCCCCTCCACCTTTTCTCTCCAAAAAAGGCTTTTTCGACAAGTCAGAAGGGTCGGCGCTCGGATAGAAGCACGAGGCAATAATTCCCCTTCTATTTTCACAGAAGGGTCGACGCTTAGATAGAAGCACGAGCCAATAATTATCCTTCTATTTCACAGAAGGGTCGACGCTCGGATAGAAACGCGAGCCAATAATTCCCCTTCTATTTCACAGAAGGGTCGACGCTCGGATAGAAGCGCGAGCCAATAATTCTGCTTCTATTTTCACAGAAGGGTCGACGCTCGGATAGAAGCGCGAGCCAATAATTTTCCTTCTATTTCACAGAAGGGTCGACGCTCGGATAGAAGAGCGAGCCAAAAATTCTCCTTCTATTTCACAGAAGGGCTGACGCTCGGATAGATGCACGAGCCAATGATTTCCCTTCTATTTCACAGAAGGGTCGACGCTCGGATAGAAGCGCAAGCCAATAATTTCCCTTCTATTTTTACAAAAGGGTCGGAGCTCGGATAGCACCGCGAGCCCCAACTGCCCTCCTTTGATGTAGAGGGGCTCGGAGCTCGGATAGCATCGTGAGCCCCGACTGCCCTCCTTTGATTCAGAGGGCCTCGGGCTCGGATAGTACCGCGAGCCCCAACTGCCCTCCTTTGATATAGAGGGGCTCGGAGCTCGGATAGCATCGCGAGCCCCAACTGCCCTCCTTTGATTCAGAGGGCCTCGGCGCTCGGATAGCACTGTGAGCCCCAACTGCCCTCCTTTGATATAGAGGGCCTCGGAGCTCGAATAGCATCGCGAGCCCCAACTGCCCTCCTTTGATTCAGAGGGCCTCGGTGCTCGGATAGCACCGCGAGCCCTAACTGCCCTCCTTTGATGTAGAGGGGCTCGGAGCTCGGATAGCATCACGAGCCCCAACTGCCCTCCTTTAATTCAGAGGGGCTCGGAGCTCGGATAGCACCGCGAGCCCCAACTACCCTCCTTTGATTCAGAGGGGCTCGGAGCTCGGATAGCACTGCGAGCCCCCAGCTAGCCACCTTTAATTCGGAAGGACTCAAAGCTCGGATAGCACCGCGAGCCCCAACTACCTTCCTTTGACTCAGAAGGGCTCGGAGCTCGGATAGCACCGCGAGCCCCGAACTATCCTCCTTTGTTCAGAAGGGCTCGGAGCTCGGATAGCACCGCGAGCCCCATGAGCCCACCTCTGGTCACGAGGGACTCGTCTGCCGACCCCTAGTGCTCAACAAACCGAGCCCCAGAAGAAGACCTCGCCTCCTCCTCGCTCTTCCAACTAGCGAGGAGATCGTCCACTGACCCTAGGAGCTCGTCTGCCGACCCCCAAGCACTCGGTAAGCCGACCTCCCACAAAATCGAGCCCCAACGGAAGGCCTCGACGTCCCCTCGCTCTTCCAACAAGCAAGGGGATCGTCTACCGACCCTTGGAGCTCGTTCGCCGACCCTAGGAGCTCGTCTGCCAACCCCCAAGCACTCGGTAAGCCGACCTCCCACAAAATCGAGCCCCAACGGAAGGCCTCGACGTCCCCTCGCTCTTCCAACAAGCAAGGGGATCGTCTACCGACCCTTGGAGCTCGTCCGCCGACCCAAAATAGCTCGTCTGCCGACCCCCAAGCACTCTTTGAACCAATCTCCTACAAAATCGACCTCAACGTCCCCTCGCTCTTCCAACTAGCGAGGGGACCGTCTACCTACCCCAGGAGCTCTCCACCAACCCCTAATGCTCGACAAATCAAGCCCCAACGGAAGGCCTCGACGTCCCCTCGCTCTTCCAACTAGCAAGGTGGTCGCCTGCCGACCCTTGGGGCTCGTCTGCCGACCCCCAAGCCTCGGCGAGCGTCGCTCTGGCTCTCCTACTCCTCTACACAGCCTTCCGCGCAAACTCCAATGAGGGATCCATTCCTCCTACCCCTGGCCTCTTCGGAAGATAGCAGATCATACTTTCTCACCCCAACATCCACCCTGCTCTTCCTACGGAGGCGAAGAATCACTTCTACATGGCTGGTTCACCCAGCCCTACAGGAGTGTGGGGCTTGTGATATGGGTTAGGAATGACGTGGTCCATCCTGGGCCACAGGATCCCCTCAGGATGCACGCACCTCCTGATCCTCCAGATCCGCCACGTCAGCGTCGAAAAACCGCCCGGACTACTGCCACGTCAGCCCAGGAACCGCCCGGGCATCTGCCACGTCAGCTCTAAACCGCCCGGGTTTCCACCGCTTCAGCCACACGGGCAACCGGGTCCAAACCCGGCCCCAAACGGGTCCAGACCCAGTTGGCATCTTCTATAAATACCAGACCCCTACTCCTTCTCCAGGTAATCAACTTTTCCCACTCAAATCTTAGTTACTGTTACTCACCCTTAGTGACTGACTAGATCGTTGGAGGGTTTGCCACCGGGACCAACCCCGGTGTTCCGAGACCGTCTGCAGGTACACGAGACCCTCGGATCCGAGCCTCAAAGATCCGAGCCAAGCATCAGCCTCCACCTCAATACCGCCTACCTCGGTACCGTTCGTCCAGCCAAGGGTCGTCTGCATAGGTGTCTCCTTCAATACAAATCGAGTAAGAACTCACGCCTGGTGCATCCACACGTTCCCAAAAACAAACCGCATCAATTATTATCAATTTATATATTTTTAAAGGTATAGTACAGATTGATAGATGAGAAAAGAGTAAAAAAATAAATAAATAGTTAATTAGATTAATAGATTAATCTTTATCTAAATTTTCTAATTAACTAATTAATTAATCAACTAAACTTACCTAATAAACTAACCCTAAGATTTATATCTTATGTATATATGCAGGTTGTTTTGGAGGTAGGTACGAGGGGGCTGGCCTTGGTTGGCGTGAACACCAGAAAGAAACAAAAACAAAAAACTAAAAAACTAAAAAACTATTAAAAAAAAAGGAACAAAGAGAAGCTTCGGCGAAGCATTGTTGAGAAGGAGAAAGAAGGGGGCGTGACCTGGGCACTACCGGACGAAACAGAAATCTGACGCGAAATTCGAGGCAGATAAGAGAGAGAAAGAGAACATTGTTTAATGGAGTCGGGTTTGTAATTTTTTATTTACAAAACAATACTTTTATATCTTCTTTTCTCTTCTCTAATTTTTATTATGTAATCCAAAACAGTATTTGTTAAGTACAAATTCATTATGAACTAAATTTATTTTTCTAGAATTTAGATATAGCCTAGTTTTGATTACACAATTTTAATTTCATATTACTTTTCTATTTTTTCATGGTTGTGTGTTTAATTTTTGAATTTAATGCGTACAATTGATGGATAGACGATTGTATGATTTATTGGATTATGAAGAGACCGAAAGGTAATTTGTGATTTAGAACTATAAAATTAAACACCATTGATTGAGCGAAATTAGAGATGATTTACCGCGATTGATGTGACCGTTAAGAAATCCACAGAATTTAATGAGTCTTCGATTAATTAAATTTGCATAGAGATATTACAAACTGTTAGTTGGAAATGTTTTTAGTGTTGTTCGAGAGAAAACATTGAATAATTTGGGGATTTCGGTCTACAACTTGGATAAATAATATTTTTATTTTTATGAAATTATAAATTGTGTGCGATGAACTAGGTGAAGTCAAAAGCCCTAAAATTAATTTTGCCATTAACAAATCACAATTTACAGATTCTGCTCTATCTTAATTAATTTAATTAGACTTTTAGATTAATTTAATTTAGTTGTTTTCTTTATTTATTAAATTTTGATCTTCCAAATAGTGATTCATCTAGTAAATTCGGTACTCAATAAAATAATTAGTCCCTATGGGTTCGACACTCTATTCACTTAACTATATTACTTGTTGCGATTTTGTACACTTGCAAATATTCACATCAAGTTTTTGGCGTCGTTGCGGGGGACTAGTTATTCTTTTATTGATATTGGAAATTGCTAGATTATTACTAGTTTGGAGTTTTTGTATTTATTTTTATTTTATTATTATTTTACCTCTTTATTTTCTTTTGACTTATTTTTACGTTCATTTATTTTTAATTTTTAATTTTTTTTAGTTTTTCTATTTTTTTAATACTTACATTTCAGGACATACAAGAAAATTATCATGGCGAACGATGAAAACAGGTCTTTGAGAGACTATGCTATGCCCTCAATTCATGGAACAATATCAAGCATAAAGAGGTCGGTTATTGAAGCTACCAATTTTGAGATTAAACCAGCGATTATTCTATTGATTCAATAGACTGTTCAATTTTGGGGACTACCGCACGAGGATCCTTATGTTCACATTGCAAACTTTCTAGAAATTTGTGACATTTTCAAGCACAACAGAGTATCAGATGATGCAATCAGATTGAGACTCTTTCCTTTTTCAGTACGAGATAAGGCGAAGGCTTGGCTACATTATCTATCACCCGGTAGTATTACTACTTGGGAGGGACCTGCACAAAATTTTTTGGCTAAGTATTTTCCGCCAGCAAAGACAACAAAACTAAGGAATGATATTGCCACATTCACTCAATTTGAGACTGGGTCTTTGTATGATGCATGGGATTGGTACAAAGAGTTATTAAGAAAGTGTCCTCATCATGAACTACCAAAATGGCTGTAAATGCAAATATTCTATAATGGTTTGGGAGTTACACATCGATCTATAGTTGACGCAGCAGCTGGTGGTGCACTTATGAGCAAAACTTACAAAGCAGCTTATGATCTTTTAGAGGAGATGGCATCAAATCATTACCAGTGGTCTTCAGAGAGAATAATGCCAAGAAAAGTGGCTGGTGTTTTTGAACTTGATCCTATTTCTACTTTAACTGCACAAATTGATATTTTATCTAAACAATTAGGTAATACAAATTTTAATGCAATTCAATCAACATGATTTGTGATCTTTGTGCAGGAAATCATTCAAGTGCAGATTGCCAAGTGGGGAACCCTTTTGCTCCATCAAATGCCGAACATGAAAATTTTGTGTCAAACTTTCAAATGCAAAATAATCATTATGCAAACACATACAATTCAGGATGGAGAAACCACCCCAATTGTCCATGGAACAACAATCAAGAAGCAGTTATACAACCTCAAAATTTTCCACAGCAAGAAAAGAAGCCGACATTAGAAGAGATGTTCATGTAACACATGCAAAAGACAGAACAATACATGCAGAGGACAGAGCACTACATACAAAAGACAGATCAGTACATGCAGAAGACAGATGTGGCGATTCAAAATAATACGGCTTCTATTCACAATCTTGATGTCCAAATTAGTCAAATTTCAAATATTCTGAATGAAAAAACTGCAGGAACATTACCAAGCAACACAGTTGTCAACCCCACGGAAGATGTCAAAGCAGTAATACTAAGCAGCGGGAGGACAATTGAGCAACCTCAAGAAGAAATTGCCGAACAAAATGTGGTTGCAAAAGGAGAAGAATACGAACCAATTGTGGAAGAACAAACTCAGCATGAGCAAATAACGTATGATGTTTTTAATTCCATAAAATTTCCTCCTGAAGAACAGTCATCTTTTCAAGTAAGTAAAATTGATTTAATTGTGGGCGAGAAACATAAGGCTAAATTTGAAAAATCACCAATCGAAGTATATCCAACAAATTCAAAAACTTTTGAAGCTGAGAAAGAAAATATTTTTGAACATGTTATGTATTTGGATGCTGCACCCTATATTTATTTATTTTTCCAGCAAAAGTTCAAAGAGGTAGGGGAATCAAAGACGTCATCATCAAGCAAGAAACGACTCAAACTAGAGCTTGAACCTGATCCACACCTGAAGAGAAAAATTAAAAAAGATGTTTTGATGTTGTTGGATCTTGGCGTTACATAACCATCTCACCTCCATGTCTGGCTGAAGACTTAAAACTTAGCACTTCTTGGGAGGCAACCCATGTTTTATTTTCCTGTATTTAGATTTGATTTTTCTTTTAGTTTAGTATAATTTTAATTTTTAATTTTATTTTGTAGGATTGCATAAATTTTGAAGTCGCCGGACGGAGCTGTTTTCAACACCTACATTGATGGCTGTTTTTGACCAGTATGGAGTCAGAATCTGGAAAACTGATTCAAAGAGCGATTGTAGCCTATCGCCTTAGCTTTCCAGCAAAAAAAAAATTCAGCCCATTTGGACATCTACAACTCCAGATATCGCAAAAATACTGAATGCCGCGTGTGCAGAAATTTTAAGACGAATCAGGGGAGAAATTCTGAATTTTTTTGCATTCTTTTTGTTTTTTTTTTCCTTTCCCATTGAGGACAATGTGATATTCAAGTTTGGGGGGAAGGTTTACAAATTTATTATTTATTTTTGAAAAGAAAAACAAAATAAAAAGAATTTCAATTGGGCTCACCATTACACTTTTGAGTAGGGGTGGTTTACCGTACCGTACCGTACAAAAATTACTCTACCATCTACCGTACCGAAATACTTGGTACACAAATTTCTCTACCATTACCGTGTCAAAATTTTGGTACTACCGAGTTCGGTAATACCCAAATATTGGTATGGTAATGGTAGTACCATGGTAGTACCGGACATCAAGAAATATGGATGTACCATATTTTAAGTTCTAAAGTTCCTTTCATGCTTGCTGAATTTAGTACAATGTATCATAATATTTGAAAACAGCAACAGTTTGAAATCAATTAGAAAATATTGAGTCTATTCTACTAACAAAGTAATTAGTCAATAAAATGTGAACTGAATTAATTTGCATTTAGTTAGTAAAGCTTTACATGATTTTGTACTGACACTGGTCTCTCTACAGGTTTGGTAAGCTGTTGTGATCCATCTAGTATTTGGTTGGTTTTGCTGGATGTCATTTCGTCGAAACAGTGGTTTTAGTACTTAGAGGCATACACAGGAAGTTGACCATATCATCATACTCTGAAGTCTGAATACTATAGAGGCATACACATTTGTATATCCCTCTTTGAACAATTCAAGAAAGGAAGGAAATTCCTTGTCAGTTACTTGGATAGTATTACTCCCATGAACTTGCTATTAGCTCAGCCAATAGCAGTTCTTATTTCTAACTGGGGCCTTATAATCTCTTGGATGCATCACAGCTTTTAAGGGTGATAGAGAACTTTGTATCCTCCTAAAATTTGTAGCATGACTTGGGTAAAGTACAAGTAGTGAGCATGCAATATATGGTGATGACCAAGACAAAAGTTGTCTTTTCTCATCGCATAACATCAATCATTCATGTTTTTATGTAGAAATCCTTCTCAGTGACCATAGAGCACCCTTCAAATTTGAATAAGTAATTTGTGTTTAAATGGCTATGAAGTTTAATCTTACGCTTTTCAGAATCAATTGTAAAGGAGAGTGGATTGAATCTAAATCTACTGCAATTGGTGAAGATATGAATGAATGAATGTATTCATTAAATCATGAATGAATGCAATTGGTGAAGTTACTACAACAAACTACACTCAGTAGTCACAAATGAATGTATTCATTAAATCATGAATGCAAGAAAGACACTAACCTAGTAACCTTTATGTTCGCTTGCCATAACTCCGCAACCAATTCCATGCGCAGTAGACCTACATATTCCAGATTCCACTTCTGATGGACAATAGAGTCATAACGACCACCTGACTTTCTCAAGGCTGGCAGCTTCCTATTGTCATGTTTTAGATTGATATATTATATACTGTTTTATTAAGAATCAGAAGATAGTCATTTCAGTTCTTACATCGAGCTTCTCTTGCTTGTAAAGCTCCATTTGCTGGCTGTATTCTTCCATGGTTCTCTTCGCAGTCTGTAAGATTCTAACTCTTTTGTTAGAAGACTTAATTAAGAAAACGGAAAAGGAAATGGGATCCTCCTCCCTCAGCTTAATACCTCTTTGAAAGGTGCTTTCTCTTCCTCTGTCATGTTCTTCCATTCTTCACTAGCTATTTTCAACCAATAAGCAATAGTGATGGAGTGATCAGAAGATTCGGAAAATAATTTCTTAGAATATTATCTAAAAATATCATTTTGATGATAATTGGATAAGTTGTATTGTTAGCAGAGCAAGAGGATTTAGATCAGTGGACTAATATTCATCAATTGATTCAATTCATATAGTCATCCATATCCACAGGGACAATATCATACATCCATGTTGGTCAAAATACGGTTAGTTCGTCAAGACAACCAAATCCAGACAAGATAAAGTCTATGAGTTCCCTGATTGAAGGCAGGCAAACTCCATCATCAGATAGATGCATAGAAGAAAAGACAGAGCACTGGTGGTAGGCAAAAAAGGAAACAATTGAGAACCTCTCCATTGAGTGAACTAACTTAAAGTTCACTTGACAATCCCATAGTTTACATACTAACAAGTGGAATCATGTGCAAAAAAGTAAAGCATGTAAGGTCCTTTCCCTTTTATTCAGTTTTCTTTTTCTGTTCTTTCACTAAAAACTCTTAAAACACCACTCCTCTCTCTCTCTCTGCTTAAAAGCATAAAACACCATCTCTATAATTTTAAATTTTAAAGAACTCTCATAGATGAAACACAGTGGAATGTAGATATACCGATGAAAATTTCTTTCAATCGTTCAACTTTTACTCCAACATGTTGTATAAGCATTTCGAAACTACAGGGAAGTTTTCTTAATCAAACAAGAAAATTGTATTTTCTGCAGCGAACAAGAGATTATTCAATTCAAATTTGATTTACCTCAATCTCTTCAATTTCAACTGATACTGAAGCCTTCCCTTCTCCTCCAGCCTTTCTTGCCGTGCCAGATTTTACTGAACCACCTTCTTTAGAATGTAGCTGTGGGAAAAAAACAACGAGAAAAAGAAAGAGCTAAGATTTCAGAGCATGCATCACATCTCAGCATATACACTTCAACTACTGATGCAGAACAGTATGCGCAGTTTGAACCTAAACTTACAAGTGAAGAAAAGTTCTCACTCCAGTCCAGTAGTTATTAAAAAGGATAAAAATCACCACTTACCACTTACCACTCACCCACAAACAGCACTCACTAAAAGACACAAATTTTGGGTTGATGGAAGGGAGAATACCCAGGGTGATGAAATAGTGATGGAGTGAACAGGAAAAAGGCCGACATTAGCTTCTTTGGCTTCAAAGGATCCTTCTCTTTTCTGGAAATTCAAAGTTAATTTGTATAATATCAAAGGGAATATCGAAACAATGAAGATATATATATATATATATATATATATATATATATATATATATATATATATATATATATATATATATCCAGAAAAGCTAAGGAGTTGTAATTATACATCATTTTCTTTCCCTCTTCACTCTCAGTCTCAGCTTTCAGTTTAAATTGCAGGTACTGTTCCAACAACTCCATTGCTGTCTTCTGCATCTGCTAGAACCAGAAAAATTGCAGGCACAATACCATCTTTCAAATCTTACTGTAAATAACACTCAGTAATGCATGCAAACGTGATAAACCAAATCAAAGAATTTTAGCATTCAACTCGAACCAGAAATAGAGCATCAAACAAAGTAACATACAACTGAAGGAAATATAACAGCAACAAAAAATTTTGCAACAAAACATCTAGCAACTCAAAAGTCAAAACATCCAACAAAGAAATAGATAGCATCTAACGGGAGCCAGAAAAAATGATCATCACATTTCTGCAAAGAAAAATAAAATATGTCAATCTTGATAGTATACACTATACAACTAAGAAGAAAGAACTATCAAATATCAATCACCAAAATAGTATACCTTCTATGAACATAAGTTGAGATGTTGAACTAGGAGGCATTTTCACAGGTAGATTGAGCATTTCCCAAGCCTAAATAAAAAAATTTAAAGAAAAATAAAATATGTTTCTTGTTAGTATTAAATAAATATTCAATGATGAGCTACAAAAAAAACAATTACTTGATAAATAGATGAATGTCAGTCTTACTTGATTCTTCTTCTTCCAATTCCTTGTAGAACTCAACCGCATCTTCTGTTGGATCCTTGTAGAAACAAAAGCTATCAGCCCTTAACCAATCTGAAGTGCACACTAATGCATCAACCATTTTTGGAGTCAACGATGCTCTGAAGGGATCCACAATTCTTCTTCCCAAACTAAATGTACTCTCACTCGCAACTGTAGATGTTGGAATCGCAAAAATGTCCTTTGCAATTTTTGAGAGAATTGGTAAATCAAGTTCATTTGATCTCCACCAACTCAAGAGATCAAAATCCTTGCTAAGGGGATTTTGAAAAGGAGCAGCGAGGTACTTGTCCACTTCATTGGTTATCTCGGTAAGGCGTTGATCCCTTCTTTCATTAATAAGTGCCAATAGCATGCTCTTTCCCACATCGTCATTACCTTCACAACCATCCTCCAACACCTCATTCTCTTGATTGTTTTCTTCCGATGTCTCAACCATATTATTCCCCTTGTACACATTATACAAGTCCAACAAATTTTTTTTAATTGCCTTGTGAATCTCATCTATCTTAATTTGGTCCCATCCAAGCGTTTTGAGGTGTATTGTAATCATTTGAAGCTTGAAACAGGGATTAAGAACTTGACCAAGATAGATGAGAGGATTAACATTATCAAGACTTCCCCAATACTTGTCAAATTTTGCTTTCATTGAAGATGCCACCTTTTACAAAGTAGGATTGCGCATATCCCTCATTTTTGCATCAATCTCTATTTGTATCTCTACAATTGAGTTCCAAAGATGGTTGGCCGTAGGAGTCTTGGATGCACTAAGTGTAAGAGTGTAATTGTAGAACTTTTTGAGAAAGTGAACAAACGACAAAACCAAATCCCAATCCCCTTCCGTCGGTGGCCCTACTCTTTTGACCATATTTTTGTGACTATCTTTTTCTTCCTCGAGAAAATATATCCGAAATTGTACATTTTCCTCTGCCATCCTTGAAAACACCTTCCGAAACTTATAAGCATTTTCAAGCATCTTATAAGTTGAATTCCACCTTGTAGAGACATCCATAGGCACACATGACATCTTATTCATCCCCAATAAGATTGTAAATTCTCTAAATTTATCCAACCTAGCACCGGAAGAGTGGATGTACTTCACAAAATTCCTAATTCCCTCAATTGAACTGGCAAGCTCCTTCAATTCATTCTTCACAATTAAATTCAAGATGTGACAAGCACACCTCAAATGCATATATTTCCCACCAAGTAAGAGAGTACCCATCTCCTCAAATCTCCTTTTCATATAATCAATTGCGACATCATTGGATGAAGCATTGTCAACCGTGATGGTAAAGACCCTCTGTACTTCCCAACCCTTTAAACATCCCTCTAAAAGCCTTCCAATGTCTTCCCCCTTACGACTAGTGATCTTCGTGAAATTTATGATACGTTTGTGCAATTTCCAATCATTATCTAAAAATGAGCAGTAACTACTATATAGTTTATGTTTTGCACTGAGGTCCAAGTATCAGTTGTAATACTTACCATTTTATCACGCATCATTTCAAATATCTTAGACTTCTCTTGTATGAACAAGTCCCATATCATAGTGGCAACCTTTCTCCTATTTGGAATTTTAAATCTTGGTACAGCTTCATTCATCATCTCAACAAAACCTTCACCTTCAACAACCCGAAACGGTTGTTCATCCTTAATTACAAACTGCACCACTTTCAACTCAAGCCTCTTTTGATTAAAAGTATGAGGTACAATTTGGCCACCCATCGTCTTATTTATTAGGACCGATTGGGTACTATCACTGCCCTTTATGTAGAGTGGAGAAGTTTTGCATACCTTCCTAAGATGATGCAAGATACTTGAAGTCCCATTTCTAATCGGATGGCAAGGTAACTCTGCTTTGCAATAATTGCATATTGCAAGGTAAATCACTTCCCCTTTATTGCTCTTTCTTTGAACCTTAACGCTATGTTTCCATGCCTCTGACTTCCCAGGAGCCCCAACCGCAGCACGCTTGCAACTATCTTCATTACTACTTTCAATAGCAACTATTATTTCAGGGTTAGGGATTGTGGCTGGAATTGGATTTGAAAGTGTGGGTTGTGTGGCTTCACCAGTGGAAGTGGAACCCATAGGAGTACTACTACTATTCATATTAGTAGCCGTAGATACCATATTACCTACAATAAATTTAGAAAACTAAGAGTTAGTGCAAAAAAATATACCAAACTTATATATCTTATTATCTTAGGTGTTGTTTACATCCTATCTAATTAACTAGTATGATAGTATCCTTAGTGAGATTAGAGATTGACCATGGGTTGCATGATGAATTGGGTTTTCATCTTGATGAATCATGAATGTAAGTTTAAGTATAATGTTGTTGTTCAAATTGAAATAATCAAATGATTCAAATTTGATTATCAGTAATTGAAACAATCAAATAACTAAACTAAGCACAAATTGAAAGCTAAAATTGGATTTTTAGTAATTGAAAGCTCAAATTGAAAGCACAAATTTAATTATCAGTAATTGAAACAATCAAATTGAAAGCTCAAATTCAAAGAAACAAGCACAATAAATTACCCTTCCAGATTTGGTGATTCAGTGATTCGGTGAAGAGGAAGATCTGATTCAGTGAAGAGGTGATTGGGTAATTTGATATTTTGATTATCAGTAAAGATGAAGAAGAGTAGAAGAGGTGAAGATGTAGAGAATAGAGATATTGGTGGGAATGGAACTGAGTTGGGTTTGAGGGGGAAAGTTGTCGATGGAGAGGGGGCTGTAGAGGAGGGCGAATTGATGGAATGGAAGTATGGAACTGAGTTGATGGAGAGGGGGCTGTAGAGGGGGAAAGTGGTCGATGGAAAGTGGTCGATGGAAGAGGACGGGTGTTGTGAAATCTAGATGATCTAAATAAATAGATAAACTAGACACAAATTAAAAACCTCGCTAGTGTACGAATCGTTTATAGAAACATAGTAACAAGTAAGGGTCGATCCCACAAAGATTGTAGAAATTAACTTACTAACCAATAAAACAGAAATAAGAATCTTAAAGTTCTGTTCTAAAAGAAATGACTAGATCAAGTAGTTCTGAATCACAAATGTCTATCAAGTAGTTAGGTTTTGATTTCCACCTATAGTCAGTAATGCTAAGTCACCTTCTTCACTACTCTAATTTCTCATGTTCGTTCCTTTAAGGGCATGGTATCTACTCCTTAAAGTTAATGTTTCCCTAAGCCAAGAATTAGGCATGGTATCTACTCTAATTCATTTCTTTCCTTAAGTATTTAGCATGGTATCTACTAAGTTGCACTCAAAGAAAACATAAGAACAATAAAAACGAACAAACACTCAAAGTTCTAGAAATTGATATCAGATCTAGATCCTTCACGTTGATTAAACCAAGAATCCCTAAAGATTCCTGTGTTACAAGCTACGAGCAAGAGATACGGGTCATCTCTATACTCATATAACAGATTCAGATTTGTAATATGCAAACTTGATAATCTCAGGTTCTGTATGGCAGTCGACTTGCTGTCACTCTCAGTCGACTGCTCTTAGAACTTCTGAACAAGTTTGTATATTATAAATCTATACCAATACTCTCAGGTTTAATCAATAAGTAACAGAATAGCATTCAGAAGAATATAAGTATTACATAACTACAGTTTCAATCTACCCAACTATAAAATTAGTTCCACATAATAAAACTTTTATTGACTAACAGTTTCGAATATATGATGAAAATAAAAACTAGAAAGAGAAGAAATAAACTGATGATGATTGGTCTGAGAAGTCGACTGCTGTCACTCAGTCGACGGGCTTGTTGCTTCAGTGTACTCGATCTCCTTCTTCTTCGATGCTGATAGAATAATCCTCTTGGTTGATGATTTGATGATTCAGAAATTCTGTGATTTGATTCCCCAGAATAACGCCTCTTGGTTGATATTTATAGATCACGGGAAGAGAATTAGGGTTTGCATTTTTTTCCAGAAAAGTCCTCTTCTTTTACTTATTTCCTTCCCTATTTGATCTGCCTTTTATTTCTTTCTCTTTTATTCTTTTCTTCCTTTTCTGCTAGCCACGTGCTCTTTCCAATCTCCGGTCTCTAGCTTTTATTTGTTGGAGAAGTTGTTATTCGCATATAACCTGGATTTGGATAACTAAATCTTGCTTCGTATTTGGATGAGGATGAATCTTCGTTGTTCTTATCTTTTGACTCCGCCGAATACCAGTCGACTGGTGTTGGAGTAAGTCGACTGTGCCGATCGTCTTCAACCTTTCTGTGAAGTCGACTGTTGAAGAACCAATCGACTTATGCTTTGCAGTTCCCTGTGTATCATCCTCTCAGTCTGTATTAGTCTTGAATCTGCTTCGTTTTGCTGCTTTTAGGCCGTTTCCAACAAAAGAGAGAAAAGAAGAGTAAAATAACACATATAGAGTATTTAAATGTCTAATTGCACTAAGATTATTGCTCCTAAATGTGAATATTATTGAGTTCATCAAATACCCCCAAACTTAGCTTTTGCTTGTCCTCAAGCAAAAAGTAAAATTATGAACAAGGGGAAAATAATAGTAGACTCAACCCATCACACCAAAAATTCTCATTATGCAAGCATCAAAATTACAATTAAAAAAATATAAACAATTGCAAATAAAGTAAAAACAAGCATACCCACTTTCTCCAGTGCAATTATCTATTCATAGCTCCAAACCCAATCATATTTGTCATGCAATTAATTATAGTTATAGTATGTAACTACCCAATCTGTGATGATCCCTTCTCACTACTACAAACCGAGTAGCAAACTAGAGTTTTTTTTTTTTTTTTTTTTTTTTTTTTTAGTCTCTTCTTTAAGTCGTCACTTGCCTTTTGACGCGAGTGCAAAACATTTGTGATGAATCCACCCGGTTACTCAACAAGTCACAAACTTTAAGTGCTTTGCATACTCATATTTCAAGTTGTCGTTTGACGTAAAGGTAAACATTGGTGATGAATACCCCTAGTTACTAAGCAACTCAAAACATTGGAGTAGATTGACTTTATTCATTTTTTTTTTTTTCGTTATTACTCTATTTACTTAAACTCTGTTTAGGACTAGATCAAAGGGGATAATCACGAGAAAAAGCATCACATTTGTTTTTTATGTATAATAGCATGACCCGTATAATTTTGTAAGGAATTATGAAACTCAACAATCCTAAAGTAAATAAGTATACTTGCTCTTACTTTATAAGAAATTGTTTGTCCCAAAAAATCAAAAGACTCCAAATGTAAATAACTACCCCCAAACTTAGATGGAACATTGTCCTCAATGTTCGCACAAAAACTTCTAATAGGCATGTGTTACCACCCAGTTTGAAGGAAAGAAAATAAAGAAATGATTAAAGAAATGAATAAAGGAAAAGAGTGTAAGTACTCCCCTGAAAAATTGGGTTGCCTCCCAATAAGCGTTGTGTTTCATGTCTTCAGCTAGACTTGATGAGTTCATGCAATGTATTGAATGGTTTGAAGATTCACATCTTCCTCGTGCGGCTCAAGACTCATCTCAATATACGGCTTTGCCCTATGCCCGTTTACCTTGAATGTTTGATTTTTCTCTTTGCTATGAACCTCCAACGCTCCATGTGGAAAGACTTTTGTAACAATGTATGGGCCATACCATCGTGACATAAGCTTGCCTGGAAAGAGTCTTAATCTTGAGTTGTATATCAATACCTTCTGTCCTTCATAAAACTCCTTCCTTGCTAGCTGTTTATCATGGTACATCTTGGTCCTTTCCTTGTACAATTTTGCATTTTCATATGCATCGTGCCTCAATTCTTCAAGCTCATTCAGTTGCAATCTTCTTTTGTCGCATGCTTGTTTCATATCAATATTGAACCTTTTAATGGCCCAATAGGCTTTGTGTTCCAACTCCACTGGCAGATGACAGGCTTTTCCAAAAACCAAACGGTATGGTGACATGCCGATGGGTGTTTTGTATGCCGTTCGGTAGGCCCATAATGCATCATTCAAGCATAGCGACCAATCCTTTCTCCTTGTATTCACTGTCTTTTCCAAAATGTTCTTGATCTCTCTGTTGCTAATCTCCACCTGCCCACTGGTTTGAGGATGATATGGAGTACCCACTCTATGTGTAATCCCATATTTCTTCATCAAAGAAGCAAATGAAAAATTATTGAAGTGGCTCCCTCCATCACTAATTATTGCTCGTGGTGTACCAAACCTAGTGAAGATGTTTTCCTGCAAAAACTTGACAACGACTTTGTGATCATTAGTCTTTGAGGGGACAGCCTCGACCCATTTAGACACATAATCCACACCCACAAGAATATATAAATAACCAAATGAGTTAGGAAAGGGATCCATGAAGTCGATTCCCCAAACATCAAAGAGCTCGATTACTTGGATGTTTTGCAGTGGCATTTGATTTCTAGAAGAGATGTTGTCTGTCCTTTGGCATTTATCACAAGTCCTGCAAAAAGAAAAAGTATCTTTGAATACATTAGGCCAATAAAAACCAGATTGTAATACCTTAAGTGCTGTTCTTTTTGGTCCAAAGTGTCCTCCACATGTATATTGGTGGCAATGTTGTAGAATACCCATTTGCTCTTCTTCTGCCACACATCTTCTTATAATTTGATCAGAGCAGAATTTGAACAAATAAGGATCATCCCAATAATAGTGCTTGCACATGGCCACCAGTCTCTTTCTTTCCTGAATTGTCATACCTGGAGGGAAAACATGAGCAGTGAGATAATTTACAATATCTGCAAACCATGGAAGTTGTATATTTATTTCAAATAAATTTTCATCTGGGAAATTTTTATTAAGTGGGGGCACAATTCTTTCTTCCTCATGCAGTAATCTGGACATGTGATCTGCCACAACATTGTCACTTCCTTTCTTGTCTCTAATCTCAAGATCGAATTCTTGAAGCAGCAGCACCCATCTGATCAACCTAGGCTTAGCATCCTTTTTAGCAAACAAATATCTCAAAGCAGCATGGTCAGTAAAAACAATAACTTTAGAACCAATCAAATATGATCTAAACTTCTCTACAGCAAAAATGACAGCTAACATTTCTTTTTCAGTAGTGGAATAATTCAGCTGTGCATCATTTAAAGTTCGAGAAGCATAGTAAATAACATGGGGTACCTTATTGATTCTCTGACCTAAAACAGCTCCCAAAGCATAATCACTTGCATCACACATAAGCTCGAAATGATGGTTCCAATCTGGTGCCATGACAATAGGTGCAGAAATGAGAAGATTTTTCAATGTAATAAAAGCATTTGTGCATTCTTCTGTCCATGCAAACTCAACATTCTTAGCCAACAATTCACAAAGGGATCTGGAGATTTTTGAGAAATCTTTTATAAATCTTCTATAGAACCCTGCATGTCCAAGAAAACTCCTAACACCCTTAACTGTAGTAGGAGGGGGTAGTTTTGATATAATGTCAATTTTTGCCTTGTCCACCTCTATGCCCCTTTTTGACACCACGTGTCCCAAGACAATACCTTGTTGTACCATAAAATGGCACTTTTCCCAATTCAGCACTAAATTACATTCTTCACATCTCTTAAGTACAAGCTGCAAATAGTTAAGGCATTCATCAAAACAAGATCCAAAAATACTAAAATCATCCATAAATACCTCGATGAACCTTTCCACCATGTCTGAAAATATACTCATCATGCATCTCTAAAATGTAGCTGGTGTGTTGCACAATCCAAAGGGCATCCTCCTGTATGCAAAAGTACCAAAAGGACATGTAAAAGTGGTCTTTTCTTGATCTTCTAGAACAATAGCAATTTGATTATAGCCACTATAACCATCTAAAAAATAATAATGTCTATATTCTGCTAATCTTTCTAACATTTGATCAATAAAAGGAAGAAGGAAGTGATCTTTCCTGGTTTCGTTGTTCAGTTTCCTGTAATCTATGCATACCCTCCATCCTGTAGTCATTCTTGTAGGGACAAGCTCATTCTCTTCATTCCTCACCACTGTGACTCCACTTTTCTTAGGCACTACATGTATAGGACTCACCCATTTGCTATCTGAGATAGGGTAGATGATGCCAACATCTAGTAGCTTCAAGACCTCTGTTCTTACCACTTTCTTCATGTGTGGATTGAGCCTTCTCTGTGCTTTCCTGCTAGGTTTTGCATTGTCTTCAAGAAGTATTTTATGCATGCATTTGGATGGACTTATTCTCTTGATGTCTGCAATGGTCCATCCTATTGCACCTTTGTGTTCTCGCAGTACCCTCAGCAGCTTATCTTCTTCTTGTGCACTCAAATTTGCAGCAACTATCACTGGTAGCGTCTGGTTCTCGCCCAAATATGCATGCTTCAAGTGTTCAGGCAGCGGCTTAAGCTCCACGTCTGGTGTCCTGGTAGCAGTCGAGACAGTCGACTTGTTCCGTTCACCAGTCGACTGGTCTGAGGAAACACAAGTGTTATCAGACACAAAATTTTCAAATGCAGGTGCAAGCTTACCTGAATATGACTTTGGAGTTTCAAGGTGATGTACTGTCTCTGCAATCCTCCAGTCATCATATTCCTGTTCAACATGAGATAAAGTTAGAGATTGTGTAATTGCGGCTTGTAGTGGTTCAATGCTATGTACCTGAAATGTTGATCAACAATCTCCTGTACCACATCAATATTATAGCATTCATGATCATCATGTGGTAATTTTAGTGTATCAAACACTTTAAATTCAACTTTTTCTCCGTTTATCTTCATACTTATCGTACCCTTTTTAACACAAATTTTTATATCAGCTGTACTCATAAAGGGCCTACCTAGGATGATCGGTAGCGAAGATTGCACTGAAGATTCCTTCATATCTAACACAACAAAATCTGCAGGCAAAATAAAATCATTTACCTGAACTAGGACATCTTCCAAAATACCTCTAGGTCTTTTGATGCTGCGATCAGCCAACTGCAAAGTGATGGATGTTGGTTTGAGTTCCCCCAATCCTAGCTTTTCGTAAACAGTGTATGGAAGAAGATTGATGATTGCCCCCAAGTCTAACAGTGCCTTTTCAAAGAAGTGCTCACCAACCTTGCAAGGAATGGTAAAACTACCTGGGTCCTTCAATTTAGGAGGTAATTTCCTTAACAAAACAGTGCTCACTTCCTCTGTCAAAGCCACATCCTCCCTAACCTGAAATGTTCTTTTGTGAGTACAACATTCTTTCAAAAATTTGGTATAAGAAGGAATTTGTTTAATAGCATCAAGTAGGAGGATATTAATTTCTACCTTTCTGAGAGTTTCAAAGATATCAAATAAATGTTGTTCTTTCTTTTGCTTGACTAACCTTTGAGGGAATGGTGGCAAAACTGTCCTTTCTTTTTCACTTACCTTGTTGGAACCCAAAACTTTTGATGGTTGTGTATTTGCTTCGTCTGCGTGTGTTCCAACCTTGTTGTCAATTGTCTTACCACTTCTCAGAGTTGTTACTGATTTGATCTGTTCTTGGCCTCTAGGGTTTGGTATGGTTTGTGAAGAGAGTTCTCCTGCCTTTCTTTCACTCAACTCCTTCGCGATTTGACCAATTTGGGTTTCCAATTTCTGAATTGCCTGCCCTTGTTGGTTGCTTGTTTGATGTTGTTGTTGGAGCAATTGAAGAACGGTGGATTCAAAATCCAACTTTTTCTGTTCTTGAACCGGCCGATCAAACCCACTTCCCATCTGGAAGTTCCGTGCATGTCCTTGCGAAGATTGAGTGCCTTGATTGTTGCTCCATGAGAAATTTGGATGGTTCCTCCACCCTGGGTTGTATGTGTTCGAGAAGGGGTTGTTCTTTGGTGGAAACACTCCTTGTCCCACATAGTTTGCATGCTCCTGATCTGTGAAAGAAGACATGGGACACGTATCAGTCGTATGATCACAATGAGAACAAATTGCACAAATTTCTTTTGTTTGATTTTTACACTGCCCATTGTTGTCATTGCATTAACAAGCATATCAATTTTTTTGTTCATGTTTACCATTTCTAATTGTATGTTATTACTACCAGAAATTTCGTAAACTCCCTGTTTTTTAGAAATGCCTCTTCCCCTTGTTGAGAATTGTTGTGAGTTCTCGCTGAGTTCTTCAAATAATTCGATGGCCTCCTCACCACTTTTCCTCATCAAGATCCCGTTGCAAGCTGAATCCACAATTGCCTTGTTAGTATCATTTAAACCCTCATAAAATGCTTGTACTTGATCATCTTTAGGCATGTTGTGCGTAGGACACTTGAGAAGCTTGTTCTTGAAATCCTTCCATGCTTCGAAGAATAAATCTCCATCTTTTTGTTGGAAGAGTTGAATCTCCCTTTTTAGTTGTTTGGTTTCCTGGGCTGGAAAGAATTCTTTCAAGAATTTTGTTGCCAATTGCTCCCATGAATTAATTGATCCTGGTTCCAAAGAATTATACCACAATTTAGCATTAAGTTTTAAGGAGAATGGGAACAAGATTAACCTGATTTGTTCTGGGGTAAGCCCTTGGACGCTTTGTGTTCTGCAAAGATCAAAGAAGTCTTACAGATGGAGGTGAGGCTCCTCGTCTGGTTTGCCACTAAAGTGGGGAACCATGCTAAGTAATTGGGGAGATAGATGCATATTCCCTGTGACATTAGGTTGATAAGCAATGCAGAAAGGTTGCTCAATATTCTTAGGCGTGAATTTGTCCTGCATTGGTACTCGATTTGGTATCTCCTCAGCCATTGTTGCTCGTGAATTGGGTCTCTGTGCAGTCGCCTGGTCCCTTGTAGCAGTCGACTGGTTGGTTGCAGACAGCCGACCTAGTCTGTGCAGAGTGCGTTCTGTTTCCGCGTCAATAGGTAGTAGCTCTGGACGAAGTGATCGCCTTCCGTGCATCCACCAAAGTCCTGTAACCTAAAAGAGAAAATATTTATTAATAAAAGATAAGAAAATAAAAGAAAAGATTTACTGATTTGTAAGTTAAAATACTAACAATCCCCGGCAGCGGCGCCAAAAACTTGTTGTGAAATCTAGATGATCTAAATAAATAGATAAACTAGACACAAATTAAAAACCTCGCAAGTGTACGAATCGTTTATAGAAGCATAGTGACAAGCAAGGGTCGATCCCACAGAGATTGTAGAAATTAACTTACTAACCAATAAAACAGAAATAAGAATCTTAAAGTTTTGTTCTAAAAGAAATGACTAGATCAAGTAGTTCTGAATCACAAATGTCTATCAAGTAGTTGGGTTTTGATTTCCACCTATAGTCAGTAATGCTAAGTCACCTTCCTCACTACTCTAATTTCTCATGTTCGTTCCTTTAAGGGCATGGTATCTACTCCTTAAAGTTAATGTTTCCTTAAGCCAAGAATTAGGCATGGTATCTACTCTAATTCGTTTCTTTCCTTAAGTATTTAGCATGGTATCTACTAAGTTGCACTTAAAGAAAACATAAGAACAATGGAAACGAACAAACACTCGAAGTTCTAGAAATTGATATCAGATCTAGATCCTTCAAGTTGATTAAACCAAGAATCTCTAAAGATTCCTGTGTTACAAGCTACGAGCACGAGATACGGGTCGTCTCTATACTCATATAACAGATTCAGATTTGTAATATGCAAACTTGATAATCTCAAGTTCTGTATGGCAGTCGACTTGCTGTGACTCTCAGTCGAGTGCTCTTAGAACTTCTGAACAAGTTTGTATATTATAAATCTATACCTATACTCTCAGGTTTAATCAATAAGTAATAGAATAGCATTCAGAAGAATATAAGCATTACATAACTACGGTTTCAATCTACCCAACTATGAAATTAGTTCCACATAATAAAACTTTTATTGACTAACAGTTTCGAATACATGATGAAAATAAAAACTAGAAAGAGAAGAAATAAACTGATGATGATTGGTCTGAGAAGTCGACTGCTGTCACTCAGTCGACGGGCTTGTTGCTTCAGTGTACTCGATCTCCTTCTTCTTCGATGCTGATAGAATAATCCTCTTGGTTGATGATTTGATGATTCAGAAATTCCGTGATTTGATTCCCCAGAATAACGCCTCTTGGTTGATATTTATAGATCACGGGAAGAGAATTAGGGTTTGCATTTTTTTCCAGAAAAGTCCTCTTCTTTTATTTATTTCCTTCCCTATTTGATCTGCCTTTTATTTCTTTCTCTTTTATTCTTTTCTTCCTTTTCTGCTAGCCACGTGCTCTTGCCAATCTCCGGTCTCTAGCTTTTATTTGTTGGAGAAGTTGTTATTCGCATATAACCTGGATTTGGATAACTAAATCTTGCTTCGTATTTGGATGAGGATGAATCTTCGCTGTTCTTATCTTTTGACTCCGCCGAATACCAGTCGACTGGTGTTGGAGTAAGTCGACTGTGCTGATCATCTTCAACCTTTCTGTGAAGTCGACTGTTGAAGAACCAGTCGACTTATGCTTTGCAGTTCCCTGTGTATCATCCTCTCAGTCTGTATTAGTCTTGAATCTGCTTCGTTTTGCTGCTTTTAGGCTGTTTCCTACGAAAGAGAGAAAAGAAGAGTAAAATAACACATATAGAGCATTTAAATATCTAATTGCACTAAGATTATTGCTCCTAAATGTGAATATTATTGAGTTCATCAACGGGTCGGGAAGAGGACGGGTCTTGGAGCTGTAGTCGGTAGGAGGTGAGGGAAGAGGACAGGTCGGGAAGAGAAGAGAAGAGGAAAGAGGAAGAGACGGGCGACGGCTACTACGAATACGATCTAGAAAATGAAAAAGAAAGAAAGACAGGGATAAAAAAATTAGGGTTAAATATATATTATTAATATATTCGGTACGGTACGATATACCAACGGTATAAAAGTTTTGTACCGGTACCATACCATCAAAAATTGGTACCGTACAATACCGAAAATTTGGTACGGTGTTACCAAATTTCGGTATTGTTTGGTATGGTAATGGTATGGTACTGTATGGTACGATAATTTGGTATTTTTTGACACCCCTACTTTTGAGTTCTTTATTGTGATAAGCATTGAAATAATTTTTTTTTTGGGGATAGACAATTTCTTATAAAGCAAGAGTAAGCATACTTATTTACTTTAGGATTATTGAGTTTCACAATTCCGTACAAAATTGTATGAGTCATGCGATTATACATAAAAGAAAAATGTGATGCTTTTTCATGTGATTATCCCCTTTGATCTAGTCCTAAACAGAGTTTAAGTAAATAGAGTAATAACGAGAATTTTTTTTTTGAATAAAGTCAATCTACTCCAATGTTTTGAGTTGCTTAGTAACTAGGGGTATTCATCACAAATGTTTATTTTTACGTCAAACGGCAACTTGAAATATGAGTATGCAAAGTACTTTAAGTTTGTGACTTGTTGAGTAACCGGGTGAATTCATCACAAATGTTTGCATTCGCGTCAAAAGGCAAGTGACAAATTAGAGAAGAGACCGAAAAAAGAAAAAAAACTCTAGTTTGCTACTCGGTTTGTAGTAGTGAGAAGGGGTAATCACAGATTGAGTTGTTACATACTATAATTCCATTAATTACATGACAATTATGATTGGGTTTGGAATTATGAATAAATAATTGCACCGGAGAAAGTGAGTATGCTTGATTTTACTTTATTTGCTATTGTTTATATTTTTAATTGAAATTTTGATACTTGCATGATAAAATCTCTTAGTGTGATGGGTTGAGTCTACTATTGATTATTATCCCTTATTCATGGTTTTACTTTTTGCTCGAGGACAAGCAAAATCTTAAGTTTTTGGGTATTTGATGCGTCTAATTTATATATAAATATTTGTACTCATTTATCCATTAAAATTGCTTGTATTCGCCTTTATTGTGTTTAATTTATCTTATTTTCATAAGATTTTAAGTAATTAATTATTTTTGAAGAAATAAGATTTTTTATGCAAAATGTAAATATTTTTGGTAAAAATCAACAAACAAAGCAAAACTATTGATTTATTAAAATTTATTGATTTGTTGAATTTCGAAATTTATAATCTGGTTCTAAAAAAAGTCAATAGTATATATTATTATCAATTTATATATTTTTAAAAGTATAGTACAGATTAATAGATGAGAAAGAGTTTAAAAAAAAAATTAGTTAATTAAATTAATAGATTAATCTTTATCTAAATTTTATAATTAACTAATTAATTAATTAACTAAACTGACCTAATAAACTAACCCTAAGATTTCGATCCTATGTATAAATGCAGGTTGTTCTGGAGGTAGGTAGGAGGGGGACTGGCCTTGGTTGGCGTGAACACCAGAAAGAAACAAAGAAAACCCCAAAGAAAAATAATAATAATAATAATAATAATAATAATAAAAGAGAAGCTTCAGCGAAGAATTATTGAGAAGGAGAAAGAAGGGGACGAACGTGATCTGGGCACTACAGGACGAAACAGAAATCAGACGCGAAATTCGAGACAGAGAAGAGATAGAAAGAGCACTCTTTAATGGAGTGGGTTTGCAATTTTTTATTTACAAAACAGTACTTTTATATTTTCTTTTCTCTTCTTTAATTTTTATTATGCAATCCAAGATAATTTGTTAAGTATAAATTCATTATGAACTAAATTTATTTTTTTAGAGTTTAGATGTAGCCTAATTTTGATAACACAATTTTAATTCCATATTACTTTTCTATTTTTTCATAGTTGTGTGTTTGATTTTTGAATTTAATGCGTACAATTGGTGGATAGACGATTGTATGATTTATTGGATCATGGAGAGACCAAGAGGTAATTTGTGATTTAGAACTATAAAATTAAACACAATTGATTGAGCAAAATTAGAAATGATTTACCGCGATTGATGTGACCGTTAAGAAATCCACAGAACTTAATGAGTCTTCGATTAATTAAATTTGCATAGAGATATGACAAACTGTTAGTTGGAGATATTTTTGGTGTTGTTCGAGAGAAAGCATTGAATAATTTGAAATTTTCGGTCTACAACTTGGATAAATAATATTTTTATTTTTATGGAATTATAAATTGTGTGGGATGAACTAGGTGAAGTCAAAAGCCCTAGAATTAGTTTTGCCATTAACAAATCACAATTTACATATTCTGCTCTATCTTAATTAATTTAGTTAGACTTTTAGATTAATTTAATTTAGTTATTTTCTTTATTTATTAAATTTCGATCCTCCAAATAGTGATTCATCTAGTAAATTCGGTACTCAATAAAATAATTAGTCCCTGTAGGTTCGACACTCTATTCACTTAACTATATTACTTGTTACGATTTTGTACACTTGCAAATATTCACAGCACTTTCTTAAAAGATTGCCTCAATAACACAAGGTTTTCTGGCTCAGCGCTCGGTATGCACCACGAGTATCAACCTGGTTATCTCACAGGATTGCCTCAAAAGCTTAAGGCTTTCTGGCTCGACACTCGGCATGCATCGCAAGCGCCAACCTGGCTTTCTCACATGATTGCCTCAAAAGCTCAAGGCTTTCTGGCTTGATGCTCGGCATGCACCGCGAGAATCAACCTGGCTTTCTCACCAGATTGCCTCAAAAGCTCAAGGCTTTCTGGCTCGATGCTCGGCATGCACTGCGAGCATCAACCAGTCTTTCTCATAAGATTGTCTCAATAACACAAGATTTTCTGGCTCAACGCTCGGTATGCACCACGAGCATCAACCTGGCTTTCTCACAAGATTGCCTCAAAGGCTCAAGACTTCCTAGCTCGACGCTCGGCATGCACCTCGAGCATCACCATAGCTTCTCAGCTAAAAATGTCTTACTCAAGGCGCACGGTGCCGACCCTCATAGCTCGATGCTCAACATGCACCTCGAGCATCATCATAGCTTCTCAGCTAAAATGCCTCACTCGCGATGCACGGTGCCGACCCTTACAGCTCGATGCTCGGCATGCACCTCAAACATCACCATAGCTTCTCAGCTAAAAATACCTCACTCAGGCACACGGTGCCGACCCTCATAGCTTGACGCTCGGCATGCACCTTGAGCATCACCATAGCTTCTTAACCAAAATGCCTCACTCGAGGTGCACAGCGCCGACCCTCATAGCTCGACGCTTGGCATGCACCTCGAGCATCACCATAACTTCTCAGCTGAAATGCCTCACTCGAGGCGCACGACGCTGACCCTCGTAGCTCGACACACGACATGCACCTTAAGCATCACCATAGCTTCTCAGCTAAAATGCCTCACTCGAGGCACACAACGCCGACCCTCATAGCTCGATGCTCGACATGCTCCTCGAGCATCACCATAACTTCTCATCTAAAATGCCTCACTCGAGGCGCTCGGTGCCAACCCTCATATGTAGCGTCCCGAATTTCCAATATAATATCTCAGAAATACGTGACACAATTTTCAGAATCAACTTCAATGTAATCATAAACATAGCAAGCAAATACAGGAAAATCTAATTTTTTTTATTACATCAATTGTTTACAAAGCACAACGGAAAATAAAACACCTTGAATTACAATTTCTTTCTTTTACAACACATTCTTTTACAATTTACATAAGCCATATATCATTCTATCCCATGCATCCAAATCCCAAGCTATCGACACCTACCTGTAAAACATGAGGGTAGAGATAACCCTAACCCCCAAAACTATAGGGGTCAGCCATAACGGTGTGAATGACATAAAAAAAATAATATAAATAAAACATAAGGCATAGAGTCATAAACAATATGTATCAACAGTAAGAATAAATGGAATAAGGAATAACAATAAATAAAACACGAAAACATCAAGGAATATGAAATAGTAAATAGTAGGACATGAAAATACCAAGTGAAACTAAACTAGGTGTCAAGTGTAGAAAAAAAACAGAAAACAACGTGCATAAAACCAAGTCAAGAAAACAACAATGCTATATGTTAACTCTCTAATGCATACTTGTCGAATTCTATGCTTTCCACAATACATAGGTCTGGTGCAAGCCCTTATCGTTCTCCACTTGATAGGGTTTAATCCCTCGTTTTGCAACTTATCCTACTACGGTGATGGAAACAAGATCTAGAATACTCCGCGAATAGGCATCATAGCCCTCGACGTACAAGCATCATGTAAGAATAGCTTAAAACTAGAGAATCATCTCCCTGTTGTGTACCCCACGAATAGGCTTGCGAGGTCCTTGACGTGCAGATACACCAGGTACATCCTGTGAATAGGCCCACCGGCCCTCGACACATGAATGCACCCTGCATGCTCCGTAAATAGGCCTGCAGACCCTCGACACGCGAACATACAAATGTCTTCTCGAGACAGAACAACACACAAGTCCTGGAATGCATCCTTTGGACCAAAACAAAGAACATCTTACGTTTTCAAGTTCCATCACATCTCCACTAGTGCTTTTCCTTAAGTTGGTTATTATTAAAACACAAAAATCCTCATCTCTAGAGTTAGTGTATCCTGCCGGACTTAATTTCACAACAACAACCCCAAGACCCAACTGGTCTAAATCAACAAAATCTCATCTGCCGGTTCACAGGACTTCCACTCAACTCCTAGATATTCACAACTTAACCATAAATACCAAAACTTTCAATAAAACTCACAAATCCATCATCAAAACGATTACATGAAGAAAACTTCTTAAATCAACAAAATCCAAATCTATATAATGTACACACAAAATTCCAGAATTCAAATAAAATATTAAATCCATTAAATAACGGAAAACCATATTTGAAGTCGTAGAATATCACAAAACATCAATTTCTTTAAAGAAAAAATATATATATGTTTTACTATATGAAGTTATAGAAGTTCAAGTTAGAAGTCAATAATAGACAAAATACAACACTTGTAAAGTACTGTAATCTATAGCAAAACATCATTTAAACCAGTAGATTAGTAATCCATAATATCGAAGAAATAATTGTTAAAATAAATACCAGAAAACTCAAGAAATCCATCAGCAAGAGCAATGACAGTCGACTATTGAACATGGTCAGTCGAATGTCCTGCAAAAATCCAAAAACTCAAGAAAACCCATCAGCAGTGACTATGACAGTGACTGTCGAGAGTAACCAGTCAACTGTCCTGCGAAAATCCGAAAACTCAAGAAAACCCATCAGCAGTGATAGTGACAGTCGATTGTCGAGAGTAACCAGTCGACTGTCCTGCAAAAATCCGAAAACTCAATAAAAAACTCATTAGCCAGGACAGTGACAGTCGACTGTCGAGAAAAACAAGGTGACTGTCTATCCCTACATACTGCAATTTTGAAAGTTGTGCATGTTTTACTGATACATTGATTCACTTTATAAAAACGCAATTTTGTAAAAACTAAATTCCTGACATAGTTGGATATAACTTGTATAACATATAGAAGTCTATAAAACAAATCAAACTCACATCAAATTCATAAAAGAGTAATTTTTCACAAAAATATTTCAAAGTCAGCAATAAGTATATAGGTATGTCCTAGTATCAGTTAAATCCTTAAAACCATCAAAATATAGTAGTATAATGTCTAGGTTTAGTCTCAGTGTTATAATGAATCAAATCCCATCGAAATCATCACAAAAATCACAATTTCAAGTTTCGGTCTGTGTATAGTCAGACCCGAAAACAATCAAACCCCCCTTTTCCTTCAAAACCTGATCTTTTCAACTTCAAAAACCCTTTTGGTAATTGATTCAACGCACATGCCACTACTTACAATAGTTTACCCATGAATACATGCAATTATAACAATCATTCATCAAGTTCTTTACACATCAAAACCCAAAACAGTGTGTGCATGCATACTCAACATTTAAGAACTCATCTTTATCCAAATTTGGTGCATCTCTTCAAATAATCTCAATACAATCAATCAAAACAGCAAGTATGTGAAGGGAATTAACCCACTCGTGATTTCTATTAGGTTCTTCAATAATCTCAAATCATCTATATAAAATTTTAATCATCAAAGACATAGTTTCATGAAAAGATTCAATTTTTAGTTCATCCACACATCAAGAATTCACATTATCATCATACAATCCCTAACATGCTTTCTAATACACAAATTATCACATACAACATGCTTAGAACAAAAGAAAATAAACATATGTCACTTACCTTATTGAAGAAACCAACCGAACCAATAAAGAATAAGAAAAAGTCCTTCTTTTGCAAAATCCAAGATTATCGCTTTAATACTCCAAGAAATTAATAGTAAAAATATATCTTATTTTTGCGGAGGAGAGGGACGGTTGTAGGGGATCTTTTTTAGGCCAAAATCTGGAGTTTTTAGGGTTTTACAAGTTTATGGAAACATCCTTTAACAAATTATTACTTTACATATATAAACCTTTCTTTAATAAGGTAGTTAAATATGTTAAATAAATTAAAATAAAAACAAATATTTTTACTACTGAGTTATTCAACCATCAAGCATAGCCGAAAAATTTAAAAATTCGGATTTGTACTCAAAGTGGTAATTTTGCACAAAAGTCCATCTTTTTGTAATATTTGCAAATATGTCATAAAATATTCGTAAAAAATCCAGAAAATTTAGAAATAATATATAATAATACCGATTAGATTTTCCAATTAAAATTTTTGACTTTTATTTTCCCAAAAAATATTTGCACAAGGTCCACTTAAATTTCATATTTGCAAAAACACCATATTTGTTTAAATCATTACCAAATCAACTCTAAATAAAAATTCAATAGATTTTATTTTCAATGATGACCATGTAAAGCCCAAAAATCAGTAAAAACAAATTTTCATTATTTGTTTGAGATCCAAACGGCTTTTTACATAAAAGCCCCTCTCTTTCGAAATATTTACAAAAATAGTTTCTTTATTCAGAAAAATTCAAAAATTTAGGATATAATTAATTATAAATTGAAGAATTTATTCATAAATCTAAAAGTCAAGGTTTTCATCCAAAAAAAATACTTGCACGTGTTTAGCACGTGTAAAATTGAGAAATTCATAAAATAGTCAAATAAATTCAAATAAATCTGAAAATTAAAATATCATAAATAAATGAGAAAAATAAATCATTACCCATAAAATTTTAAGAATTCAAAATTTCCTAACTGCACGTGTGTTGCACGTGCAAAATTACAATTTCAAGAAAATAGTCAAAATAGTCAACTTTACCAATATAATATTATTTAGTAATGCAAAATAAATATTTTTATTTTGAGGGGTGTTACATCATAGCTCGGGGCTTGGCATGGACTGCGAGCCTCCGCACAGCTGTCTCACCAAATGCTTCACCCCAAGGCACCCGGCGCCGACCCTCATCGCTCGGAGCTCGGCATGAACTTCAAACCTCGACACAGCTTCTCTCAAAGAAAGCCTCACTAGAGTCGATCAGTGCTGACCCCTATAGCTTGGAGCCGCTCCCCCAGGCTCCACGCTCGACGCCGACCCTCGAGCTCGACCTCGACACGAACTATATTATGACCAACTCAGTCCCAGCTCCAATTACTCCTCAGGGACTCAACAACTGATCTTCGCCAAATACGCCACTCCACTCTTCCCACGGAAACAAACTACTCCTCCATGGTTGATTTACACAGCCCTCCATGAGTGGGGGGCTTATGATGTGGTATAGATGACGTGGCCCAATTAGAGCCGTCAGATCTCCTCAAATTTTGCTCACCCCAGATCATCAAGTCAACAAGGACAAATAGGATTCTGCCCTTTTAGGCACACATCCTAACAGGTCCAACCCAGTCCGTTACGGTTCCAGATCTGTTAGCCCTGCCTATAAATACCAGACCTCCTCCTTCCATCTAGAGGTAATAAACTGTAACCCCTGTTTTTCCATTTTCTGTATTTTGAGTGTATTTTCTTTTTCCATGTATTTTCTCTCATTGTATCTCTCTTTGGACCATATATTGGATTTTATTTTCAATGTATTCATTTATTGGTTCTGTCATCTTTTATTTGATCTTCTTGACCCTGTTGTCTCTTTTTGTGTCGTCTCTGTTTGATCGAGCTCTTATCTTTGATCCCCGTTATTTTGTTTGGTCATACCCTATTTATTTATCCAATTTGTGCCATCTCATTTTTGTTGGATCTATTTTTTTTTCTTCCTTAACCCAAAACCCAAACTCGTTTAATCATTACCCATACCATGTTAACCATATCCACCTAAACTACCCAAACCTACTACACAACCCGAAACCTGTATGGCCCAAACCCAATCACCCTTCAGCCACAAAACCCTAACTCCACTGCATATTTAAACATATGCACCTGTTCATCTTCTCCATACTACACCCTAGCCGCCTCTACCATATTCCGACCCCCTACCTCTGTGCCGCACCTTCTCCCTGCGTCCATCTCTCCCGGCCATCCCCCTCGCTCCCCTTCTGTCGTCCTGCTCCTCCCGAGTGCCATGCGCGACTACAGACAGCCGCAGCATCTACAGCGACCAGCACATCCCCGGTGCGGTGTCCCTCCGTCGACGCGCCGCACATCGCTGTGTTCCTCTCCTCATTGCTCAGCCAGGCAGCAGCACCGACGGGAGCAATAGTGCAGCTGCCATTGCCGTCATCTTCCCTGTTCGCTCTTTGTTTGTTTGCACGTGCGAGTGTTTGCACGTGTTGGTTTGGTTCGGAGTTCCTTGTGTTCGTGTTTGGTTCATTGTTCGTGAGTTTGGTTCGTGGTTCTTGTTCGTGATTTTGTTCGCTCGTTGAGTTCGTGTTCCGGGGATCCGTTCCCGTTATTCTTGATCATCGTCGTTTCATTGTCGGTTAAGGCAAGTAACTTGTATTCTTTTTTTTTATGTAATACAAGTACCAAATACTGCCTGTAGTGTAGTTGGGTTCTAGAGAAAATTTGTGTGTGAATCCTCTGTTATATTGAGGGAAGCTTTTAGGTCATCATGCTTCACATTGTACTTGAAGGCGGCCGTGGCCACTGCTGAATTGAGTGAGGGGATGGATCTAGATTCGGCCGTGAAGCGTGGAACATAGCTCTTGAGGACTCCACATTCCTTTGTTTCAGATCTAGCAAGGAAGCACTGGTATTCTCTAACTTGCGACCGGTGATGAAGTGTGTGAGGAAGAGCTTCTCAAGCTGGTCGAAGGAAATATAGATCCTGGACAGAGACGAGAGAACCACTCTCATGCAGAGCCCTTTAAAGTTGCTGAAAAAGGTTTGCATAAGAGGGAGTCGGACGCTTGGTGGATCATCATGATAGTTTTAAAACTCTCAATGTGGTCTACTGGGTCAGTCTCCCTATTGTACGGCTCAATGATCTTGAAGTTAATGGGGACAAGAGCCTCAATCATCTTCTTAGAGAATGGGGCTCTGACGGGACGGTATCTCTTTCCTGTCTTCCTTCTTCCTGCTTCAATAATGCTAGACGATCTTCCATCTTTTGGAGGTATCGGAGGACGACGTCCTCTTACTGATCAGATCTAGTGGACCCATGGGACTTTACGTTGTGGAGGGGTAGATCGGTGAGGATTGGGTCGTTGAGTCTTGGGAGGAATTATGTTAAGGGCATGAAGAATTTCATCTTTGAACTCTCGGAGCTCTGCTCTGGTGACATGTACTTCCTCCTCCCTTCCTCTTCTAGGAGTTGTTCTACTGGTTGGAGTTGGATGCCTCCTTTCTCGGGGAGGAGTTCTTCTGTGGTCCCTTGGGCACTGGTGGCTTCTTCGCCCCCTAGGAGAAGGGGATCTTCTTCGCCTTTTGGAAGATGGAGATCTTCCCCGCCCCTTTGGATATGGAATTCTTATGGATCATGGTCTTCTAGGAGAAATGCTTCTCCTACCTCCCTGCTATTTTGGTTGGGGGGCTTCTTCATGAGTTCTCCTCTCGTTGAGATGGGTTCGGAGGTCCGACCCATGCTAGCGACTGATGATGACCTGGCGGAGATCAGGTTGTGGTTGAGGCAACGTGGAAGGGTCGAGGTATAGACTGAACCTCTATTTTCGATGAAGGGTCTTGCAGATGGCTCGGGACGGCTTCGGTGGGAGCCCCCCGGTGCAGCTCCTCTGGAGGGAGGCTGAACCTGTTAAAGGAGAGGCTCATCTTACTGAGGTTTCTAGGGTTGCACTTGTTGAAAGGCGAGATAAGTTTTCAAGAGGAGGAGGTGGAGGAAGAGGGTTGGCTCGTCGGCTTGAGACTGTCGCCTTCCCTTTCCCCTTACGAGGCATGGCTGAAAGTAGGTTTTTACCGGCAAATTCTGGACGGAATTTATTTGCTGTTCCCACAGATGGCGCCAATATGTTGCTAAATTTTTTTGGTGTGGGAGCAATCATATGATGTGGATTCTTTTGAGGAACAATCAAGAACTGACCTTTGGCCTTTCAACGATGTTAACTACCTTTGACTGCAGTTGACTTCTCGATCTGACTCGTTTGTCTCATTGGATTTGATTTGTGTGGTGACGATCTCCTCCGTTGTCCTGCAAAAAGTCTGAAATACCAGGGTTGATCCCGGTGACAGACCCTCTGATGCTCAAGTCAGAAATCAAGAAGACTATGAGAGAGCTTTTTGTGGAAAAAATATTGATTACCTGTTTCTGGTGGATGTGGGGGAGGGGGGGGGGTATTTATAGTCGATTGGTCAGTTTCAAGATAATGATTTATCTCTACTTCCTGATATTTTTGGATTGAATCGGTTATCTCTTATTTTTAAAGAGATAAGATTGGTTAAGGGGATTGAGTTTATCCTCTCCCCAGGATAAGATATATAATTTTTTAATCATCTCTTATGGATAATTATGATTGTTTAGATCATACTTGAACAATCTGGACCCATTCTTATTGGGCTGTTAGGACAACCCAGTTAGACATACCTGTTTTGGGCTGTTGGGTTTGAAAGAGACCTAATTCCCGTTTACAGACCCATTTTTAGTAAAATTACCGTTTTACCTCTGAGAGCTTTAAGATTCGTGTCCGATTTGAACGGTCCTGATTTGATTCTATTTTTATCCATATCAATATACAAGTCATATATAACAAGACACACAATATAAAGTAACACGTAGACCTATATGTACCCCATACAAAGTCAATATAATCTAATTTAACACCTCCCCTCAAACTCAAGATGGATCACCAACATGAGTTTGGAGATCGATGAATCAAATCTGTCAATCGTCTTAGACTTGGTGAAGAAGTCAGCGATTTGATCTAGTGTAGAGATATATGGAAGAGAGATTGTGTCTTCGTCATAATGAAATCGGACAAAGTAACCATCAACCTCAATGTGCTTGGTCCTCTCATGAAATACTGGAGGAGTTGCAATTTTAATTGCACTATGATTATCACCAAAGAGTAAGCGTAGTGAACTAAACACCAAAATCAAGAGGCATCGAAGCCAGATGATCTCACAGGAAGTAGTCGACATAGCCTGTAACTCTGCCTCAGTACTACAACACTACATCTTATTTCTTGCTCTTCCATGAGATTAAGGAGTCACCGAGGAAGATAAAAAATTTAGTGGTAGATCGACGATCATTGGGATCATCATTCGCTAACTCCAAGGAGGAGGTGGAATAGTATAGAATAGAGCGAGTCATAGTGCCACGAAGATATTACAAAGTCCAAAGAACACCTCCATAGTGAACCGAACTAGGAGCCTAACAAACTGACTAACAATATGGACGGCATGACCAATATCAGGACGAAAAATCGTCAAGTAAATAAGAGCTCCAACAAAATGTCAGTATCGAGTAGGACCAGCTAAAGGCTCACCATCATAAGCCCACATCTTCTGATTAAGTTTCATCGGTATGGCCACAAAATGTGAATCAGAAAAGGATGCACAACTCAATATATCCTAGACATACTTTTGCTGAGAGATAAGATAGTCATGCTGAATGTAATCAATCTCCAAGCCAGGGAAGTAAACGCCCTAAATCCTTCATATCAAATTGGCCCTAAAGTACCTACTTCAACTTAGAGATAGATGCAGTATCATCACCCGAGATAATCATGTCATCTACATAGAGTAAGAGGATAGTGAATCCACAAGAAGTCTACCTAGTAAAGAGAGCAGTCATTGAAACTCTCAATGAATCCAGCAGCAAAAACTGTATCACAAAACCTCTGAAACCATGCACGAGGAGCCTGCTTAAGGCCATAAATACCCTTATGTCGATGACAAGACAAAGAAGGAGGACAAGACAAACTAGGCAGAGGTTGCATGTAAACCTCTTCTAAGAGATCACCATGAATAAAGACATTCTTCACATCTAACTGATTCACTGTAGGAAGAGTGCGAATAGTGGTCATCTTTGCCACGGAAGCAAAGGTGTCATCATAATCAATACCATGCTCTTGTTGAAAGCCCTTAGCCACAAGATGAGCCTTTTATCGCTTAATTGAACCATCTGATTTTGTCTTCAACTTAAAAATCCACTGCAGCTTATTTGAGTAATCCCATAAGGGGGTGACACAATATCCCAAGTCTGAGTGTGATGAAGAGCAGTTAGCTTTTCATGAATGGCTTGTTGCCAGTGAGGATACTGAACAGCCTCTCTGTCTGAGGATGGCTCTGAATGGGAAGCAACTTCTATAAGAAATGCCCGAAAAGAAGGTGAATATGATGAAACAGCAAGAAGATCAAGGCAGTCTGGCACATGGTGCATACGAGTTCTTCGACGAGGCATAGGTGTGGGATCCATGACAGGCACATCAGATGAGACATGGGTAGATGTAAATGGCTCAGCATCAGATGAAGCTGGAAGAACCTCAAAGTCCTTAACAGTTGCCTGTGGTCTGCAAGAGTAAGTGCTTTTGATGATATGACTCACAAGAGAACTAGTGGAAGAAGCTGAAAAAGGATCAACAACAGAAGATGCTATAGACTGGCTAGAGGAAGAACTAGGTATAGGAACTGGATAAGAATAATCTAAGAATGAGAGTCTCTCAGTGGGAAGTGAAGAGGGTTTTGTGGTAGTGACTGAGGACGAAAAGAATTGAGTGTCCTCGAAGAAGGTGATGTGTCTAGGAATCCCAAGTTTCTTAACCAAGGGATAAATGATGATAACCCTTATGCTCATAGTTGTACCCTAGAAAAAGAAAATGAGTTGAGCATGGTGTGCAAAGGAAGGAAGAAGAACAAAGAGTACACCTAAAAGTTCAAAGATAAGAGTATGAAGGTTGGGTACGATTCAATCATTCAAATGGAGATTGATTCTCAAGAACAAGATAGGGAGTACACTTGATGAGATAGACAACATTCATGATAGTCTCTACCAAATAAGTATGAGGAAGTAAGCAGAGAAAAGGATAGACCTAGCAGACTCAAGAATATGGAAATGCTTGCGTTCAATAACATAATTTTTAGCAGAAGCATAAGGAAAAGATTGTTGTGGTAGTATTCTGTGAGCATACATAATGACACACATCTCAGAAGAAAGATACTCATGGCACCGTCAGAATGGAAGACTTTGACTTTTGACCAAATTGAGTCTCAATCATATTTGTGAAGTCACAATAAATGAAAAAAATATCTGAATAACAACGCATAAGATATAACCAACAACATCAACTATGATCATCAATGAATGAAACATAATAACTGTAACCGCCCAAGGATGAAATAGGTGCAGGTCCCCAAATATCAGAATGCACTAAATCAAAAGGAGACATGGAGTTAGAATCACTGCTGGGAAGTAAAGAAGATTGTTTAACAAGACAGCAATTTGCACAACTATGTAAGACAGAACTAGAAACATGACCTAAAGCACCTGAAGTAGTGAGTTGCTTTAACCTAGATACAGATACATGACCAAGCTGCCTATGCCAAACATCAAGAGAGAGTAACCCATATGTAGGACCAGTGACAATGGAAAACTGTTGAGGAAGCTGAAGACTCTCCATCTGATAAAGTCCATTCACTCTACACTATGTCCCAATATGTCGTCCAGTACAAGGATCATACACGACACATGAAGTACGTGAGAATAATCTCAAAGCCTAAATCTGCCAGCTGTCCAACTGAAATAAAGTTATGTGACAGCTGTGGAACATGTAAAACATCGAGCATGGAAATATTAAAAGAAGAAGATGAGGAATCTAGACTGAGTAATAGGTAAACAGGTGTCACTCATAGTAAGAATATATCCAGCATGGGGAGTTGTAGCAATCAAGAGATATCCATCAAATGTCATATGTTGTGTCACTTTTGAGTCAAATAACCAAGTGGAAAAATGAGTACCCTTATTGGCAGACAGTGCAACATTGAATGAGAGTGATATCAACTGTTTGAGACGGATAGTGACTTGGAGGATTTGATGATCAGACAATGGAGGACTATCAGAGCTAATAGCAGGTAGGGCATGTGGACATGCACCAAGAAGACATGTCGAAACTGATGTCACAACACGAAAGGGACGGCTATTAAAAGAAGTGGATCGATGCTCCCTTTGTGTACAATCACTGATATGATGACCATATTTCTTGCAATAGGTACACCAAGGACAAGAGGGTACCTTACCAATCCAGGCATGAGTAGATGGTAGAGAGGTAGGCATAGGAGGTTTGGAGAGAGAGCTGATACATGAATTTTATTAAACATTTTCTGTGCAACAAAGAGGTAGGAAGATGGTTTAGGAGTTTTATTGAACACCTCGTGTGCAACCAAAGAAGTGGGAAGATGGTTTAGGAGTTTTATCAAACACTTTGTATGCAAACAAGGGATTGGAAGATTGTTTGGGAATTTAATCAAACACCTAGTTTGCAATTCTGAGAGGATTTAGATTTGGGTTGGATTTGGAGTGAGATTTGGCGATTGTAGTGACTAGAGATCCACTAACTTCAGCATGCTAGTCGAGATAGATATTTGGAAAATTAGTATAAAACCCTATATGACCCAAAAGGGAAATCTCTTACTAGAATCTAGGGTCTAAACTAATTTAACCATCTCTTTATTTTTTCATGTGAGACTATTATTCGAGTCACAACCCCAACAGCGAGGAGGAAGAAGGTTGCAGTTGAAATAGGGTTAGCGTAGTTTTGTGGTTTAAGAGGGACGTTGCAGCAGCTGTATTGGAGGGGCAATATTGAGATTTATAACACAAATTCTAGTTTAGTTAGATAAACTAAGTATTGTTTAATTAAGTGTTCGTTATAATTAGAGTCCTAGTTGGTTATAAATTAGTTAAGATCTCTACTACTATAATGGGAGAAGGCCTTAGTGTAATTTGTCCATATCCCAACCCGTGCAACGCACGTGCTAGTAGGATTTTTTTTGCCCTTTTCATACCCCCCCCTCAAATTTTCCCCAGGTGCACAGCACGTGTATAATACTAGTATGTTTAATTAAAATATGTAGTTAATGGAGTTGGAATTTGATTTGAACTAGAAAGTTGGAGGTGTGCTATCATACATGCACCTATATATATATGGGCATTCAGCCAATGAGTTTTTTAAAGAGAGATTAAGAATAAAGTTTGTATCCAGAAAGAGTTTATGAAATAAAGTTTGCTTGCTTCCATTATAAATATAATCTTCTTTGTTTATTTTGGTTTGGTATTGCAAAAGGTTCATTGAATCTAACAGTAGTATCAGAACTTGAGTATAGCATGTGATCGTTGCGCAGGAGTTCGTTGCTGCGGTCATCGAAGTTCGTGAGTAACAAGTTCGAGAGAAGTCATGTCTTCGAACAATATAGTTCAACATCTACTTCCTAAATTCAACTGGAAGATCTGTGATCATTGGCGCATCAAAGTAAAGTGTTTTTTTTAATCCCAAGGTCTCTGGGAATTGATTGAGAAAGGTTTCAAAAATGTGGGTGATAAGGCATATGCTACACTTTTTCAATCCGAGACGGATGAATTCCAGAAGAAAAGAAAGTTGGACAAAATTGTGTTAAATCGCATGCATACAACATTGGATGAAGCAGTGTTTCAGAGTATTCTAAAAGCAAAGACGACAAACGAGGCATGGAGTATACTGGAGAAGACATACAAAAGGAGTGACAGAGTTAAGAAGGTTCGTCTACAAACTCTGCGAATAGAGTTTGAAGATTTGAAGATGCAAGAGGATGAGAAAATAATAGCTTGTTTTGATTGGGTAATTGCAGCCTCAAATCATATGCAAGTCAACGAATAAGATATGAGCAATACTACGGTTGTTGAAAAAAATCATGAGAACGGTGCTTCAGAAATTTGATAGGGTTATCTGTCCAATTGAAGAAAGCAAGGATATCAAAGATCTAATTGTAGAAGACCTCATGGGATCACTTAAGGCATATGAACATCGGCTTAATCAGAGATCGAAGTCATCGCCATCAGCTGAACAAAGCTTAAAGACTTAGTTGATAGTAAGTGATAAAAGTAAGGGAGGTCAAAGAGATGCCCAAGTAGATCGGGGTTTTCGTCGTGGTTGTGGTTGTGGTCGAGGAGAAGCTCGTGGTCGTGGTTTTGGCAGATGCCAAAAACATGCACGTGGTTATGGTCGAGAGGCACCTCAAAACAATGAAGTCATTAGGAATAGGTCAATATTTTCTGTGATAAATGACCAGGAAGAGGCCGAGGAAATTATGGCAACAACGGCTACACACAGAGTAATAATAAATATCAATCTCGGTGTTATTATTTGTAACCCCCATTTCCGCCAATATGTATTTTCTGTGTATTTTCGGAATTTCAATTCTTTATAAATTATTTTCCGCTTTTAAATTCTTTTGTTAAAATTTATTGTTGGATCTCCTATTAAGGTTTATTTCTAATCAATAATTTGATTTGTAGCTACTTTCCAATGACTTTTATATTATAATACAAATCCTATTCTATTCTATCGTTTAATCTGATTTTATTATTTGACTAATTACTTATACCAAGTCCAATTTTATTATTTGGTTTTTTTTTTGAAGGAAAAGGCGGAGTATGGCCACCCTGTTTCATTAAAAAGGAATTAATAAAACAAAGCTCAGAGTATTGAGCCAAGTACAAATCCTACAATACATGAAAGAAAACATAAATCCTCCCCTAGCATGGGGGGTGGGACAACAGGATGGTACGTACATGCTTCCACCAAAAAAAAGTACATCAAAGCATATAACTCTCCTCACCAAAAGTACCACAAAACAACAAAAATCCCCCCAACAAAACCCTGGGGCAGTGGGGATCTATCAGTAGTGTCGTCTCATCACTCAGTCGATCGTCGGTCCGATCTGGACTTCCTCGTCGTCATATTCCTCTGTCTGGAAGACACTTGCAATTCTCCCACGAGGACCTGTTGCAGCGACAATAGCCCAAAATGAAATAAGATGGATAATGTGAGTCAAATTACTCGAAATACTATTACTAGTCCCACGAAAGTAACAGCTATTCCTATCTAGCCAAAGGACCCAGGTCGTAGCAGTGATAGCAATAAGCCAGGCCTTTCATAGTTCATATCTCATTGGTGAACTTAGCGCCGACCCATAGGTCCTCATACTTACATGGGTACTCACTTGTACCCAGGGCACTAAGAACCTCGACAAGAACTGCTTTGCTCCTGGGACACTCCAAAAATAGATGATCCCTAGTGTCAGGGGCCGCATTACAGAGCCTACAGATAGTATCCGTGCTCCGTTGGCATTTAGCCAGGTCCTCTCTAGTCAGGATGGCATCGTTCAGAACAAGCCATAGAAAGATTTTTATTTTTAATGGGGTTTTCGCCCTCCATATGATACCCGACCAATTCGGGCGACATCCCCTAGAATGAATATGATTATAGAGGAAGTGAAAAGTGAAAGTGCCACTCTTCTCGAGGCCCCACGATTGCCTGTCCAGTCCCTGAGAGCACTCAATTTCGGCTCTGGCTATGTGGTTTTGTAGCTCTATGAGCCTAAGCTGAGAGTCCGAGTTTGGTGTTTGTTTAAAGGCCTATTTCCAAGAGCTTCTTTTCCATGTTCCTGCACTGAACGTTCCTGCAACCGTTCAGTGCAGGTACGATGCATGGTTATACAGATCGGGGAACAGATCTTTAAGGGAGTGATCACCACACCATTTATCCCACCAGAATCTGGTGAGTCTGCCATTTCCAATAGAAGTCGTCACACAGCTTTTGAACGGTTCATAGGCATTAGCAATTCCTCCCCAGAGCCAGGAAACGCGTGTGCCCACCCTGAAGCCCAGATTCCTCGTTCCATTTCTATGGAGGTATGTCTGAAAGAACTCCTGCCACCCTTCTCCATTATGGTGGAAGATTTTCCGCCACCACTTACCCAGTAGCGCAAGATTCATATCTCACAGGTCAATAATGCCTTGGCCTCCGTACCTCTTCTTCATGCACACTTTTTCCCATCTGATTAAGTGATAGCCGCCTTTATCGTGAGTTGATCCTTTCCATAAAAATCATTTTCGGACTGCGATCAATTCTCTGATAACCCGAGCATGGCATTTCAAAGGACATGTAATAGGTTGGTAGGTTTGATAGGATTGCGTTGATAAGCGTGACTCTCCCTCCTAGGGACAGAGCTTTACCTTTCCAACCAGCTAGGCGGTTCTCTACCCGATCAATGATGGGTAACCAATCAGTCTTCTTGAGTTTTCTCGGTCTCAGCAGGGGTCCCAAGTATTTAATAGGGAAATTGTCAATAGCACAGTTTAGAATCATGGCCTAATCCTGTGCCTCCTTAGGGGTAAGGGAAATTGGGATAAGTGCACTTTTGTGGAAATTCACCCTAAGATCAGACCAGGCTTCAAAACTATAGAGAATTCCTTTGAAGGTGACTGTTTCCTGGACGTTACCATTTCCAAACAGAAGGGGGTTGTCGGCATATTGTAGAATTGAGCAGCCTTGGCGACTGCCTCCATTGGACACCGGTGAGATCCGGCCTGCCCATCTGCATTTATCCACCATAGTCTGCAAAACGTCTGCCACAATGGTGAAAAGAATAGGAGAGAGGGGGTCTCCCTGTCTAAGGCCCCGTTTGCACGAAAATGGTTGGCCCGAAACCCCATTCACCATGATGGCTGTCCTGCTGGTGGTTAGCCATGTGTGTATCCATCTGACCCACCTATCCCCAAACCTATTACCTACCAAGGCTTCCAGGAGACCTTCCCATTCCACCGAGTCATATGCCTTCTCGAAGTCCAGCTTCAGAAGACAGCTTTTAGCATTTGACCTGTGGCACTGATGAATGGTTTCTTCGGCGGTTGCAATACAATCCTGGATACACCTCCCTTTAATGAATCCAGTTTGCTCGCAACTAATCAGTCTGTCCATGATCTTTTCTAGTCTGTTAGCCAGTGTATTGGTGATGATCTTGACTGAGCAGTTAAGGAGACTAATAGGTCGGAAGTCTCCTACCTGCAGTGTATCTTCTTTCTTTGGGATCAACACCACTTCAGAGTAATTAATTCTTCCTAACTTGAGTTGATGATCAAAGAACTTGGCGAACAAGGCTACGAGGTCGTCTTTGATTTCCTCCCAAAACACATGGTAGAAGAAGATTGGGAAACCATCCGGACCTGGGGCTTTCTCCTTTCCCAGATGCTTCACTGCTTCCCCGATTTCCTTTTCTGTAAAGGGAGCTTCTAGGGATCGAAGATCTGGGACCAGATCGTTCGTAGGATCAGGCCAGAAGTTATGAGCAATTGGGACTCTCATTTTCGCCTTCCGACCAAATAGATTCTTGAAGTGGGACTGGAATTCCTTTCTGATAATATCTTCTCCTTGTAACATTCCAGAGTCAGAATGGATCGAAAGAATGAGGTTAGATCTACGCCGGGCACTGGCAACACAATGGAAGAAGGCAGTATTCACGTCTCCCTCCTTGAGCCACAAAATTCTGGACCGCTGTTGCCATTTTATTTCATCTAGTCTATACAATTGAGCGATGTACTCTCTGAGTTGAAGCAACCTATTCCGCTCCTCTTGCAGAAGGTCTCTACTTTCTTCCATCTTTTCGAGCTCCTCAATACCCTCCAAAAGGGAGTCCTTTGCTTTCCAAATTAAAGAAAATCTGGTCTGGTTCCATTTCCTGAGCTTGGATCTCAGTCTTCGTATTTTTTCACACCAAATAGCCGTCGCTTCAGTCCCTCTAGTCGGGCGAGCCCAGCTTTCATTAACCATGTGATGGAAACCTTGTATTTCTAACCATGCTTTCTCGAATCTAAACTTGGGAGATTTCCTGGGTTGTGCTTCACCGGAGGAAAGGATAAAAGGAACATGATCCGATGTGGGTTTAGGAAGAGATTTAGCCCAGGAGAGAGGAAACTTGGTCTCCCAGTCAGAAGTGACCAAAACCCTATCAAGCTTAGCCAAAATAGGCGTTGGCTGCATGTTAGACTAGGTATATAGTCTGTCCGTGATGGGGATGTCGATTAGTTCCAGATCCGCAATAACCCCATTGAATGCTTCCCACTCAATGTCACTGGACCCTCTTCCTTTGTGCTCCGATGCGATTCTGGTAATATTAAAACTCCCTCTACAACCCATGGATGCGGCCAGCGAGCTTGAATTGTTCGTAACCCGTTCCAGAAGGCCAACCTAGCGGTGGCATAGTGTGGTCCATACACCACCGTGATTGTGTGGATCCACAAATCGGATCGACATTGAAGCAGGACTGATAATGAAAATTGTCCATGGAACACATCTAGGCAATTAAACAATTGTGAATTAAAACCAACAGCTATACCCCCAGAAGCACCCACAGAGGGACATATTTTCCACTCAGAGATTCGATTCCCCCCATTATACTAAGCCTAGAGGTATGAGCCAGTTTGGTCTCCTGCAGTCCCACTATGTTGACTTTAGATTTTGTGATAACATCCCGAACCATTTCCCGCTTACCTTGCCTCCCAGGCCCCTAACATTCTAGAAAAGTGTGTCCATTAATTACAACCAAGGTCGGGGCCATAACTCGATTTGGAGATCGAGGTCGATATAAGGTTAACTCTATCACACTCCCATTCCCTAATCTTATTCAGAAGAAGGGCGTTCCGATCGGTTCTGCCTACCGCTAACCCACAGGTTTTGGCTAGACTAAAATATAACTATCCGACATGAAATTAAAAATAGATGCTAGAAAAGAACGCGTACCTCCACCCCCGGTCTTAGCGGATTTAGCGGTTGCAGCAATCTCAAGGTAACATCCAAGGACTCCTCAATAGCCCTCTTAGCAACTTTCTGTACTCTAAAACCTTTCTCGTTGTGAGAAAAGACAGGGGCCTTCGGTTGTGAAGATGGGTAAGTGGAGGGGACATAGTCTGGGGACATATCCAGGGGCTCATCTGCGATATCTTCTGAATTTAATGAATCTTCTTCCGAGTAGATGTAATCATCTTCCAGGTTTAGTCTAGCTTCACAGTCGTCGTCATCCATCTCCAAGCAGATCACCCTCCCAAATGCAGGGTTGGACTACGCAGTAACAAGGTAATGTGTTAAACCCAAAACCTATTATTGTTGTTATTATTGTTATTATTATTATTTCTGTTATTATTATTATTATTATTATTATTATTATTATTATTATTATTATTATTTATTTTTATTTTTTTGATATACCGGATAGAGCCAAACGGCTCCAGCCATCAAAAATTATATAAATCAATAAAAACAGTAGAGTTACAAACAAAATTACAAGGATTTTACAAGCTATAAAACTGAAAGAAGATTACGAAAAGGTAATCAAAAAATGGCTGAATAGCACGCAAATAAGAGATCTGCGATACAAAAATAGAACAACACCGAAAAGGGTGACAGAGCAATCAGACAGGATTCCAATGCATCTAAAGGAGCAACCAACCCTGCTGCACCCAAGAGTAGTGCGTACTCCCACTAAGACTCACTTCCGCAAGGCAAAAGGAACTGCAACAAGCATGAAGTGAGATCCCGGAGCACAGACGACTCGACGACATGAGCGAAAAATGTGGATTAGAAGCATGAGACAGAGCCATGAAACTGAAGGCCAAACATCCCTACACGAAGACACCAAGCACCACCTGCACAGAAAAGAAAAGAGAGAAAACACCAAAAAATCGAAACAAAGTAGCAAATAAAGAGTGTGCAATACAAGGGCAGTGACCACGACAATACCGATAAGATAACAACCAAACGCCTAAAGGAAAGATTCAAATGCTAAGAGGATTGGCGGAGAGAAAGGCACATTGTCACAGGGAGACTCGATGAAGAAAAAGAAACATACACAGAATAAGAATAAAAATAGAAGGAGAAGCTAGGCGGAGGCCGAGCACGCCACAAAATAGCGTATGGAGAGCAGAAACCGAACCAGCACCCCATGAGAACACTAGCAGCACAAAAAAGATAAGCCCAACTGCCTACTCAGAGGATGGCATAGAGAAGCAAAAACTAAACTATGCACAAGATGATGAGCCGACACAGAAGCTGCTTTCCTAGCTAGAATACGAGTACTCACACGAATCTATAAATTATTATAGACTTTCTTATTGTATTTCCGCTTAACAGGGGGGAGGGACGACCTTCACCAATGGGAACAAAATTACAGCAGGGTCAGACATGCTAGCTTCGTCTTTGATGAGGCAAGAAGAGGGCAAAAGAAAACTGGAAGAAACTAATGAAGATATTCGGATGGAGTTAGTATGATAGGAATAACGGGAGACAGAAGAGTCATCAAGAATCGGAGAAAACTTGAGGGGAAGGGAGTGAAGGATATGCATAACCTCCATCAGGAGATGATTGAGACAAGATTGAACTCCTAAATCTTGATAAAACGAGAAGATGCAGCCAGGAAAATAAAAGGAGAACGTAGAATGTTTGGGAGAAGAAATCATCATAGAACAAGGAAAATTATAAAATAAAGAAGATGCCTTAAAATAAACATTAGCATTGGCAGTAGGCACCTGAGGGTCTGAAATGCGGCGATGCTGAGCATGCCCCATCGCACTTTGAAACCAAGAATGACAAGAGACAAAGGATTTAAACAAACCAGAATTTTTATCCAGACTCAATCTCAACGAAGGCGCCACCGATATAGAATGGGGACGAGCCTTGTAAGAACCCAAACGAGGGAAGGAGATAAGTTTCGTATAAACCTTATGATCCTTAAAAAGGTTAGCAATATTAGGAGGCTGAAGAGTAGCAAGTAAATCACAATAAGCAGTGGAAGAAGTAATGGAGTTCATAGCTGGTAAAGGAACAACTGCAGAGGAGTCAAAATCCTTTCCAGATTCAAAACTGAACTTCCTTGCCAAGCAAGCATGAAGCTTGCGCTTTAAGAGGGGATAGTTAAGAAAGGAGAGAAGTTTGGTCAGTAAGTGATTGCCTCTGGAAAATCCAAGGAGTTTTTGAAGGGAAAAGCATCGACTGCGCGAGTGACCAAGCTGATCACATAAAATGCGCTTCATTTTATTCACGCACTCACGTTTAAAATGCTCAGGAAGGAGGCACCTGAAACAAACCAGATGAGGATCGGACCTACAAGAAGAAGGGAAAATAGTGAAAATGGGAGAGCACTGAGAACGATAGGTGTTAGCAAAAAGAGGAGAAGACAGGTTACTCCTCAATTCCTGAACCGTCACTAAACTGTTAGGTCTAGCTTCAGGCAAGATGAGATGCATGGCTGAAATCAGCCCAAGATAGCCTCAAAGTAATACACCAACAAAGAATTAGGCACAGGACAATAGTACCAAAGGCAGTACAGATCCATACTCACCAAAACACCACCACCAAAGAACAAACCAGCACAGCACAAGGAGGGGCAACAATACCCTCAAAATAGAGAGAAAATAGGTGGGAGATAAAATTGAATCTGAGAAGAATAACAGAACTAACAGAACTTGAGCAAACAATTACTCAGGGAACAGTTAGAAGCTGAAACAAACACTGGCGGCACTGAGCCGCAGGGGGAAGGAAAAAACAATTACAAGAAAATACAATCGGTCAACCAGAAGTACCTTAGCACAGGGAATCCGATACTGAACTCACTACAAACTGAAAGGCACTAGCAAAGCCCCAACGAAACACCCTGAAAGTAACACTACCAGAATATTAAGCTAACAATTAAAGCAGTAAAACTCACAGTGATGGGATAAATAGTTTGCTCCTGGAGAGCTGCAGGTGTTGGGGCGCCACCGGAGGGGAAAACTCTCAGTGATAGGGCAAACTGGAGAGCTACAGGTGATGGGGAGCCACCGGAGGGAGGCGCTACGATGGGAGATCCACGAGCAGAGGCAAACACAAAAGGGAAAGGGAAGCAGAACAACGTGACCGAGATCTGAGACGAGCAGGATGACACCAAGGGCCTGTCCCCACAATGGTGGAAGGAAGGAGAGAAGGAAGCCCCAAAGCTTCGTTGAGCGATGACTAGGAAACGCCGCAAGCTCAGGTGGCTGCGAGGGTCTAGGAACGAAACTCCGAGGGGGAGAGAGTGGATCGCCAAGAACGGGGAGGTGAAGAACTAGGGATCTGGGTCTGAAGCACTGGATGATCTGGACAATTTTAAAGAAGGAAGGATGGGAGAAAGTGGAGTAGGGCGGTCGGATCTGGAGATGGAAGATTGGAGAGGAAACTTTTCCAGTTCCTTTCCACAATTCCGTTAAAAAAAATATTATAGAAATAAAAAAAGTGTGAGAAACTTTCTATTCACCATTTCTCAGTTTGTGTGTGTCATCCTTGCACAGGGGCCATGCTAATCTTCTCTGTATCGTTCCAATTTTATCGGATGTCCCCAAAGGGACTTGTTATTATTATTATTATTTATTAATTTTTGAAAGCATATAGATCGTGATCTATATTTTATTATTATTGGAGTACGGATTTTATGTATACTATTTGATTTAATTAATTAATATGTAATACTATTTTGCTTCTATATTTTAGCTCAATTCAAATTAATACTATTTTGCTCCTTATTATATTTTAGCTCAGTTCAAATTAGTCTCATTTATTTTGTGAACTCATATATTATATTGTATTTAGTAGTATTTGAGTATTAATTTAATGCATACTAATTGATTTATTTGTACTACTATATTATTAGTGATTTATTTTTCTAAAACCCCAAACCAGTACCTGCATCCAAATCCATTACCCTCTAACCCAACATTCTAATAACTCTATATATATACTCTTCCTTAACTCCTAAACCCTAATTAAAACCCAATCACCCTCTTACTTATCCCAGCCACCTAATTACCCAGCCGCCTAATCCCCAGCACCTTCTTCTTCCTCTGATCGCCTGCATCCCGAAGCTCTCATCCTCATCCTTAGACCACTGCCACCTCCACCCTCCCGATCCCTTTACTCCTCATCACCCTCGTCGACTGACCCACCATCTCCATCGCCGCCTGCTACCCTTCGTCATCCCTCTCGCCTGCAACCCATCATCCTCCTCATCGAACCCTGACCTTTCCCTCTCGTCTTTGCCTCCGTCTCCATCCCCGTTCCTCATCCCTGCAGGCCCCTCCACCGCCCTGTTCCCCCCAGTCGCCACCATTGCAGCACCATCATCACCACCCTGCCTAGACCTTCCCCTTCCTCTGTTTTGGCACCGATCCCCGACCACCTGCACCTCTCCAATCATCCTCGACCACCTTCCCATCCTCTTCGACTGCCGCTTGCAGTCATCGTCGATTGTCGACCCCCCTGCGCTGCAAACTTGCCAGCGATCTCCTCTTCATCTTGTTCTGCTCTGAAACAGAGTTCATCACCTTGCACGCGCCTCCACTTCACGACCCCATCACCGACATCCCTCCACCGCCAGCAAAACCACCGCTGCCAACTCCACTGCTCGACTGCGACCACCTCGTTGCACCCAAGCTGTAGCACCCCGTAATTTCAAAAAAATAATATAATAGTATAGTAGTAGTAGTGTATATATATATATATATATATATATATATGGATGAATGGCATATGTGTTAATAAAAGGAAAAGGAATAGTAATGGAGGGGGGCCACGTTGTTGAAACAGCAAGTAGTGCTGTTGAATTTACTGATGACGTGGCATTGGTTGAGGGCCCACCCACACGAAGAAATATGATGTTGTTGCTGCTGTGCTCTGCAGTTCATGCTGACATGGGCGAGGGGGCCCACGTGAGAGAGTGACTTCGGGAGAGAGAACGGGGAAGAGTAAAGGAATTTAGTCCCACATCGGGAATTGAACAATAATTAATAATATATAAATACTATTGCCTATGATCAAGAGTCACCAACTCGATTAACCACCTTTTGAGAGGCAGCCTGTGCTGGGCAGTTGTACTACAGAGTATCTAATTTGGGCAGGGGTGTTACACAAGCTCTGTCGTCTATTGGGTTGCTGCTGTCATCTTCTTCTATGGCTGCTGTTGACTCTCGCACGTGTGATGCACGTTCCATTTAGGTTACTCTTGCTGTTGCTTTGCTTTGCTGTGCATGTGTGTGCACGTGTTTGCACGTGCTACTGTGCGTGCACATGCCGTTACTGTCGCCCGTCGTTGCTACTCTTGTCGTGCCGTTGTTGCGGGATTGCACGTAGGCTGCACGTGTTGCCGTCGGGACGCTCGTCCCGTTATTCTCTTAGTATTATCGGAATTACCGTCATCTCTAAGGCAAATATCTTGTACAAATCTTTTTTGTTTTCCCTTAGAAGCACTTTTTTTTTGAAATACCGCAAGTAGATTCATTGTTGTGACTCATTCTTCATGTTTTATCCGTTGATGATCTTCACACTACCCGTTTGATTTGAATCTGTCAATTTCGTAATCGTAAAGGATCACAAACATTTCGTTATTACATCCATTACACGATCATGAATTAGATCTAGATATTTATCTGTGTGAATGCATGTCCATGAATCACTATGAGTTGTAGATGTTTTGTTAGTATGTTAAACATGTTAATAATGCTTCCCTCTTAATGAATTTGAGAATAAACATGGTGTGCTGATTTAAATACCCGTTAAATTCTGTTTTGTATTATACATCAACTTGGACCCATCGTAGTTACTATTAATATTATAATTCATGCAAAAGAAATCTCATTTACCAGCTGTCCTGATTTGGCACGACGAATTAAACCCTGTTAATGTCAGAATAATGACTAAGTTTATGAACATGAAATATAGGACCCTGTTTCTAGTTTCTAGAACATCTGACGGATCTGAAATCTGATCCGTGATGTGCAAGATAACTCATTTTTAATGTTGCTTACTTTAGATTTCTAGATTTCTGATTTATGACGTATTGATATGTTTATTAATTTTACAAGTCAGATTAATAGTGTAATTATGCCATAATAAATTTCAGTATGTTGCTTAACATGATTAAGAACCTGATTATAAATTTTATAGAACTTTTTAAATGAATTTCTTACTGTTCATGTAACCCCTATTCCCGTAAATACTTACTATCTAAATATTTTCAGTATTTTAATCATTATAAATTTATTTTGTGTTAAATTTGTTTTGAGATTTCCTATTTAAATATTTTCCAATCGAAAATTTTATTATTTCGAGTAATGGTGTATTTTAAACTTGCTTTATAATCTTAATTTATCGGTTAATTGTATTTGAGCCCAAATCAAGTATATTATTATTATTGGAGTATTTTAATAAAGTTGTTAAACCCGAATATTATTTTATTGTACGGTTTTATTATTATTATGATTATAATTACTAAATATTATTTCTTGATTTCTTTAATTAAAAATTCATCTATCGAATTATTTTATTTTTATACCCGATCTGATTTTTTTGGTGAGTTCCAATTTATTTTAAGCCTAATTCTTATTATTTCAATTGTGTTATTTATTTATTTAATTGGGTTGAAATTTTCGTTCATGAACTATTTTTTCTCTATTATTGGGTTATCTATCTTGTGGATTTTATTTATTGGAATTGTGGGTATTTTTTTATTTGAAACGTGTTGATCTTGATCTATCTCCTAATTGAACCCTAAAACCCAATTTGATTTGTTCTTGACCCAAATCTGCCTTTACTGGACCCTAAACCATTAATCCAGTACCCTAAATGTACCCTATAAATACAACTCTACTGTAAACCCTAAGTTTTGCACACAAAAATCGAAACCCTAGACGCCCTCTTTCTCTCCTCCCGTTCTCTCTCTCTCCTCCGGCTTTGTTTCCTGCCAGAATCCCTAAACCTATCCCCTTTGATTCGTTTCTCCGGCGAACTACCACTCCCGTCGACCACTCCCCATCGCCTCCCCTCGACACTCAACTGCCCTATTCCCCGATTCCGACCTCATACCGATCTTCACCTCTACTCCCAGTTTCGAGCGCCGGCGATGCCTCCTAGCGTCGCCCTGCCCCTCGCGCCGCCTGCCTCCGTCGACGCGCTGCCAGTCAGCGCCGCCCCTGGCAGGTGCTCTCCCCCTCCGTCGTTGCTGCTGTCTTTTTGGATCTGTTGCTGTGCTCTCTTGCTTTAGTTGTTGTTATTACTTTTGGGATCTTTATTGCACGTGTATTGTGCGTGTTAAGTTGCTGGTTCGTGAGTTCGTTGCTTCGGGATTCATATTCCGTTATTCTTGGTATTCGTTTTCACCGACTAACAGGCAAGTCACTGTCCTCTTGAATTGCTAATTGTATCAAATTCAAGTGTTATTGAAATTTTTTGCAAGTAGATCTTTTTGTTATCGTATTAGCCTTTGTTATCTCTTTCGTTAGGTCTATTGAGGGATTACACGAGCTAACCTCAATATTCTTGACATCATGCCACTTTGACTCTAAAGTTTGGATCTTTCATAAATGCATATAGAATTGATAATAGGATTATTCATACAAGTCACAACACAAATAAGTTATTGTAGAGACAAACGTTAGGATGTATGTCGTTTGATCGTTTGATGATTGATTGATGTTAGACTTGTATATGTGTGTGTCCTAAATTTTATTTATCAAGTTTGGACACCTATCATGCTAGATACATAATTTATTGACTATAGAATCGATACCCGACATGTTTAATTAATTTATTTACAAGAAAAATATCCTAAGAACTGTACATGTTTGCTGACCTGAACTTTAATCGCTGTTTTCGAGCCAGTAGATGACCTTAAAAAAAATATTTTCTGAATATGAAATGTAGCCCCGAGTGTCTAGTTGTCAATAACATCCAGAATTTTTGAATTCCGAGTTTTGTAGCAAACGTTATGCCCGTTTTACTACAGTTGTGTTTTTACTTTCAGATTTTCAGATTCTCGTACCTTTCATGTTTAAACAGTAAAAAGGTTGATCAAATGATAGAATTTTGTTATGAAAATTTTCAGATTGTCGCTTAACATGTTTAGGAGCCTAGATTATATTTTTACTGATTTTAATGTTCAGTTTTTGTTGGTCCAAAAATTAAAACAACAAGATGTCGAATTTCTGTCTAAACATAAAACCTATAAAGAAACAAGTGTTTGACCTAGCTACTATTATCGGAATTGAAACTTTAAGTATGCGTTTGAACCGTATGGAAGTCTAGTTTCCAGATTTTCTGACGGATTCAACTTTTGATTTCTGAGTCAGTGGAAAAATGCATTTTTGTACAGGTTGCGCTTACTGTTCAGAATTTTGGATACTACTTTTTAATGTATTAATTATTCCTCTATCGTATCATTGCATGAATTAATGAATGTATGTTGAATTGCATGATCCCAATGAGCTATTGTCCCTATTTTAACCGTCCTATATCCATGTTATCAACTTATTGTTGTCCTATTGATACTATTGTTCACCTCTTGTCCCTTAATTGTATATTGTATTGTTGCATTGATAAATAATTAACAAGTCGGGATTTAAGGGTTGACTTTTAGTGGTGGACAATATAGGGACTATACTTGGAGGAGGGGCCCGTGTTTCCCTAAATAATGTTCCGACTATTGTTTTATCGGTGATTGTGGTTATGGCCGTAACCCAATCTATCGTGTATTGTATCGTTGCTGATGACCGTATCGTACACCGAAAGGTAAATAATGTTTAATGTTGAAGAGTACATGAACTATAGAGCCCAATACTAAGTCTAAAACGTAACTTGTTTGTATGTAGCAATCATGTAGTAAAAGGATGGATGCATGAAATGCTACATTAGTTAGGATTAAAATAATTAATAGACTTAAGGATCACACTACATCAACACTGCATATTGTTCCTCAATGTTTCTATTGATATCGAATATTGGCTAAGTGTTACCATTATTGATCATTGATTATTGTTATTGATATTGCATCATTATTATAGCCATTTCACCGACTATCATGATTTTTGTCCTATGTTATTGATCCCTATTTATCCATTGATTCATTGTTATATTGTTATTCCATTGTTCCCTGCTTTCTCTACTTGCTGTCCATGACTTGCTCTAAGGACAATTATTTTTCTCTTTTTAGATGAAATATTTACAGGTAATGAAAGAGAATTGCCTGCTGGAGTTGGAGTTAAAACATTTTGAAGATTTCTGCTTTTAATTTGCTTATCACTTTAAATGACTTAATGTATTGAGGCTTGTATTTATTTTCTTGGATTGAGATTATTATTGTTTTGGGCTTATGTCTCGAATTTTATTATTGTTTCCAGACGTTGGATTATTATTATTGTATTTGAATATTTATATTGCTTCATTCCAAGTATTTTGTTCATGAGATCATTTTTATTGCCCGCGCAATTGTTCTGTATTGTTTATGTTGTTGAGTTGATCGATTAAACAGCTTATGGGTGACGTTAGTCATTCGCTAGGCTTTTGTCATGTACTCATATTTCGTATTTTTGGGAAGCAGGACGTGACAGTTCATGAATATAAGAATTGTATCATAAGTTTCTGCCTGAACATAAAATCTGTAAAGAATAAGAATTTGAACCTAGTTTCTATTTTTTTTATATATCGTGTGTATATACGCTAGAATCGGTAGAGGGTCTAGTTTCCAGAACTTCTGATGGATTCAGATTTTCTTTTCTGTAGCATCGGGAATTCCCGTTTTGGTGCAGCAACGTCCTACTCTCCATAATTGGGTTCCTGTTGTTTCAATATTTATAAATTTTTTTATGACACCCGAACATGTTTTCTGCCCAGTCTGAACCTGGTTTCTATCACTGTCATGTTCACTTGTTCCTGATTTTGCACATTCATGTTTGTTTTGGTAAAAAGAATAAGTATCAAGCCGGGATTTAAGAAAAAGATCTGGTAGTGGAAAACATAGGCAAGTGTACTCGGAAGGGGGCCCATGTTTCCTACCTATTTGCATGAATACATGATTACTTAATTCATGAGTCTGTTTATCCATTTCGTTTTATCTGTTTATATGATTACCTGAATTGACTCTTTCCTATAGGAAGGTGTACTCGGAAGGGAACCCATAGGTCCCACATGTTTGCATGAATACATGATTACATAATTCATGAGTCTGTTTATCGATTCAGTTTATCTGTTTATCTGTTTATATTATGCCTGGGTACACGGCCCTATGAAATCCACCATTAAATCTAAACGTAACTTGTTTGTATGCAGCAACTATGTGGTATGGAATGCATGAGTGATGCATTAGATTGGATTAATTAAAAGACTTAAGAATAATATATTTCACCTGTATATTTCCGTCACCTGTTTCACATGTTTATCTGATATTAGTTTATAAGTTTACATGTTACCTGTTAGCTGTTACCTGTTACTTGTTACTTGTTCACAGGACTCCAGTTACAAGTTTACATGACTTTCGTTTATATGTCATATTTCCTGTTACATTATTCCTCGTTCCCGATTAGTTATATTTTGAGTCATGTTCCAATTGTTACCTGCATTACCTTGATCATGTTATATTACATTTGCATCACCAGTTATCGTTTTTCTGCTTGTTAGTCCTTGTTTCTTTCTTTTTATACATGTTGTTTCTCGTTATCATGTTTGTTCCGTATTTGAATTCCCAGTTCTTTTGTTTTCCTACATATCTTGTCTCTTGTTCATATTTTGTTTGTACTATTTGCGGCCCGTAACTTGCTCTAACGGGTACTCCATCCATTTTTTTTAGTTATGTTATACAGGTACAGACGATGGGTTACTGAAAGAACTCGTCGAGCTGTTGTTGCATTGCATATTCTCTGACTATTTGGTAAGTTCTTGTATCTCAGATATCGGTTATTGCATTATATTCTTATTTATGTGATTATTATTGTATTGTTGAGTTGACTGGTATTGTATAACTTATGGATGATATGAGTTGACATACTTATATCATTCGCTGGGCCTCAGTTCTGCGAATGTGTTCCCGTATAGTGGAAAGCGGGGCGTGACATTATTGTAGTAAGTATGATCATCTTCAATATGAGTGAAGAAAGAAAATAGCAGATGAAGAAACTAATACAAATTATGTAGAAAAGGAGATTATCCTCCAACCAATTCTGCGATCATGTTGATTTGCAAGACAGAAGGTTCAATTCAAGACAATGTTTGGTATTTAGATACATGTTGTAGCAACCATATGTGTGGCAAAAAGGAGTTATTTATGGAGTTGGATGAAAGTTTGAGCAACAGTGCAAAATTTGGAGATGATAGAAAATTTGCAGTAAAAGGCAAAGGGAAGATTTTGCTATGAGCCTGCAATGGTGATCATATTATAATATCTAATATGTATTATGTTCCTGGTTTGGATCAAATCTGTTGAGCGTAGGCCAGTTTCAATAGAAAGGACACAAATTTCATATTGAGAAGGGTGTATGTGAATTGAGAGATGATTGCTAGCATAGGTGACCATGACGAAGAACTTGATGTTTCCGTTGAAGAAAATAGTGATGTTTTGCTTTGTTTTAGCACTTTTTTTAAGGGAATGTTTTAGCACCATTATTCATGAAGAAGCACGGCTTTGGCACTTGTGATTTGGTCACTTATATTTTGATAGGTTGAAAAAGTTTTATAGTTTGAATATGATTCGAGGGTCGCAGTCTATAAATCATGCAAATCAGATTTGTGAAGGCTGTGTTCTTTGAAAACATCATAGGGCTCCATTCCCAAGTGGAAAATCATTAAGAGCAAAGAAGGCTCTTGAGATTTTGCACACTAATCTATGTGAGATAGGTTGTCCGTCAATAGATGGAAGCAGGTACTTCATGAAATTTATTGATGGTTACAGCAGGAAGCTTTGGGTATATTTTCTGAAAGAAAAGTCGGAAGCTTTTGTTTTCTTTTGTCAGTTCAAGAAATTTGCAGAAAATCAAAGTGGTTACTACATCAAGGTATTGCCGTCAGATGGATATGATGAGTATTTTTTAGGCGAGGTCAAGAGATTTTGCAGAGATCACGAGATCCAACATCAAAGCACGACTAGTTATTCCCTCAGCAGAACAGAGTTGCACAGAGAAAGAATAGAACCATTGTGGAGATGGTTAGAAGCATGCTTTCAAAGAAGGGCATGCCGAAGAAGTCTCATATGCATCTTGTATGTTGAATAGATGCCCTATAAAGAGTGTTTTCAAAAAGATTTATAGTGATTGGGCAGGTGATATTGATGATTGAAAGATTACATCGGGTAATGTGTTTTTTATTGGGATTATTGCATTCACATGGTCTTCAAAGAAGCAAGAAGTTGTTGCTCTATCTACAGCACAAGTAGAATATATTGTTGCATCATCGTGTGCTACTCAAGGGGTATTGGCTAAGGAGGTTACTTAAAGAACTTGGGCAATCTCTAGAAGGTTCGACAGATTTTTATTGTGACAATAGGTCCGTTATCTCATTTGCCAAAAATCCAGTGTTTTCATGGAAGGTGCAAGCATATTGATGTTCGTTATCACTTCATCAGAGGTTTGGTCAAAGACAAGGAGATCACGTTGTTCTACATCAAAGGAGAAGATCAAGCTGCAAACATATTCACGAAGCCGTTGAAGAAAGATGTGTTCATCAAGTTGTGAAGGATGCTTGGAATGTGCTCCCTAGAAGAATTGAATTAAGGGAGGATGCAGAGATTTATAATTCAAATTCTGGTTTAGTTAGATAAGTCTACATTTTGCTTAATTAAGAATTAGTTATAATTAGAGTCCTGGTTAGTTGTAAGTTAGTTAAGATAGTTATATTTTAAATGTGTAGTTAATGGAGTTGGAATTTGATTTGAACTAGGAAGTTGCAGGCATGCTGAGGCATGCTGTAATACATGTACCTATATATATGGGTATTCAACCAATGAGTTTCTAAGAGAGATTAAGAATAAAGTTTGTATCCAGAGAGAGTTCATGGAATAAAGTTTGCTTGCTTCCATTAGAAATATGTTCTCTGTTTGTTTTGGTTTGGTTTTGCATAAAGGTTCATTGAACCTAACAGGCAGCAGCTGAAGGAGAGGAGATCGGGGAAGAGGCAGTAGTTGCAGAAGGTCGGAAGCAGGACAGAAACTGCAGTGGCGGAGGTCGGGAATGAGGGCAGCAACTGCAGGTCGGAAGGAGGGCAGCAGCTGCAATCGGTTGGAAGGAGGGCAGAAGAGCAGCAACGAAGGTTGAAGAGGAGGGAAGGATTGAGAAGATCAGCACATTCGAATGACAAATCGTTGTCAGCGGCAAATCGTTGTCAGCGGTTCGAAGGATGGGCGACAACAATGGGAGGAAGAGTTAGGAGAAGCCTAGAAATTCCTTGAGCCCAAAGTTCTCATACCATGTTAGGAATTGTCGAATGGTAAGCTTGTATTAAAAGAGGCCAAGGCCTAAGTATATAAACAACTTATATCTAACAAGACACAATATAGACTCACAACTATACACAGACTTAATATAATTAACACTACATACTAACTGGAGCAGCCAACTAGCATCATGAATTCCTTTCCTTTTCATCCATTGAATGGCCAACTGCTTTCCATCCCAAAGATAAAAATTTCAAATTCTTCATAGCCTTCTCCATTCCGACACACTCCAGCTCCGTCAAAGACTCAATTGCAAGAACTACGTCATCCCTTCATAGAGTTAAGCAATCAATGCAAAGCCACAATCATCCAAACAAGCAGCAGAAAATGCAAATGAGGTTTTCCTCATTCAGCACTCGAATCATTAGCCATCTACAACAGTATTGATGTTCGACTACCAGAAACTTTAAAAGCTACAGCCACAGCTCATACCAAGAAAGGTTCAGTCATCCAGAGAACAGAATTGTAGCAAACTGGTTTTATAAACACTACAAAGCACCTGCAACATCTGAAGCTACATCTGAAAATAAGAATAAGAGAAGAATGAATGTCAAGAACATGAGGTTTAAACATATCTGGATGGTCCACTCTCAATTACATGACAAATACAACAAAGGGGCCATAACATTACACGGGAGAAGCAGGTTTAGGAGACTGGGGCACATGGAATACAACAATAAACTGTCGTCCCAATGAAACTAGAAAGTTCAGACTAAATTTAAATTAAAGATTAAATATGTACGATTAGTTTCTTATCAATTTCAACAATTGACAGGTGAAGCCTTGGGCTGGTGCTGCCCACCATCCGAGTTAATAGCAGGCTGCGATTCTTTTCCTAGCGGAACCTCCTCTTCCTTAGGTGGTTCAAATGTTTCCGGGAGGAGAGCAGAATCTTCCAGATCGTTCTCAGCATTATCATTCTTAGCCTCCTTTCCTTCAGGTTTCTTCTCGTCAGCTTCTTCAGCCACCTTTTCTTCAAAACTCAGAGGTATAATTTGAGAATCTTCTTTCTCCTTGGCATTGGCTTTGACATCTTGTTTTCCTTCCTCTGTAACTGGTGCTGAGGAGTCAGTCTTCTGTTCTGAAGTCTTTTCTTCATCACCCCCCTCAACAGCAGAGTTCTCCTTGGCTTTGTTGGCGTTCATTTCCACATCGGCAGGTAGGTCACGTGCATCTTCAACTGCTTCAGGAGCCTTGGTGTCTCCATCGACAACAGCCTCAACAGCAGTGCTCTCCTTGGCCTTCTCCACATTATCCTCAGCATTCTTCAGTTCCACATCAGCAGGTAGGTCACCTGCATCTTCAACTGCTTCAGGAGCCTTGGTGTCTCCATCGACATTATCCCTTTTACCTTTTGCAGTTTTTTTACTGCTTGAGTTACGTTCTCGTTTCTTGGGAGGTTCACCCTCTGGCGCCTCTATCACTTTAACTTTCCCACTAAGCCTTTCAGATCGCCGTGGAGTATCACCTGTTTAGATTCAATCATCAAAAGTAAATATGGATGCACGTCTAAGGAAAAAACATACATTATATATGGATGTGGTGATGGTGGGGTGTGTGTGACTTCAGCACTAAGCCTTTCAGATCGTCATGGGGTATCACCTGTTTACAGTTAAGTCACCAAAAGTAAATGTGGATCCACATCTAGAGAAAAACATGCATTATATATGCAGGTTGATGTGTGTGTCTATATCTACTAGATCACGCATTATGCAAAGATGAATTAGAGAGTTGATTATTTTGTTTGGAGACCAATCTTGGTATCATGATTACCGTGGTAGAGAGAGAAGGTAGATAAAACATCCCTATCTAGAGAAAAACATGCATACCGAAATGCACATGCGGCATGGGAGATCACTGTTAGTAGACGAATGAAGAAAAGACGCATCATGCACATGCTGACGGAGTTCAACATGTCGAACAGGACACCAACTTCAAAGGAGACTGAGGAATAATAGTAATAAAGACTAGCTTTTTCACACATGATCATGTATAATCAGAATGAGATGGTTGTGTAAATTAGAGGACAATTAATTATTCATGGATGTAAATTACTTCAAATATTACATATTTACAAGCTTTTTGACAGGTGATGCATGTAATCAGAATGAGACAGTTATGTAACTTTAGAGAAAAAAAATTTATTATTTACGGATGCAAATTACTCTTAAAGATTAAATATTTATTGTCATTTAGATTTTCAATGAGGAACTCAAATGGTCTAATTAAACATTAAACAAGATGGAACCACTCAGTGAAAGTTTACGCTCTACATATCAACGAAGCTTATGTGATGAATGGTTATGATGCATACACAGGTTTCAAACACATGATGGAGGTTGGCTTTAAGAAGTTGGATTATTATAGTATTAATAAAGATGAGTAGCTAAGTACTACACTTATTGGCACGTGACTGTACGGGTCTTTCTATTTCCCGGTCCACCTATTCTAAGAACACATTGGGAACTGATCACTATTATGAAGCATAAAATCTTTTATAATATTCACCATCACTGCATGCCTTAGGAGACGATAAAATTAAGAGCGAAAACAAGCAGGGACGAGACCGTCCACACACTTCTTCGGTCCATATAGATTTGTGTGTGTGTGTGTGTGTGTGTGTGTGTGGGTGTGTGTGTGTGTGGGGGGGGGGGGGGGGGGGGGGGGGGGGGGGGGGGGAGTTTGCAAGAGAGAAAACCAGTTCCCCAGTCAAATTCAGCTGAAGGGGGCCCTCCGGGGTGGGAGCGCAGGTACTGCTCCAATTGTCGTTTGTTCGTAATCTCCTCTCCCGTAGGGCTTGTGAATAGTATTTGAGGGGTTCCACTCCGTCTCGGGGTAAACTGCAAACGAAACATCATTAGAGATACATAACAAGGAAATAAAACAATAGAGGAACATGTGGGGAGAGAGGCACCCATGATTGAATGCAAAATTTACATTAGAATTAAAGTTGCAAGGTTGGGTATAAATAAAACAAGATATTCAAGCCAGCAAGTTTAATCAATGTGTTGTCAAGTCCGACATATATAATTACAATATTCTTATTGCAGAAGTATGACAGCAAGGAAATGAACAAGTTAAAATTGTAAACAATAAAAGTTTACCATTGAAGAAAGCACTACTTCATCCCAATTTGAATAACAATCACAATCTCAGAATGCTATTTACTTTGTTTGATGATTGAAATCCAACCTACTAATTGTCTAAAGCTTCAAAATTGAAATTGACAATGAATTGAAACACATGAACACGCAATCTGGCTGAAAAAAAAAGTTACGGAAAAGAATCAAGTGTGTCTATATGGATGCAAACATTGAAGCAAACTTTTTTCAAGAATGTCACACACATGCACGCGCACATGCACAATGCCAATTTATGAACGAGCAAACGATTTTCAATATAAAATCATAATGCCTTTGGCATCATAACAGAATTACCTAAATAAATAAGACCGAGTTCCCATACAAACAAGATGATAATATTTTAATATAATGCAAGGATGCACAAACAAACAGTAACTGATAAGATACGCCTTCAGAATATTACACAAAGATGAAAGGTATTAAATACAATAAGAAACACTCATTTCATCAGAGAGCAATGATTTTTTTTTCCTTTCCATTTAAGAGAAATCTTATCATGAGAAAGTGCAGAAACACAGGGAAAATACAGAGAAATCCTTGCTGGTGAAGAGGCTGCTAAATTAAAAGGTATAATGAGAAGAATCACATAGTAGGTCAATAGGGAAAACTATGTTACAGCGCCTCACGTTCTAACCAGTTCTGTACATATTTCTTTTTAAAGTCATAAATTATTCTTTTACCAACCTGAGGAGCGAAAGCAGAAGATAGACATGCAAAAATTTGAAACACCTTTCTACCAGACAAACCTACACAGTCCTTACAAAGATCTTAGAGATAATTGGTTGTTCAGGTAGAGTAACCATGATGGACACTACAGTGCATGAACAGAGTGAATAGAACCCCAAGATAAAGAAAATTACTCTGAACATTACATGCCTAAATTGCACTATTAATTACTAACTGTGAACTGAAACATGGCTACAACAATTCACACAAATATAGAAACCACAACATGGCTATATTTGTTAGCTTGTGAATATAGACGTGTTTATCATATAATTTTAATGTGTTTAGTTGTGCTTACAATATGACGCATACTTAAGAATATAATAACCACAATGAAAATTAATATACTGAAACTTTTTCTATTAACATTTCATAATAGGATATTCTTTAAACAAATACCTAAGATGCATAGTCGTGGACATGCGAACATGCTAACATGCAATTCCTTTAATAGTAGAATACATGGACTACAACAACTTAAAAAGATAATATTTGCATGTATGCGTGCGTTATGTATTTACTGATAAAGAATGGTACAAAACCGGAGAGAGATTGTGCACATGCTTGCATGAAAATGTACAAGTAAATGTGTGTCTGCAAAGAATATATTCCAAATTTTGGGTACTTCTACACTTGCTTTTTAGAAAATAACAGTCTTCATTCTTCGATGAAAAAATAGAAGTAAATCTAATGTGCAAATACACATACATGCCAACTTAGTCACGTACACCCGCAAACCCGATCCAACCCAATAAACCCAATTCTATTTGGGATCTCTATTCAGGCATCAGCCAGACAACCCAATCTAACCCACTATCTACCCCGTGTGCCTCACCATGTCTTGTGCCTCGTCAAAGGCGGGGTCGTGCACTCCTTGGATGCGTTAAGCAAACTTCAATGCCTCAGCCTTATATAGAGGTGATTTACCTCGTAGTACCTCACCTATCGCTTCGTGTGCCTTCTGACAGTGGATTCGGATAATTGGAACTTGATCAACCTAACCTTCCACGTGAATTTGTATACATAGTTTTGGTTACACCTATACTTTCACATGTGAATCTAAGGGCTACATTTAAATCACAGCCATGATAAGCCTAAGGAGGTGATCATTGAACTTTCTTCCCATCAATGTTTTAAATGTAGGCCGACATAACCGAAATATAGGTCAAACTTACGGTTTTTTGGACTGACCTACATGACATATGAATATATGGAAGTTGATGTAGTTTTTGGGAACGGGTCGGCAATATATCAGGTGTCGCCGAAATATTCCTATTATGTATCGTTGTGTCGGTTCCGAATTATGTGTCGTCGTGTCAGTTTTTATAATGGGTTCAAGGTTTGGGATTGTATTAAATCAAACCCGAAAATAATTTAACCTTCGAAGTTCTAAAATATAAAGCGTGTGGCGTTCATTAATTATATTATTTGTAATAATGTAATAATGTATATATATATAATAATGTAATATTTGTAGATCAAATTCAGAATATACTTTTTCTATCCTACATAACAATCCGACATATAATAGATACCTGATATATCCCCTAATACATCCTATCCAACATAAAAATTGTGAGACCGACACGACAGGAACATTCGACATTTAAAATCATGCTTTCCATGCTCAACACCAAGAACAGGATCGTAACCTTACCGTTCTTTTCTTTTTCCTTTTAATGTCTTGATCACGTCAACCTAAATCACAATTCTCAGAATTTAAGGGTAATACCTAAGATCAAGGTTCTAAATCTTGATATCGGGAAAGGCATTAAGTGGACCAAAATTTTGTAAACGGGATCAATATCAGCGAAATCAACGGTAGTGGGGCGGTATTATCATTTTTTTTATATCGACTTTTCTTTAATTAAAAAACAATATTTAAATGTTTTATATTATACAAGAAACTATATTGATTATTTTAATTGTTTTTAAAAATTAATTGTTCAATTAAATATATATTTTCAAATTTGATATCCATCGTAACTGATAGAAAATGCATTACCTTTGGATGTAATGAAGGCCACGAACTGCCTGTAGTTGCATCTATCTTTAATCATAAACTCGATGAGTCCCATGAACTTGCGCATAGACCATTTTGCATAAAGGTTAGGTAAGTTTCCAATTTCTATCTTTTTCTTTTTCAATTTATTTATTTGCTTCCTCTTTTCCTTTTAATTTCTCCTTTTTAAATATGCTGGATCAGTGGTATCGAGGTTGGATAAGAATAAATCATCTTATCCACATTTCACCCTAATCCATCCTCGCTTTGGATTCCCGATCCCAACATTTTGGAGGATTGGATCACCCCCCTCGAAAACAGATTCAATTCAGCCAATTCGGAAATGGGATTGGCTGCTCCTTTAAACTATGCGTAAGATACAACCTCTAACACGTAAACATTTTCAGGAGTCTGCTCCACTCCTCACACTACCCCCAATGGCAACCATGAGAAACCAATAAAATTTGTGATTGATGAGAAGACATGGTAAGGATGGAGTTCGATAAGGACCCCAAATCTATATGTTCAATGAATAAAGGAAAAATTCAATCAACATTTACTATATGTACACGTGTACCCATGTTTACGGTGCTTGGGAGCCACAATTAGTAATTTAACACTTTAACTTGTATTTATTTGAACTTTAATATGTTAATAGTCCTTCCTTAGAAGTGTAGTTCACACTCTCTTGGAATGTTGTGATTTGTGAACTTCTCCTCAGTAAGCCCTACGAACTCCAATCTACCAGACAAAGATAGAGAAGAGAGAGAAAGAAAAAGAGAACGATTTAAAGATTTTTGGGCAGAGGAGTAGACAATATAGCACCATCCGCCTATTGAGCTTAAGCTCATGTGCATGAACTCTCTCATGTAAATGTGAAGGTCTCAAAACTTAAAACTTCCAAGAAATAGTAATGAAGGAAAAAATTTCAAGCAAAACGTTGAAGAGACAAGGTGCCAACCTCCTCGCCACACATATGGGATGATAGAAATGACTATCAAAGCATTCTTAAGTCAAAGCAAATGACACAATCTCTTTTTGGCTACTATCACTCACCCTAAGGATACAAGTGATCGTGGCAACATGGTTGCACCAACAAGAAGCACATGAGTAATATTGGACTAGCATTCTGACTATTGAAGTATTTATACTTCCAAAACATTTGTTATTACCAAAAAATGGTAGGTTGATACCCAAAACCAATCCCGAGTTTTCAAATAATGCAAAGACCATGATATACTGGAATCAATGGTCCTAAAAGTTAGAGGTTGAAATGTTTTTAAAAAAAATCAAAAGCATCCTAATCAAGTACTACTTCCTTTTGACTACATGATGTGAGTTAGGATTATGTCTTGTATACTCGTTGTTTAGATTAGAATAAGATATGATGAAGCACGAAGATCGAAACAGTCGAAGAGAGTCGAAAATGGAAATAGTAAAAGCAAGTGTAAGCAGAGTTGCGGTCGACCGCACACCCAACCACACACTGTACAGGGTTTTCCCAAGAAGGGGACAGTCGACCGACCGCGACGTTGTGTTATTTTGGGGCTCGATTTGTTAGATCGTTTCAGCCCAATCTTCAACTTCAAATCAAATCGTACGGTTCCTATTCAGTTACTTCTTCTACAGAAAACATCGGACGACTGAGAATCAAGATTAACCTAGGATTCTCTCTATTCTTCTTCTTCTATATATTGTTGATGAAAGGTAAGAATACTTCATTGATTATTTTCTCCATAGCAAAGAGGGGTTTGAGAAAGATAGTTCTTGGTGAGTGAGTTTAATTCCTTGTATTGAGAGAATCATTTTCTTGTAATCTCTTCTAGTCTAATATTATCTCCCTATATTTTCCTCCGAATTAAGCGAAAGCTAACCGGGATAAATCCTAGTTGTGTTTGTGTTGAATTGGTGGATCTACTTTGTTTGGTTGTTCAATTGATTCGTCTCATCTACTTCGATATCTTCATTGCTCTAATCAGTTCCGCTGCGCCACCGGTGTTCATCGACATCCCCCAAAAAGTGGTATCAGATCTTCAGGTTGCCGAATCCCTTAATTAAAATGACAAGTCATAGTCTTTTGAAGATCAAGCAGTTCAATAGAAAGATCAACTTCAATCTTTGAAAGGTAGACATGTATGATGTCCTAGTTCAAGAATATCTACAGTTGGCCATCAAGAACAAGGAAAAACCATCCGATATGAAGGAGGATGTTTAGGATGATATTTCTGAAAGAGCTGTAAGTCTAATCTGACTATTCTTGGTAGACGAGGTCAAGTACAAATTTCTTAAAGAAACTAGCGCAGCGAGTTTGTGAAAAAAACTCATAGCTAACTACTCTGATTTGTCATTAATAGATTGGATGCATTGAAAGCGGAAGTTATTCCGTTTATCAATGAAGGAAGGTACCAATCTCCAAGATCACATCACAGAGTTCAACAAGGTGCTATCGGAACACAAGGCGATAAACGCGAATGTGAGCGAAGAAGATAAAACTTTCAATTTGATATATTCACTGCCGAATTCGTACGAGCATTTGATCACTACCATGCTACACGGTAAATCTGTCAAGGAAAGTATTACGGTGGATGGTGTAATCAAAGTACTGAAGAAAAATCAACTTAGGAAGGAGACTCAGAAAGCTTCATCTACTCCCATAAGTTGTCTAGCAGTGGAAGGTCCTTCAACTGAAAGTCAAAATGTTATGCGAAAGGATTCGATCCGTTGCCGATATTGCAAGAGGTTAGGGCATATCAAGAAAGACTATTAGAAATTGCATAATCAGAAGAGAGCCAAGGATGGCAACTATGAAGCACAGATACGGGTACGTGTATCCGATACGGTACGTATCCGGTACGCAGATACACCAATTCTCAAAAACTAGGATACAGCTACGTTAGGATACATTTAAATAAAATAAACAAAAATAATTAATAATATATATTCGATCCATATTCTTATCAACTTTGAGATTTGATTTCTGTAATTGATTTATCTGCATGTTTACAGAACATCAGTATTCGTATCATTATTCTTATCACTGGTTTACAGGACATCATTATGTTATACAGTATGTTATGCAAGTATTTACAGCACATCAGTTTACAGGACATCAGTATGTTATGCAAGTATTTACATGACATCATCAACAAAAGCAACAAAAGAAAAAAAAACAACGCAAAAAAAAAACAAAAAAACAAAAAAAAAGAAAAAAAAAAGAAAAAAAACTTAAAAAACAAAAAAAAACTGAAAATTTTTTTAAAACCCAAAGCGTATTCGATATTTTTTTAATTTTTTTTAATTAAATCCTCCCGATACGTATCCGATATGTATCCACCATGTATCCGGCACGTATCGCACCCGATACGTATTAGATACGTGATACGTGACCCCCGGAGAGTATTCATGCTTTATAGGATGGTAATACTAACGCAAATGTGGTTTACCCTTCTAAATCAGGTGATTTATGTCTTCTTATTTCAAATTCTTTAGAAGTGGATTCTAGTTGGTTTCTTGACTTAAGAAGTTCTACTTATATTTGCTCCTAGAGGGAATTGTTTTCTACTTATAGGTCTAGTACAGGGCGTTGTGCGAGAACGAAAACTGGAGAGATTTGTGAAGTAGTGGGTGATGGGGCAGTTGAGTTGAAGAAGACAGGTCTAAACATGTTCACTCTAAGGAAAGTCTTGCATATTCCTCTACAATAACAACAACAACAACAAAGCCTTTTTCCCAACTAGTTGGGCTCGGCAACATGAATCATGGTTTTCCATTCTGCTCGGTTTAATGCAATATCTTCTGTAAGATCACAAGCTATCATATCTTTTTTTCACCGTTTTCATCCAAGTTAGTTTAGGTCTTCCTCTATCCCTAACTCTACCCTCAATACTTATCAAAACACTCTTTCTAACGAGGGCACTACTAGGTCTGCGTGTAACATGCCCAAACCACCTGAGGCGATTCTCTCTTAACTTATCTTGGATTGAAGCTACCTTTAGCATGTCTCGTATATGCTCGTTTCTAATTCTATCATTATTTTACCAAACATCCATCTTAGCATCCTCATCTCTGCTACACTCATTTTTTTGGACATGTTTCTTTGTTGCCCAATACTCTGTTCCATACATCATTGCTGGTCTAACAGCCGTCCTATAAAATTTTCCCTTCAACTTCAAAGATATACGTTTGTCACACAAAACACCACTGGCACTTCTCCACTTAAGCCACCCTGCTTGGTTCCTATGTGTAACATCTTCACAAATCTCCCCATCTCTTTGTATAATCGAGCCTAAATATCAAAAATGGTATCTCTTGGCCATCAAGCTTCACTACTTCCTCAGTTGTGTTCCGAAAATCACTAAAATTATACTCCATATACTTTGTTTTAGTTCTGCTTATTTTAAAGCCTCTAGCTTCCAAAGTTTCTCTCCACAATTCTAATTTAACATTAAATCCTGCTCTATTCTTGTCAACTAAGACGATGTCATCGGCAAAAAGCATACACCAAGGCACCTCATCTTGTATTCCTCGCGTCAATTCATCCATAACCAAGGTAAAGAGGTAGGGGCTTAAAGTCGAACCTTGGTGTAAACCTACTGTAATAGAAAAATCACTGGTCTCCCCTGTGGTTGTTCTAATTGTGGTTGTTGCCCCTTCACATATATCCTTAATTACCTCAATATATTGAATAGTTACTCTTTTATTATTTAACACCCACCATACTATGTCTCTAGGGACTTTATCATGTCTTTTCTAGATCTATAAAAACCATATGTAGATTTTTTTTATTCTCCCTATATTTCTCCATAAGTCTCATCAGTACATAAATTGCTTCGATTGTTGACTCCCCGACATAAACCCAAACTGATTCTTAGACACTGTAGTTTCTAGTCTCAATCTATGTTCGATCACTTTCTCCCAAATTTTCATCGTATGACTCATTAATTTAATTCCTCGATAGTTTGAGCAACTTTGTATATCTCCTTCATTTTTATATATAGTTACTAAAATACTCTTTCTCCATTCATCGAGCATCTTCTTAGTCCTAAAAATTTCATTAAATAATTTTGTTAGCCAACTCACTCCTATATCCCCAAGACACTTCCAAATTTCAATGGGTATATCATCCGGTCCTAAAGCTTTTCCTATTTTCATCCATCCTAGAACATTTCGAACCTCCGAGGACCTAATTCTACGGAAAAATATATGCTCTCGACTCTCCCTCGAGTCCTCTAAAATTAAGTTACCCACAACCTTTTCATTTTATAACTTCTCAAAGTAATTTCGTCATCTTTCCTTAATTTCCTCATCTTTCCTTAATTTCCTTAATTTCCTCATCTTAATACACCTAGGGATGGCATTCGGGCCATTCGGGCCGGGCCGGGCCGGGTTTGACCGGGTTTTGACCGGTCCCGGGCTTACCCGGGCCGGGCTCCTCCCAACGTGGGCCGGGCTCAACGTGGGCCGGGTCGGGCCGGGCTCTAGTATTGCATCGTGTGGGGCATAAGTGTAGAAAATTTCAATTAAATTTTTTGTACCTTCTAATTTAATCATAGGATTCATTACACTAGCTACACAATACAACATAGAAATTGGATGAAAATATTTCAAAAACTTAACATATGCCGCATTAACCATATCTCCAATAAAAGGGACATTTTGCAAATCTTTAATTGTTGTCATCATAGTCACAATTTCAAGTAAAATACCACTAGATGTAGATATATATGTTTTCGAAAATTTATATAAACTATCGGCAAAAAACCAAAAATCATCATCTAACATACAATTTTGCATACCCATTGCGACACAAAAATCTCTAAGATTAAAACGATAATGAAGAACACCACCTAATAATTCAAAGGTAGAATTCCAACGATGTCGTACATCTTTAGGAAAACGTCTACATACAATGCCCCTAAGTTTACACCAATCATGAAAAGCTTGATAAATTGGACCACTCAATGTAATATAATGAACACAATCTCTCATAGCTTCTAGTTTATCATTTCCATATTTTAGTGCATCTTGCACACAAAGATTTAAAATGTGACAAGCACACCTAACATGAAAAATTTCGGGTTCCACAGGATCTAAAGTAATTTTTAAACTCTCAATTGCCTTAGTGTTATTGGATGTATTATCAAAACCAATAGCAAACACTTTATCATGAATAAAAAAATTATTGCATGCTTCCATAATGTGTGTGGCTATAATTTCACCCTTATGTGGGTACCTAACATATCCAAAAGAAATTATTCTCTTTTGAAGTAACCAATCCGAATCTATCCAATGACATGTTACACACATCATTGGAACCCCGTTTACTCCTACCCACCCATCCGATGTCAATGAAACTCTAGTGTTTAGTGATTTTAGTGTTGCTATCAAAAAATCCTTACTCTCATTGTAAACTAATTTACAATCACCCTTAACAACATTCTTAGCAATTTTTTTAAAATGGGGGTTGAGGTGGTTTGTACAAAATCCTCTACATATTTTTGTTCACCAAACGAATATGGCAATTCACCCCTAATTACTAATTTAGCGATTCCCTTACGAACGTGATCGTAATCATATGTATGACTATCTACTTGACCGGTTTTAGGATGTATTTTTTGTTGTGTGAGGTTATCTTTCGAAAATTGTGGTTGACATTTGTTTAAGTGACGTTGAAGTGTACCCGTGCCCGATCCTACTTTAAACTTATATGGGGTTTGGCACTTCTTACATATTTTAAGTCCTACACTCTTATCATTTTGTGAAGGGACAAAATTGAAAAAATTGTGTACTTCCGAAGTAGTCCCTCTTGTTTTTCTTGAGTTTAGAGAAGGACCTTGTTCCGACGATTGTGGTTCTACATGATCTTCTATTTCTATAGGATTTGAGTGTGTTTCATTCAAATCGGGAAAACTATCATAATTCATAAATGTTTCTTCACTATCTATATATTGGTTAGGGATGGAAGGGATGTAATGACTAGTAGATTCTTGACTACTATGCCTACCACCACCGCGTGATCGATTAGAGGCCATTTAACTATGAAAAATTAAAAATGAAGTAGTAAGTGAGTAGTGTATGTTTTTTTACCACTTTACCAAAATTAAAAATAAATTCTAAAAAAAATGAGAGAAAGAAGATCAAGAAAACACAAATTATATGAGAATAATGAAGTATGCTATGTTAATTCTACAAATTAAAATTATACTAAAATACCGTAAGAAAGTAGAGACTTGAGTAGTTGAGTTGTTGTTGTTGAATGTTGATGAGTTGTTGTTGTTGATTGTTGTTGATTTCCTTCCTTCAAAATGTACAAAATTTGATCTTGATCACTTGAAAGAATGTTGATCACCAAATTGGAGAAAGAAATAGTAGAGAGAAAGAGATAGTTGAGTGAATTGGTGAAGAGAAATGAAAGGAATGGTATTGTATTTATAGAAAATACAATTTTTTTGATTTCCTAAAGTACCCCCCAAAACTAGCCGTTATAAATCCGTTGGGGGGTAGTTTCGTAATTTAAATTTTTTTTAATTTTCTGGAGAAAAAAAAGGCAGCCAACGGTCGGCCCGGCCCGGCCCGAGCCCAGGCGGGCCGGTTCAACCGGTCCCGGGCCTCGAGCGGGCCGGGCTAGACCAGGCTTCCCTGGCAAAAATGGGGGCCGGACCTGAACCGGGTGGGTGGGGGCCGGTTCAGGGGCCAGCCCGGGCCGGGCCGGGCCGATCCCGGGCCAGCCCGGCCCTGATGCCATCCCTAAATACACCTAATTGTATTCAGGTCTTTTGTTTTTCTATCCCTTTGTTTAGCAAGCTTATAAATATTAGTCTTGCATATTCCTCTGTTGAAACAAAATCTGGTTTTCTTGGGAGTTCTGGAAGCACGGAGTTGTAGATACACAGCTCGAGGTAGAGTTCTGTCTATTTTTCATGGTCATCGTAAGGTGATTAAAGGTATGAGAGTTGTCGGGCCAAGCCAACGCGATCTCTACAAGTTTTAAGGAATCTGAAATACCTGCACAAGTGTTTTTTTCGTTATTCCAGCAAGTTCATCTAGTTTGTCGTAACTAGCATCATCGAGGCAAAACTACGACGTTCAAATATCGCCAAGAGGTGGAGAGTGCCTCGATGTAGGTGGAGCTCATGCGGAGCAGCGGAGGTTGACAACTCCGTGTTAACACCTACTGAGTTGTGCCCTTGAGGGAGTATACTAATCGGTGAGATTGGGTAAAAAATTTGTTCACTAGCAGAAGAAACTATTACTCTAAGTATATTTGTAAGTGGAGTTTTTTTTTAATAGAGTTCAGAGATGAATAATCACATCATGTTGATAGCACTCGATTGCAATCCACGGTGAAGGTTGTTAGGAATATGTCTTGTATACTCGTGGATCAGATTAGAAGAAGATACAATGAAGTACGGAGGTCAAGCAGTCAAAGATGAAAATAGTAAAAGCAGGTGTAGGCAGATTTGCGGTCAACCGTCCATGGTTGTGGTCGACCGCACACCCAACCGACCACTATACAGGGTTTTCCCGAGAAGGGGACAGTCGACCGCACTCGTAGGTGCAGTCGACCGACCGCGACACTGTGTTATTTTGGACCTCGATTTGTTAAGTCGTTTCAACCCAATCTTCAACTCCAAGTCAGATCATACGACTTCTATTCAGATACTTCTTCTACGGAAAACATCGGACCACTAAAAATCAAGATTAACATAGGGGTCTCTCTATTCTTCTTCTATATATTATTGTAGCCTCCAATATGAGAGGTAAGAGTACTTCATTGATTATTTTCTCTATTGCAAAGAGAATCTTGAGAGAGAGAGTTCCTGGTGAGTAAGTTTAATTCCTTATATTGAGTGAATCATTAACTCTATATAATCTCTTCTAGTTGAATATTATATCTTCCCATATTTCCCTCCGGATTAAGTGAAAGCTAACCAGGATAAATCCTCATCGTGTTTGTGTTGAATTGGTGGATCTACTTTGTTTGGTTGTTCAATTGATTCGTCTAATCTACTTCGATATCCTCATTACTCTAATCAGTTCCGCTGCGCCATTGGTGTTCGTCGACATCCCCCAACAATGTGCTCTATATTTAGAAAACCACAATTTTATTGGAAAATCTAATATCCCACAGGACACAAACATCAATTTTATGTTCTTAATAAACTACCAACTAACATGTTCATAGTTCACAACTAAAGATGCCATACCAACTAAAGACACATGCCAAAAAATTAGGTAAGGGATGACATTGATACCACATTATCTAGTTAAAAAGAAAGGGAGAAAAAGAAAAACTATACAAAAGGGATAGATGAAGAAAGAGTTTATGAAATTTACTAAGAATCCATTGTACATCATACATTTTTCTTATGAATAAACTGAAATGCTGGCATGAGAACTACCAAATAAATGTCGCCCTTATAAAAAACATATAGAATGACAAAGTAGGAAACCATTTCAAACGAGCTGTTCAATCAAACAAAAATGTATATATGTTAGATATTTTATTAGATTAGATATTAGTTTAGTCCCATATTGATTATTTTTCAGTTTAGTATTCCCTTCTCTCCTATATATAGGAGACATATTGTACTCAGTTTATTCAATCAATAATCAATCAATAATCAATCAATAAAGTATTTCTTCCCATCCTTATTCTAACATGGTGTCAGAGTCTATAGTCCTATAAGGCTTATACTAATTGATGCAGTTTGTTTTTGGGGGGTGGCTACACCAGATGTGAGTTCTCTCAATTTGTATTTTTGCGGAAGCTTCGGTACGGATGGTACGCCCGACCCTCAGCCAGAAGGGACGGCTCGGGAGTAGAGGCGGGAGCGAGGTGGAGTCAAGATGCTCGACTCGGATCTGAAGGCTCGGCTGCGATCTGGAAGCTCAGATCCGAAAGTCTCGTGTACCTGCACTCGGCCTAGGAACACCGGGGTTGGTCCCGGTGGCAAGTCCTCTGACGATCAAGTCAGTCACTGAAGAGTAACAGTAATTAGGATTTTTAGAGAGGAAAGATTGATTACCTGTTGAAGGGGTAAAAGGCCTGGTATTTATAGGCAGTCCCAACCGGGTCTGGACCCGTTTGAGGCCGGGTCTGGACCCGGTCGTCTGTGGGCCTGACATGGCAGAAGCCCAAGCAGTTTAGGGCTGATGTGGCGGAAAACCATGTGGTTTTGGGACTGACATGGCCGAAAACCAGGTGGTTTTGGGGCTTACATGGCAGATCAGATGATCGGGGGTGAATGCCTTTTTAAGGGGATCCTGTGGCCCAGGAGGGGCCACGTCATCTGACCCATATTAGGAGCCCCCCACTCCTGGAGGGCTGAGTGATCCAGCCGTGTAGGAGTGATTTTTTGCCTCTGTAGGAAGAGCAGGGTGGTGTGTACGGCGAAGAATGCGATCCGTATCTTCCAGAAGAGGTCAGTAGGGTAGGATGAAGGGATCCCCTCTCGGAGTCACGTGGGTCGTCGGGACTCGGTCGGCCGAGCATCGAGGGTCGGGGAACGAACCCCCTTACTGGTTGGAAAGCAAAGGGGGGCGTCGAGACCCGTGGAGCACGAGTTCTTCTTGCCGAGCGTCGAGGGTCGATAGGCGAGCCCCTCATTGTTAGGGGATGATTTTGGGGCTCGTGGTGATATCCAAGCGTCGACCCTTAGGTAGGCGAGCCGAGTGTAAAGGTCGGCTGACGAGCCCCCTCACTTGTTGGAAAAGCAAGAGGACGTAGGAGTCTGGGGAGCAGTGGCCTTCCTACCGAGCGTCGAGGGTCGGCAGACGAGCCCCTCGTTGTTGGGGGATAATCTTGGGGCTCGCGATGATATCCGAGTGTCGACCCTTGGGTAGACGAACCGAGTGTAGAGGTCGGCTGACGAGCCCCCTCACTTGTTGGAAAAGCAAGGGGACGTAGGAGTCTGGATGTTAGGGGCCCTTCTTGCCGAGCGCCTGGGGTCGGCAGGCGAGCCCCTCACTTGTTGGAAAACAATTTTGGGGTTCGCGGTGACATCCGAGCTTCGAGGTCCAAGCCGTTTGGGAGAAATTTTTTGGGCTTGCGGTGGCATCCGAGCGTCGACCCCGAGCCCGTTGAGAGAGACTTTTTGTGGCTCGCAGTGGCATCCGAGCGTCGAGCTCCAAGCAGTTTGGGAGAAACATTTTGGGCTCGCGGCGACATCCGAGCATCGACCCTGAGGCTGTTGAGAGAGACTTTTTGTGGCTCGCGGTGTCATCCGACGTCGAGCTCCAAGCAGTTTGGGAGAAACATTTTGGGCTCGCGGCGATATCCGAGCGTCGAGGTCCAAGTAGTTTGGGAGAAATTTTTTGGGCTCGCGGTGGCATCCGAGCGTCGAGGACCAAGCAGTTTGGGAGAAACTTTTTGGGCTTGCGGTGACATCCGAGCGTCGAGGTCTAAGTAGTTTGGAAGAAACTTTTTGGGCTCGCGATGACATCCGAGCGTCGACGTCCAAGCAGTTCGGGAGAAACTTTTTGGGCTCGTGGTGACATCCGAGCGTCGAGATCCAGGTAGTTTGGGAGAAACTTTTGGGCTCGCGGTGACATCCGAGCGTCGAGGTCCAAGCAGTTTGGGAGAAACCATTTGGGCTCGCGATGACATCCGAGCGTCGACGTCCAAGTAATTTGGGAGAAACTTTTTGGGCTCGCGATGATATCCAAGCGTCGAGGTCCAAGCAGTTTGGGAAAACCTTTTCGGGCTCGCGGTGACATCCGAGCGTCGAGTTCCAAGCAGTTTGGGAGAAACTTTTTGGGCTCGTAGTGATATCCGAGCGTCGATGTCCAAGCAGTTTGGGAGAAACTTTTTGGGCTCACGATGACATCCGAGCGTCGAGGTCCAAGCGGTTTGAGAGAAACTTTTTGGGCTCGTGGTGACATCCGAGCGTCGAGGTCCAGGTAGTTTGGGAGAAACTTTTTGGGCTCGCAGTGACATCTGAGCGTCGAGGTCCAAGCAGTTAGGGAGACTTTTTGGGCTCGCAATGACATCCGAGCGTCGATGTCCAAGCAAATTGGGAGAAACTTTTTAGGCTCGCGATAATATCCGAGCGTCGAGATCCAAGCAGTTTGGGAGAAACTTTTTGGAGGAACTTGTGAATTATGGTGAAGTACTTGAGAAGCTGACCCTGTGCGACGAGATGCCGCGTTGGTCGACAGAGCCGAGGGTAAAAAGGTATTTTTGCGTACTGAGCTGACGTCATCAAGATCTTAGTGGCTGTTAGATCTTGATGATGAAGATCAGACGGCCAGATCATTTTGCAGAATTCGAGGAGTCCCGCCTGTGCTTATAAATCCCCCTCCCCCACCTCACTTTTTGACTTTGCTTTCAACTTCTAAATAACCGAAATTTTCTTGCGCACCGCCGACGACCGTTTTCCGTTGACCTTTGCTTACTCCGGTGAAACAGGTTAGTATTTTTGCTTTAAAATGTCACGGCCTCAGTCCGGTTCCAAGGCAAGTACTTCAGGCCGCGGCGAGGAGGTTCATTCTTCTTCAATATCTTTTTCGTCGGGAGACATCCTCCCGATAAAGGAGGAGGTTCTGTCAGAAGGAGGGTCGGATGGCGAGGGTGACGTAGCCTTCATTGTAGAGCCTCTGCAATACCGTAGGTCGGGTAAGGAGCCTGTAGAGGAGGAGCTTGTGGAGGAGAATGAACCCGGAGAAGGAGGTCGGGAAGAAAAGGAGCAGGTCGAGGAGGGTGATGATCAGGAGTCCGAGCCAGGAACCGAGAGCGGTAGTGACCATGGCAAGGTCGGAGGGGCTACAGAGGAGGTAGAGGAAGAAGAGGCAGACTTTCCACCGTTGCCTCCCCTAGCGACCCCTTCCCCCAATAGGAAAGATCGCCCTCGAAGGAGGAAGAGGAAGTGGATAAGGCCCAACAGTCCGGCCGAGAAGGATAAGTATGAGTATGGCTCCGGGTTCACGTACCCCCTTCTCTCCGGCAAGAATCTAGGATCGATCAGGATGTATCCTGATGACGTGAAGGATCTTCTGGCGTACACATCCCTGTTGAGAGACGAGGGCCGGTCCATGATCAAGATGGACAGTGTGAAGTGGCCCTGCCGAGGGACCCATCTTGAGGGCGGCTTACTTCGTTCCTCGGGAGTTCGAGCTGCTGGTGCCGAACCCAAGAATTCACCCGACCACTGCGCTTGAACCGAGTTTCTGCATGTTCCCTGAGGATGCTTTTGTCTCGGGGTTGAGGCTTCCGTTGCACCCGTTCATCAAGAGAGTGCTGAACTGAGGGGAGCTGAGCCCAATGCAGTATGGTCCCAACTCTTTGAAACACTTAGTGTGTTTTATTTTGAAGTGTCAGGAGAAGGGAATTATGCAAAGGCCAGCCTACTTCCGAGCCATCCTGGGGATGAGTTCTCTTAGGGACCAGAGGGGATTTTCTATCTTTCGCTCCGTCCACACAAGAATGTGATGCACGGCCATCCGGACTCAATCAAGGGGTGGAAAGAGAAGTACTTCGTTGTTCGGAGTGAGCATCCCTGGGACATCCCCACTGTTTGGAACTTCGGAAAGCTGAACCACAAAGCGCCGAAACGAAGAGACTTAACTGAGAAAGAGTGGGCGAAGGTCGACAAGATCGTGGAGGGTCACAGCATTGGGTGGCCTCGTGTCACGGAGCTGCACCTCGCCGAGCCGGACTGAGCCCGGCCAACCCTAGTATGTTTTTGTTTCTATTCTCTATTTCATTCTATCTTTGCGTTAATCATGTTAACTTTTCTTTTTGTAGAGATGTCTGCCAAGGAGCTTGATAACCGCAACACTGTAGTGGCCCTGGCCGCCAAGAGGAGGGCCGATATGGCGAAGAAGGCCGCCTCGGGGGCGGGGACTAGTCAGGCAGCGACTCCAAGGCCCGAGGAGTCGACCCCAAAGAAGGCGAAGAAGCATCATCACCATCCATCGAGGTCGGCGAAGGATCCGGAGGCGAGCTCCGGTAGTAAAAAGGTTGCTGAGGTCGTGAAGGAACCTCTCCCGCCGCTTCGACCGGACGCCGCGGAAATGGTGGGTCAGCAGGGCCTGAGGCCATATACCCCCGACTGGGGGGTCAAGGCGGGGGATACGCTCCTTGAAGGCCAGGTTGCGGTAGAGGTGGTGGAGCACCTCGCCACCGAGCGGGAACGTATGGCCCTAGTGGTGGAGACGGCCGATACGTCCTATATAAGCTTCGCTCAGGCCCACCTCACGGTAAGTCTCCCTTCTACATTTTGGTTTAGCTTTTGCGGAGAATTCTCCAACTTTGTCCTCCTCGGTCAGGCGATGCAACACGCGCAGCACTTTCACGAGTGTCTGGAGAAGGAGATCGCTGTCCAGAAGAACGTCGAATGCTATTTTCGTGAGGCCACCAAGCTGAAGGACGAGCAAACAGCGACAAAGGCATCCCTTGCTGTCGCCCAGGCCCAGCTGGTCTCCAATAAGGAGCACCATGAGAAAGAGCTGGCGCAGTTTAAGGCGAAGGCCAAGAAGGCTAGCGATGAGGCGGCGATCGCCATGGCGGATACCCTGATCGCCTCGCAGGATGAGGCATATAACAAGACTAGGGAGCATATCCTGCGGATTTATCTGGACCTTCAGGTTGGGCATCTCCACTACGAGTGGGACACGAAGCTTCCGCTGACGCCATGTGGAGTGGAGGACAAGGAGCAGGGGACGCTCGATTGGAGGTCGAATGCGACCAAGGTGACGAAGAGGTGCCGTCCCCCTCCTAAACAGTAGTCTAGGAATTTTCCTTAGCTTTTCTCCTTTTTTTGTAATTGCCGAATGCGGACTGGCCACCGCCTTTTGTAGTACCAAAAAAAAATTGAACTAATACAAGGTGATTTTTTGGCCGATGCTACCTGACTTGTGTTTTTTAGTCTCTTTTGTGACCTGTTGCTTTCTCCGTCTTTTTGATGGACGCATGAGGTCCTTGGCACCGACCTTGGTTCTGCCGAGGTCTCCTGGGTCCGAGCTGGGCTGGGGACCATGGAGAGTGTTCTGGCTCGCCAACGTAAACAGGCTCGGGACTGAGCTACCGCAGTAAATTACTTCATGAACGAGTCTAGGGAGCTCAGCTTGGAGGTCGCTCGTCTGAAAAAAGCCATAGCCAACCGGGACTGGTGGGCAGTTGAGACGAACTGGTCGATCTCGGATGCCACGAGTGGGCGGTCGGCTTCGGAGTCTTTTCTTCGTGAGGCCGTTGTTGAGAAAGAGTTGGAGATCCACAGGCTGAAGCTAATGCTAAGCGCCGGTCTAATCGAGGAGGCGAGCAATTCCGTACTAGGACCTTCTCCGACCTTTTTCTTGGAGGCGGCCCAGCCTGCCGATGCGAAAAGTTCTGTCGCCGGAGTGCCTTCTCTGGTCGGACTGGCCGAGCGTGCAAAGGAAACCGTGGGAAGCGCCGAGTTTGAGTTTCAAGTCGAGCGATGGGTGAGTTGTAAGATTTCATTATTTTGGGCGGCCGTTTCTGGCGCTCTATGAGTAATCAAAACTTCTGACTTTTTTAACTTTGACGATTCATTGAGTGAGGACAGGAGTGTAGCTGGAGATCGTGGCCAAGCTCGGCCTTGCGGGGGGTCGCTGCCGAGGCAAAAAAGGCCGAACCGTAGTTTCTTGTAGGCAACACCCAATGAGCGACGTTTTGCCTTCCGATAAACATTAATGGCGACGTTTCGCCATCTGCCGTTTGGACTTCCCAATGTAATAAATGTGCTGCTCAGGGGGCTATATAATCCCCCTCTCCTCACTGTTCCTTCATCAGCCACTGGTGGTGACTCATCTGCCACCTACTGACAATTCGGGTGCTTGCCGAAGGCGAGCGCCCGTAAGTAGAAATTTGGTGCGAGAGTTTCGGGTTGGCGCCTCACTTGTCACCCTCGAACAATTCGGGGTTTTGGCTCTGAGGGCCGTAAGCCCCAAGTTGCTCGTGGGTGACTGGTGGGTCGGCCAATTGGCCCGGAGGCTCGGCAAGAGTCCTGGGTCGGTGGCTCCCCTGCCACCCTCGAACAATTCGGAGTTTTGGCTCTGAAAGCCGTAAACCCCGAGTTGTTCGCAGGTGAGAGGTGGTTAAACCAACGATCCGGGACTCGGGTTATTTGCCGAAGGCGAGCGACCTAAATCTTTAATAGAAACTTTTGAAATGGGCGTGGTTGAAGGTCATCGCCAAGCGTAAAAGGTATGGCTTGAAAAAGCCAAGGCCTTGCTTGAGCTCGCCACCGAGCCCTTATGTGTACGTCTTGACGGATAGTATGAGTGTAACCGGAGGTCATCGCCGAGCGCGTAGGTTGATGGGTTTGAACAAGCCCAAACCGCGCTCGAGGCCGATGCCGAGCCCCCATACCTTGGAGAAGCCAGTGATGGGCGTAGCTGAAGGTCGTCGCCGAGCGTAAAGGTTGCATGGCTTTGAAGAAAGCCAAGGCCTTGCTCGAGGTCGACGACGAGCCCCTACACCTGTTCTCGAGTAGATAGCACGGGTGTAGCCGGCATGGTTTTAAATCTCAGATTTCGGACTCATCTCAGCAAGGGATGTTTCGTCTCGGATCGGAGATTTTGGAGGAGATCTCAGGAAAATGTGATTATATCAGATGTTCATTTTCTATACTCAATAAAAAAAAATTGGGTTACTAAATAAAATATTATGTCCTACATGTCATTTATCATATAAATTACTATATAATATAACTAATGACATGAATCAATTACGATAAATATTCACAGAATTTAACAATAATATAGTAGAGACTATAATATAAGTATAACTAAATTAAATTTGCAATGATTAGAATAAATGTATTAGTTAATAAACTTACTTGACTTTGCATATATACAAACAATAGCGAGACGAAATTCTCACATTATCTTAGCTTCAGGTCCTATATTGAAAGACATATATGCAAAAAGTAAACAAATTTTTTATATATATTCACAATAATATTTGTGTCTATTTCGGCTAATATTCCGCCAATTTCGAAAATATTTCGGCTGATATTTCGGCAATTTCGGCCGAAATTTATACATTTCGGTCCAAAACGATATAAAGTATAAAATATGTGATTTCGTATCGGCAAGCTAGCCGAATCGAAATTTCGGTCGCATCGGATGATATTTAAAACAGTGGTAGCCGGAGGTCATCGCCGAGCACGTAAGTTGATGGGTTTGAACAAACCCAAACCGTGCTCGAGGCCGATACCGAGCCCCCATACCTTAGAGAAGCCAGTGATGGGCATAGCTGAAGGTCGTCGCCGAGCGTAAAGGATGCACGGATTTGAAGAAAGCCGAGGCCTTGCTCGAGGTCGACGACGAGCCCCCACACCTGTTCTCGGGGAGATAGCACGGGTGTAGTCGGAGGTCATCGCCGAGCATGTAGGTTGATGGGTTTGAACAAGCCCAAACCGTACTCGAGGCCGATGCCGAGCCCTCATACCTTAGAGAAGCCAGTGATGGACGTAGCTGAAGGTCGTCGCCGAGCGTAAAGATTGCATGGCTTTGAAGAAAGCCAAGGCCTTGCTCAAGGTCGACGACGAGCCCCCACACTTGTTCTCGAGTAGATAGCACGGGTGTAGCCGGAGGTCATCGCCGAGCACGTAGGTTAATGGGTTTGAAGAAACCCAAACCGTGCTCGGATGCTCGACTCGGATCTGGAGGCTCGGCACTGATCTGGAAGCTCGGATCTAGAAGTCTCGTGTACCTGCACTCGACTTAGGAACACCGAGGTTGGTCCCGGTGGCAGGCCCTCCGACGATCTAGTCAGTCACTGAAGAGTAACAGTAACTAGTGATTTTAGAGAGGAAAGATTGATTACCTGTTAAAGAGGCAGAGGGCCTAGTATTTATAGGCAGCCCCAACCGGGTCTGGACCCGTTTAGGGCCGGGTCTAGACCCGATCGCCCGTGGGCCTGATGTGGCAGAAGCCCAGGCGGTTTAGGGCTGACGTGGCGGAAAACCAGGTGGTTTTGAAGCTGACGTGGCCGAAAACTAGGTGGTTTTGGGGCTGACGTGGCAAATCTGATGATCGGGGGTGAACGCCTTTTTGAGGGGATCCTGTGGCCCAGGAGGAGCCACGTCATCTAATCTTGTCAACGTCGTCAATGTGGAGTGGTTCTCGCCTTTATCGGAATCACTCCACCTCTCGACATCCCTCTTCCTCTCCTAATCAAATCTCAAAACCGTAATCCCTCCACTAAACAAATCAGCCGCCAAAACCCTAATCCTAATCCACAACAACAAGAGCTGCTACAACAACAATGCCACGGCAACAACCTCTCCTTCAACAATCAACAACCATCAACAGCAAACCCTAGCCCCAATCTCGAAGAACCACTGCAACTCCCCCCCAACAACAAGGATGTCCTCTTCATCAACAAACCCATCAATAAATCATCGATGGCAACCAAATCCAGCCCCACCACCCGCACCAGCCATGGGTCATTGTCCAGTACCCGGCAGCCGCCATGATCATTCAACAACAACAAGAATGCCGACATCAACTCCGGCATCAACTCTGACGAACCCAATAACATACCGACGGCTACACCCCCGAACAGCAACCCACATCCCCATCATCTTCCATCAATGGCGGCATTCGGAACCAAGTACCTTGCAATCGCTCTCATCGTCATTGCATCCATCTGTTGGCTCGCTGCCGCTCAGGCCTGCGCTTCCCGCCCCACCTCCGTCGTTCCCGCCGCCACCTCTCCGAACGACACCGCCTCTCCTCACTCCCTTCCATCCTGGCCGCCACCCTCTCCAACTAACACCCAAAACCCTAGACCTTACTAATGCTTCTCCCCACCTCTTCAAACCCAAATATCCTACACACCAAATCCGACCGGCTTACTCCATACCCGAAACCCTCACCTATAATCCATATATTCAATCCCTAATAACCGCTTACCCTATACTCGCATCCAAATCCAACCCGTTTATATTCTACCCGACCCATTTTTCAATTCTCTTTTCAATTCATAAACATACCCAGACCAAATAATAATAATAATAATAATAATAATAATAATAATAATAATAATAATAATCTTGCAGGTTCTTTAGCTTCTGCATCCAGATCTAGATACAACCTCACACTAGGTTAAACCGTTATGAGTTTCAGAGGGGGGATATCAACATCATCACAGTTCCAGTCTCCCCCCTCACCTTCCGTCGATGTCCACCATCTTCCGCATCTAGTTCTCAATTCAAGGACAATTCTTAAGTCAGGGGTGAGATCCCAACATGTGCCTATAGTGCGCCACCACATACTACTTCTACTTCTCAGTTCGGGGTGAGATCCCAACGAATCGGGATATGAAGATCCTGCCACAGTTCGGGATATGGAAATTCCAACAGTGAGCCACCACTACTTTCTTCCACCACTTCCTTCCACCACTACTACTACTACTACTATTCTCAAGTCCGGGGTGGGATCCAAACACATGCGCCATCGAGCGTAAGCATCGTTCCAACATCACAGTTTGTCGTCCCTGCCATATCAACATTGTCAATATTCCAAACTCATGTTCCTTGAACCAACTTGAGTTTGAGATGGGGTGTTAGATATTATATTAGATTAGATATTAGTTTAGTCTCATATTGATTAGGTATCAGTTTAGTATTCCCTTCTCTCCTATATATAGAAGACATATTATACTCAATTTATTCAATCAATAATCAATCAATAAAGTATTTCTTCTTATCCCTATTCTAACAATATACAACTTCCCAATATAGCAAAGAATATTCACTCATTGGTTTTCTTCAACTAAAGATGCCAATTTATACTATTAAAGGCAGTTGATTTCGCCCGAGTCCCCAATACCAGCTTTCCAAAATGAGATAATTAGCAGGAGACCATCAATTTGAAAATATTGCCAGTTTTGTCATGAATTGGCCATGTTAAGGGGCAAATGTAATGATTCTTGCATATGGAAATCCTCCTCTTAATCCACGACTACAATAACATCATCAGTACATCTACAGGTATGTGGTTGGAACAGCCAGATAAATCCCACATGGATAAATAAGAGAACGCAGAATGAACTGCCAAGCATGATAAAAAGGTTACAATACCAAAGGAACAAGTATAATGAAGGTTTGGGGAACCAATAGTGGCACTAGCACTTAAGCCTAGCCTAGGTGACCACCTAAGCCCTAGGAGCTGCTTTATAAAAAATGTCTGAAGTTTGCATCTGCCTAGGCCGCATTGAAATTGAGATAAAATGGTCTTAAAATTAAAAATACAACAAGAATAATGTTTCCTAAAAAATGAAATTCAATATAAACTCTCAAGTGAATTGACTTAGCAGTTTGGTACTGGAGATTACCATTATCGTTTCCACAGTATATGTGGCTTGAACAAGTCTCATCCTGTCCTCCCGTATTCATCTTCTTTTTCATTTAAGAAAAACTAGAGCACCCATGAACCCCCAAAATGAAATGACTTCCCCAACAAAAGAGATTAACTCTAAGATACATAATACTTTATAGGCACAACAAATAACAAAATTGATGGACATTAGGTATCACTTAATTTCTCCAACCTCAACAAGCTACCACTATATTCCATACCCCTATGCCATAATGGATAATGCAATCAGTTTGAAGTTCGATACCAAAATTTACTGTTGCTTTTTTATGGAAAGTTGCAATTGCAGGCTTCATAATGTATTAACTGTCTTCTGTTAATTAACAACGGCATTATTGACTAGTTAGTGATAAATAATAATAGCTACATCGATTATCCATTCCATCTACAAGTTCTTTTAGGTATTAAACTTAATCCTTCAATATTACTAAAATATTGTGTAGTTCACAGAAGTATAGATTTGAAAACACTTTCCCTTTCTCCCCGAACAGAATCATATATATTAAAATAAGGTAGTATTCCTTGCTGGTAGGAAAATTTAATACACCACTTGTAGCACAAAGATCTAGAACAAATTACCTATTCCAACCAACACTATAACAAATAACAAAAATATCACATGTTGGCTAGCAGGGACGGAACTAAATGCAGTGCTAGGGGACCATGTCCCCCTTAATCTTTTAAATTCTGCATAAACTCCCCTCCACCATCTTATTGGAGGTAAATTAAAACAATCTGAGATAAATAGTAATCTTCCCCCCCAAAAAAAAAGACTAAGAAAATTTAAATTTTAAAAAAAACCAAGATTTTTTATATTTTATTTATTACCAGTCTTAATTCTAAACAACTAAATTTGAGATCCATTAAGACAAGAAACATTCCCTATCTAATCTTTCTTCTCTGTTCTGAGCTTCTCCGCTTAAATTACAGGGCAGAAGTAGACCAAAACCCGAAAAATAGACAACCCACACAAATTACCCCCAAACCCTAACCCTAAAAACCAGACCCACCAAACCCTAATTCCTCAACCTCCGAAACCAACCTCACCACCAAAAACACCCCCAAAAAACAAACTTTTTCATCATAAACAAACAAAGAAACTAAAACCCATCAACAATTCACCTTAAAAATTCCAACTTAGCCAAAATTAGAGCAACCGCCGACAAATTAGAAAGCAAGCAGAACAGAGCACGAAAATTGAGGAAATTAATCGAAAAATCGAACCTTCTTCGTCCATCCGGCAGGTGCAGGAAGCTCCACGGAGACAACCTCTTCGCCGACCGCCTTCGAACTCTTTGCCGGAGTAGGGATTTCTGTCGCCATTTATCGCCTCTTCGAGTTGTTCTGGTTCCCGCTCTTTAGATTGAGAAATGAGAATTAAAATTAAAAAAAAAAAAAGATATATAATGACCAAAAATGAAACAGAGGGGGTGTATTTATACGTACAGAACACGTGGGTTTAAACTGGATTTAATTTTTTGGGTTCCCGTCCGCCGTTACACGCTCCGTTTGGACAGGTATCGGTTATGGAGAAGCTGTAATAGCCGTTTCAGTTCAGAGGTAACGGAGTGGTAACGGAGTTGGTGGATAAGATGCAAATCTAAATAAGTCTAAATAGTGTTTCAGGACCGAATGAGTGTAAATGTGAAGGTAATTTGGACCAGAGATACACTTAAGAGCATCCACTGTCGTTTGCTTTATTGCCATTTTTACCATTTCTTTTCTACTGTAGCGCTTACAGTCGTTTGCAATTTTGCCATTTTTTGGCAAAAGCGCTACAGTAGATACGGAGAAATAGTAATCGAAATAGCAATATGCATATTATAGCGGACGAAACATGATGTTTCGTTTGGATTATTTTATTATATTCTTAATTGATCGGACGAAACATCATGTTTCGTCCGAATTAAAATAAATAAAAAAAACGAATAAAATAACCTGATGTTTCGTCTGAATTTGAGACGAAACATGATGCTTCGTCCCAATCCAAATTTAAAAAAAATTTGTAAATTTTAAATTTTTTTGCAATTATCTAAATTTATTTTGCAAATTTTTAAATTGTTTTTGCAAAAAAAAATTACAATTTGTTAAAAAAAATCTTTTTTGCAATTTTTTTTTTACAAAAAAAATCCTTCAAATCTGGACGAAGCATGGTGCTTCGTCCAGGATGTGGGCATTTCGTTTGTAACTTTTTGTAATTTTTTAAATTGTTTTTGCAAATTTTTTAATTGTTTTTGCAAATATTATTTACGAACTATTTTTAAAATTTGTTTTTTGCAATTTTTTTTTGCAAAAAAAAAAACTTTATTTTTTTCCAATTTTTGGGACGAAACATCATGTTTCGTTTCCGCCATTTTTTGCCAATCGACGACTGTGGATGCTCATCGAATTGGATTGCTAAAAAATGCATTTTGTCATTTTTTACCATCGAACGACTGTGGATGCTCTTATTTAGGTAGCGTTTGGCCTAGTTTTTTGGACTTTAAAGCTACTTCAGAAGGAAACCAAAAAATAAAGCTTTGAAATTAAAAGCTGAAGCTATTTGGATAGTCAGTTTTTTTTTTAACTTTAAAGCTACTTTTAAGCTAGAAGTTGTTTGGCATAGAATATCAATTGTAAGCTAGAAGTGGCAAGAGAAGCCCATTTGAAAATAGTTGATCTGCGTCAGTTGCAGTATTTTGATGTATCGGGAACAGACCAGGGTCAATTTCAAATAAAGATTTAGAGCTACATACAGAATTCACGATACTTTGACGGCAACTCTTCGACGGCGTTCGACGGCGGGGTTTCCCGGTCGCGAGTGTTCGCCGAGGAAGGGGAAGGGGAAGGGAAAGGGGAAAATTTTTTGTTGTTAGGGTTTGATATGTGGAAAAGGCCAAAAAAAGAGAAAATGAGAAGTCAGAAGTTGCTATTGAGAGCTTTTTTTGAAGCTCATTTTCTTCATTAAAAATAAGCTACTTCTCCTTCTATAGAGCTTTTCAAAATATGCGTTTGGCCCAGCTTCTCCTTCAAAGGAGAAGATAAGATAATTTTAAGTTGGGCCAAACACTACCTTAGAGTTGCATCTTTTGGGGGGGGCATTAAGAGTATCTGTAGTCGTTTGCTAAATATGTATATTTGATCAAAAAGAGCATTGCAGTCATTGGCCAAATATGCATATTATGCATAAATCGCTACAGCAAATTACTATAAATGAGAATCGAAATGAGAAATATGCATATATAAACGACGGAGCTTGAAGTGTCGTCGCACAAAAAAAAAATATTTTTTTAATGATCGGACGACCTCTGTAATTTTTTTGTAATTTATGTAATTTTTTAAATTTTTTTTTTTTTTGTAATTTTTTTTTCACTTCGAGGATGATTTTTTCCCTCGGACGGCACTTGTCACACCTTTTTATATATTTTTTCTTTTCTCTCTGACGGAACATGATATGTCGTCCCACCTTTTTAAATATTTTTTTTTCCCTCCGACGAAACATGAAGCACCGTCTGTTATTATTTTAATTTAAAAAGATAAAATATAGCATTCTACGACTGCAGCAAAACAAGAGATTGCTATATGCATTTATCCATTTATGCATATTTTTACCATCAACGACTGTGGATGCTCTAGGTAAACTATTATCTCTACACTAAAAAAAAAAAACATGAGTTTAGAAAATATTAATTAAATTATTCTGTTTAGAGATAATTATGATTGTTGATTTTTATGATCAATAAGGAAATTGTTATTGAAAGTTTTGATATGGTAGGTTTTAAATTAAAAAAATCATAATCACTTTCCAAATTTGAGAATTAATGAAAGGATAAGTTTTAATTCTTTTAAAGAGACTAGTAGTTTACACGTGTGATGCATGTCTTAATAAATATATTTTTTTTAAAAAGAAAAAATTGGAACATAGTCTGGATTTGATCTAAAACCTCATTTACAATAGTTATTTACGTGCGTTGCACAGGTTGGTAGATGGACAAATTACACTAAGACCTTCTCTCATTATAGTAGTAGAGATAGAGATAGTTGGAAAATTCTCTAATATTAGAATGGGAGAGTTGGAGTTGTCATTTGCAGACAACGTGTAATTTATAAACAATCAAACATCTAATCTCAATTATTCATTTTTAAGTTGGAGTTATATTAACCATTCATTTACTCAATTGTTGTTAGTTACCATAATACCTTCAAAGTTAAAATTTATTTACGACATAATTATTTACAAAAGTGCAACTCATATGAAATAAAAGTTGGTGCCACTATGGGTAATTTGTAAAGAGTATGTAATGAGTAAAAAGAGATCTCAAGTTCGAGGCCAAATTATGTCTCAGTATCTATTTTAAAATATATATTTATTAGGACGTGCAAAGCACGTGTAGATTTCTAGTTTATGATTAATAAAAAATTATATACTGGATTGAAATTTTAACTCACACCTGTTGTTACGCTTTGTTGCAGTCGTGCACAAATGACATTTGTGTCAGAATAAAAGCAGGATGTTTCAGCTATTTCAATTCAGAAGTGGGACCCACGTGTTCATACGTTTAGTGGACCCATTAGTTGGACGGTGGTAGCGTCTATTAGCATGACCATCGGATGAGAAAAAAAATCTAAATTTTTGTGTGAAGGATAATCGAATTTGTCTTACAAAAAAATCTAAAATGTATTTTGGTCAAATGTTCAATACATCCCATAAATTTATTTTTTTTTAATCCAGATCGGTAATTCTTATAATGGATAAATTCTGCTAAACCCTCTTGAGTTTTGAACTTGTAGCAGAAAACCCCATCATTCAAAGCAAAGAAAGGGATATGCCTTATGGTAAGAAAAAGACCTGGCAGCTAAAGTCATGGAAGTCGGAAAGAGAAGTCAACGTTTTAACTCAACATATACATATGTCTGCTTTCAAAGTAATTGATCAGATTTTTGGGAGAAGTCAGACCTTAGGAGGCGGGTAGGTAAAGAATACCTAGGGGCACGAGGAAACTCTCTCTAAGGAGCTCGGCAAAATAGGCCTGTAACTTCGGGGGAAGGGGTGCCTCCTCACAAAGGGGGTTGCAGACAAAACATTGTTTTTTCATTTTTTGATATCTCTGAAATACTGAATTGGGGGATGGGCATGGGGCGGACATTTCCAAACGAGCTCTGCATTCATTAGATAAAGAAGATCGCCAAGATTTCGTGAGCTGCAACCGAACCGATTCCAATTCCAACAGCTCATACATACGTATGTATGATTTCAAAGCAACAAGAGTAATTGAACAAATTCGTGGGTGTTCTTATGAAGAATCCTAGATCACCACATAGCCAGAATCTGATGTCAGTCAATAATTAGAAATCTACGATGCCAGGTTTAAACCTTATTTTGTCGTGGTGTTGAGCCTGTTGAAACGGTTCATCCAACCTCGATTGAGGATGACATTGACCAGCTAAAGATCGAAGATCAGGCAAGGGAGAGCCCTACTAGCTAAGACTTTGCTATTGCTGATGTGGGCGCGGGGGGGGGGGGGGCATTCTAATGTGAGAGGAGCTGGAGCAGTGGTGTCTACAACATTTCTGGCTGAAGTCAGGTTGCGCTTCTTGTTTGAATTGGAGCCAGATCGCACAGATCATCAGATTGCGTGATAGCTGGAGATGGGTTACCAAAAGCAACGCTGTGGCCGGGAATCTACCCACTTTAATAAAATACTTCATTCGATTTCCCATTGCAGATGAAATATTCCGAATCCCCAAAGTCCCTTAAAAAAGTAACTAACTAGGGGGTTACTAGCGGTCTTTAGAACACAGCTGTCTGATAACTTTCATGGACTAGCGGCATCACTTTCACTTTATGATGATAGATAACCCGGGACACAGGAATCACCTGGATCTCATCAAAGGGAGAGGAACCACTACGTATAGAGTTTTTAAAATAGCAACAGGAACAAGCCCACCGGGTTGAGAACCACCATACTACCTAGATAATCTAAACTTTTGTACATGAATGAATGCACACTCACTACTCCCTATAGTTATCTATCTATCCAGATATATACGAGATCTCCTACCTATCAGTCACCGACTTGATACATACGGGAACTACCCACCAACACATCAAGGAGAAGTATGATATGCGTTAAGAGCATAGCACTGGTAGTTCTAATAGCGAAGAAAAGGCGTGCGAGGACCCTCCATTTCAAAGTCCTCCTCTTTCCGGAGAACACATAAAAAGAGAACCGCCAACAGTCAAGTTTTTAGTGAACGCACAACAGTAATCCATAATTGGATTAAGCAATGGTTTTCTAGTGATACAGTTTGGTTGAGCAATCGATTACTCAATTAGTAGTGCTCTCAGCCATAGAGTCCACTCCTTCCCTATACTACAAGTGAAAGGAAAAATGTAAAGACTACCATTAAAGCATCCCAAGCGAGACTTACTATATCCATGTGAATTATGTCCACTATTTCGATGAAAGAAAATTCTATTATTGATTAATCATCACAGTGGAATCAATATGATTCACTCCCTCATGTTCGTGTGCACAAGCAATTTTTCCAATTCTGGGCACTGTAAGAACCGATTCTCTGATTCAATCAAATATCCCAAAGGGGTTGTTAAGCCCAATTTTCTTCACTCAAGATTGGGTTTCTATGCTAGGTGTTCTTCTCGTGTCTTCAGGAGGTATTCATGTTTGGCATATGCCTGCCCTAACCAAAATCTTTGAAGATGATTTCGTACTATAGTTCGGTGGAGGAAAGCAGATGGCAAAAAAACCTTGGCCTTCCCTACCATCGCTTTGGTGACTTCGTCCAAAAAAAAGGTATTCATGATGGCGGTTGACCAACTGGCAGAGTAGCAGATGCTCGTTATGAGTCGTGTCTCCATAGCTGGTCTCGATATGAGCAACATGCTAGACCGAGTCTCTGGTCTTATCGTAGATCAGTCACTAGGGCATAACAACATTCAAAGGAAAATGGACGAATGTAGTGGTAGCGTGTTAGGCTTACGATAGCCGTCGGTTAGGATCGTCGCCTGACGCGTGTCATTCTTCGGAAAGAATCTTCCGGGTTTGATGCTCTGTTAGCAGAGCATTTGGAGGCCGAGGCTCATCCAGCTATTTCAGGTCGCACTCGTCCGCCCACCTGGGACCCCTCTAGGGGAGGGAAGGCAGATGTTGACATGAGGTCATCGAAGAGCCTGGTCTTCACCTAATTGTGGAAGTCCAATATTCGGTGAGTGGAGTATCAACTTTCTCTCCCTCGCTTGCCTTTCTTCAGATATTTCTCTAAAGCAAAAGCACGAACTCTATAACAAAAGATCTAGTTAGATCCAGAAGGAATATAGAAAAATAGAAATTCTAAATCTCACCTCCCTAAGTTTTGTTTTATGTTGCAAAAGACTAACTGCATTCATTTTTATGTCACATGATGTACTTGTGAGATGTTTAAAAAATATATATACCAAAAAATGCCCATATTCTAGGTTTTACATTTGGGTTAGTTTAATTAATTAATTAAATTAAAAATTCTCAAAATAAGTTATCAAATAGTTTTCAGATTTATCATACACTTATCTGCAAAAAAAATTATTAATATAAAGTAATGCTGCTTATTTTTGGGTGTTGGAGCAATAGATAGTGAGTTCTTTTGGTGAAGAGGAAACTTGGATCTCGGCCTTCGACTTGACCCTGCTGTGAGGCTGATAAGTGTTTCGGTTTGATGGATCGAGTGATGGAAGACTATCACTGGGTACCTGCAAAAAAGTCTGAAATGCTGGGAGGATTCCCGGCGACAAAACCTCAGACGCTCAAAGTCAATAACCAACGGTTTAAATGATGATTAGGAGATAAAAATGTGATTAACTAGTTACTGTAGAGGTAGGGTTGCATATATAAGCTAGTGAGGGTCAATTTAGGGAATGTTCCTCAATGATTAATTCAACCATTGATTCCCTGATCATGGGGGAAGACCTAATTCGTGATGGGCCCGATTCGGTGGATGGGTCTTTGAGTGGCTCATGACTTGTTATGGGATCTCCTCGAGATTCACACTAGGATTAAGTGATGCAGATCGTCCGATATTTTTACTCTCATCATAACCCCCCCACTCGCAGAGGTGACCTTTCGGTTTCCATCGAGTAGTTAACTCATTGAGGGGGTCACATAGACGATGACGATATGTACGCATCAAAATCGGGGGTGTCCTACTGCGATGTGAATCTATGGGAAGCTTGAGGTCGGCTACCATGCTGAGGTCAGGGGTGAGGATCCCCCACTCGAGACCCTCGTGAGGGTTGGCCTCGGACGTCGCACCAAGGGCACAACAAGTTGAGACCTTGTGGGAACTCCTCATGAGGGTCGGCCGCAGATGCCATGCCGAGGGGGTGCGAGTTAAGGCCTTGAGGTAGTTCCTTATGAGGATCAACCTCGGACGCCACACCAATAATGCAGAGAGTTGAGGCCTTGGGAGAGTTCCTTGTGAGGGTCGACCTTGGACACCACGATGAAGGCGCAGTGAGTTGAGGTCTTGTGAGAGTTCTTTATGAGGGTCAGCCTCGGATGCCACGCCGAAGGGGCGGCGAGTTGAGGCCTTGGGAGAGTTTCTCATGAGGGTCGGCCTCAAACGCCACACCGAAGGGGTGGCAAGTTTAAGCCTTGTGAAAGTTCCTTATAAGGGTTGGCCTCGGACACCACGCCGAGGGGGCGGCGAGTTAAGGCCTTGGGAGAGTTCCTCATGATGGTCAGCCTCAGATGCCACGCTGAAGGGGTGGCAAGTTGAAGCCTCGTGAGAGATCCTTATGAGGGTCGACCTCGGATGCCATGTCGAGGGGACAGCAAGTTAAGGCATTGGGAGAGTTCCTCATGAGGGTCGGCTTCGGACACCACACCGAAGGCACATCGAGTTGAGACCTCGAGTCTAGTCGTCACATGACACTGTGGTCATAATTCACAATAATACTTGACTAGGGACATTTAAGAACAGTGTTTTGATTTCAGCCAATAGGATCTCACAATAAGTCATGCATTTGATATTATATGACACTGAACTTGCTATTCTAAGGACGTCATTATGTTCATTTAATTCACCATAAATAACACATTACATCAAATGCCCAAATATAAAATAAATGTCATGATACAATGTAAACTAATCCTCATACATATTCACATAATGTTTCTCAACATGGTAAGAAGTGAAACTATTGTGGTAGACATTGTAACACCCCGAACTTCCTATTTGGAGAGTTCGAGGCACGAGCCAGGACCTTTACATACAATTAGCCACAATACACAGAAAAAGCAGGAAAATTTAAAACTTTTTACTTAATACAATTATTACAAGCCGAGTGTTTCCATTGTTTCAATAGATTACATCAGAGTATACATAAACGAAACAATAAACATCGGGCTTTTCACTTGGAATCCATGCCTTGACTGGAGTCCTCCTCAATTGGTGATCCTATATCCACAACCTATTTGAGTGGGGACGTCAGTACATATACTGACGCTCAAATGCTGATGACTAGTAGCGAATCTAAAAAACAAACATGTTATAAGCATGGTAAAAATATGTCGGTGTAGTTTAAGTGTTCGTGAGTGCTATGACTTAGAAACTAATGCAATATCAACTAAATCTAGGATGCTCTTGTTCTAATGTAAGCGAGAATTTGGAATCGCATTCATCCCATACTACATACGTCGATATCAAGCTGTTCTCCATATTTAGGGATTTGAACCCGCGTTATGAATCTCTACTTTTGTACATAACCTGTTCCTAACAGATACAACGTGACTGATGAGGTTGCAGACATGGTCAAGTTCCACCAATGCAGTACGCTCATGGTGTCTATGTTTGCCACTACTACCCGGCACACCGGACCTCATTCAAAAGCCAGATGAACGCAGGGTATCCGTAGCACAGGATAGCGCGAAGCCTACCCTGTGGCACCCATAACTCATAGACCGTGGTCTAAGGCCCGCTCGCTTCCCCGGCAAAGAATGCGACGAAATTTCGGGGTCCATCCCCTAGTTTCGAAAGGAGAACCTCACGTTCTTATCATGGTACTTTAGGAATTAACAGTGTGAGATATGCAACCCTTGCTCCCAACTTATGAGAAGGCACCGTATGTATCCCTTTGACGGGAAGGTACAACCCAATAACACCACCTAGTATCGGTCTATAGGACGAGTTGGGTCATAGGGTATCACCCCTAATACCAACACCTCTCTTTTGGAAAAATGGGTAAGTAATGATCTTTATAAGTTACTACGCTAATGATGTCACTAAACCTAAACAATCTTATGAGATTTTCAACTTAGACTTACTTAAGTTTATCATGGTCCAACTCACGGCCTATCGATCCAAGACACCGATGACGGGATCTCCCTCACTCATCACTACCCCTAACTCGGATCTCGTCAAAATTTTCGTCCCGCGATCAACCCACACCGGTTAAGATCTTTCGGCGCACGAGGTGTGATTTATCCATAGTTTCCAAGGTGGTAAGATACGAGTCTTGATGGTCGATGACCCTTAGGGTAACTATAAGACCCTAGATGAGTTTTTATCAAGTTAACAATAATACTGACTTTCCCAACCATTATCACCCGTATATTGAAGTTGAAGAACGTTCACATGATATGGTCAAATTTTAATTAGAACCACATACAACTAGAATTCATGGGTTCTCTTTTCCAAATTTGAACTAGGACAACATGCAACTAGGTTTATAGGTTCTTTCTCAAGGTTGAGCTAGAACCACCTAGAACCTAAATGCATGGGTTCCTCGTCAATTTGAGCTAGAACTTTCATGGAGCTAGTTTCATGGGTTTCTTCTTAAAAGTCGAACTGGAACAAATATGGAACATGGGTTCATTTCAATAGTTTAACTAGATTAGAATGAGAGCTAAATTCATAGGTTCCTTTTTAGAAATTTAACTAAAAACCATTACAACATACAACTTAAGCATGCATGGGTTCTTTTGAATCTAAAACAACTACACAAACTCAAGCATGGGTTCTTTTGAATTTAAAACAACTACACATACTCAAGCATGAGTTCTTTTAGCATATACAACTCAAGCATGGGTTCTAACATACAAATCAAGCATGATGGGTTCTTTTCTAGAACACTACAACTCAGGCATGGGTTCTTTTAGCATATTCAACTCAAGCATGAGTTCTAACATACAACTCAAGCATGATGGGTTTCTTTACTACAAACCAAGCATGATGGGTTCTTTTCTAGAACACTACAACTCAAGCATGAGTTCTTTTAGCATATACAACTCAAGTATGGTTCTTTACTACAACTTAAGTATGGGTTATTTACTACAACTCACGCATGGATACTTTACTACAACTCAAGCATGAGTTCCTTACTACAACTCAAGCATGGGTTCTTTACTACAACTATTAGCAACTCAAGCATGGTTCTTTACTACAACTCAAGCATGGATTCTTTACTAGCAACTCAAGCATGGATTCTTTACTACAACTCAAGCATGGGTTCTAACATACAACTCAAGCATGGGTTCATTTACTATATATTACAAAAACTACTTCACTTATGAATTCCAAATCTTTCATAATACAAAAATCTAATTTTATTGAATTTACAAATCCTACATATTACAAAACCTACTTTAATCTACTAGTTCCTACACATAACAAGGCCCACTTTTTATGAACTAGGGTTAGTAAAGATTGATATTTAACAAAGTAGAGTGCAACATACAACAAAAGACTTATCTTTTAGTAGTTTGTTGAGTTCTACAACCCTAGAATGGGTATGTAAGTATTTTTACTACACTAATCTTTATATGCTTATAGTTTAGTCCAAGTTTTTTGTTTTGTTTTTAACAAAATAACAATAATAATAACAATAAACATACTAAGCTAAAGGTTCCATCTTTATGGGTTTTTAGTGAGTTCTACTCTTCACAACTTTTCATGTGATCAACTTGACTGACACTACTCATATGCCCAAACCAATTAGTCCAAGTTGTTTAGTTTAGCAAAATAACCATAACAAAGCTTAAAGATTACACCTTTATGTTATTTTAGTTGAGTTCTACCATCCATCTTTCTCATGGGATCATTTTGATCCATACAACCATGGTTATGCTTAAGATTTAGTCCAAGCTATTTAGGACACACCACAAACAACATACAACAATAAAGAGAAAACAAAAGCAATACAAATAAAGTAGAGAAACCCCCACCTTGATTCTTTGTAGGAATAACTAGCCAAGAACCCTCCTCCTTCCTCCTAGCTCCTTAGAAAAAAACCTACAAATGAAGAACTCTCTAGTTAGGGTTTCTTCTCTCTTTCTTTTCCTCTCTATTTTGTTTCTTTTGGCAAATGAGGCAAGAGGAGGTGGTGGGGGGGGGGCGTTATAGGGGAAATGAAAGGGTGTGAGTGCAAAAACACCAAGAGGTTTTGCAAAAACCCCCTTGGGTCCAAGAGGTGGCCGGCCATACATGTATGAGGTGGAGGGTGAGGTGGAGGAGAGAGGTGGAAGAGGGTTCTTGTAGAATACACCTATTAATACTCTTATGTATTTCCATTAATCCTAAATCCTAGGTTTAAGCCTCCAAACAAATCCTAGCCATCCATTTTTTATTAATCATGACAAAATAAGATATTTTTGTCCAAAACACATACTACACGATTTGTACAAATATACGAAATCGGTACAATACGCCTACGTATATATTAATATATATACCGATAATTTTCGTTTGTTAAACTGCACAATCCATATAAAAATAAATTAATTCTGAAAATAATAATAAAAATAAATTTTATTATCGGCTCGGAAGATTCCAGTACCAAAATGGTATAACGCATATACATACGGACTGGTATACATACAAATGATGACTATTAATTCAACTAAGTAATATCTACTAAAAATATTTCAATTCTAAAAAATAAAATAAAATAATTCAATAATTCAATAATAATAAAAATATTATTAATAATTGATCGGGATATTACAGACATGGACACTAATCTAATCATTGTTATTTAGAAATAATAAAAATTTTGTTTGGGGTTGTGAAGACTAACCCCACCAGACCCGAATACTACATAACTACTAAAGGTCACATCTACTATATTTGTTGTAGGTGGGCCTTCTCAACATAGTTAAAGGGAAGTGGTACATTGATAGTGGTTGCTCAAATCATATGACTAACAATGCAAAATTCTTTAGAACACTATGAAGGTCAAAAAGTGGATAAGTCACCTTCGGAGATAATAGCGAGAGTAAAATAGTCGGTAAAGGTAAAATCTTCTTTGGTACTTCTTACACTATTGATTATGTTTTGTCAATACACAATTGGCCTCTAGGGCATACACCAACAGATCAGTTGGCCTGCTGCATTGGAGATAGTTTCCTATCTCGGCACTCCACGTGACCTTGCCAACCTGGAGAACAAAGCCGAGGAGGAGGTCTACGGCAGTTGGGTGCAAGTTTCAGTTCTGGTTTCTCTCCAGTTTATGAGCCAGTTATCTCCAGGTCGAATCATGAGCCAGTTGTCTCTACCCTCGTGACCGAGGGAAAGTGACCTATCCCTAATATAGAAAATTAGGTCACCTGTATTCTTGCCTTTTCACGGACTGGCCACCACATTTGTATTTTGTCTTTAATGTAATGAAAAAATTGTGTTTGCCTTACAATATTAAGTTTGGTAGTCTCCAATTTAAGTTCTCGGGTCGTCACTTCGGGAGCGGGGGTCTGATCCCTGATTTCCCTCATGTTTTTGACGACTGCGGTGACTGTTGATCTTGGGAGTTGGAGCGTTGACCGCATTAAGTGATGAGATTTTTAGCGCAAACTCAAATGTCTATAAACTCCATTAAGCTTCGAGTGGTTTCCTCATTACGAGGAGGAAATGATTAAGATGTTGAGAGGGGATTATGTTGTCCGAGTGTTCGACCCGGCGGGAGTCGGGGATCGCGCTTATCCCTTCGGGCTGCCTGTCCTAGATTCCGAGATCTGAAGATTTACCCCCAAGAAAGATATGACCCATTCTTGATTAGGCTCATCCATGGCTTTAGGGGTGTTTAGCCCGGCTGGGGATTCTCGTGCTGGCAGTTCTGGTTACTGGGTACTTGGATAGGATTGGGGTAACTTTGTTGAACTTCATCAGGTATATCTTGGATTCCAAGATCTCAGGTTTGTCATCATATTCCGAAGGCCGGGGTCGAAATGTGCCCTTATAGAATCCATTTGCGTCAATCTTAGCCAGCTCGACGGGCTGCCTGAGAGATTATGGTGGTGATCTGGTTCTTGTTCATCCCTTGGGTGCCTTTGATGCACCTTCTCGAATTCATCGTTCGAGGGACTCTCAAGGTGGGCACTTACAGGGGTGCCTATGGCCGGTCCATGCAGGCATATAAGAAATTTTTGTGAATATTCCTACAGGGCCTCTACTACCAAGTCATGTATGGTTCGGTGCGTCGACGGTGGCAGGGCATCTAGAAGCTGCTTCGAGAGGTTAATTGTATGAATAGGTAGCTGTAACTTCTGTTGTTTGGTTTGCCGACTGCAGAATAGCCACCGCCTTTCTTGTAATTCCCTTGCTTAATAAAATACTTGTTTTATATCTGTGTAAGTTTTAAGGAGTTAGAATAGGATCGAAGCCTAGCCAAACTAGCATTGGCATAGGTCGTTGTGTCCAAGACGACCGAGTTTCAGAGAGATCCAAAGTTGGGTGCTTAGATAGGCCCAACGAAGGGACTCGACATCGGACACCAAGCTGAGGGTATTAAACCATGGAGGGATCCTCAAGGCTTTGCCACCAAGTCTCGGTCTCGGATACCATTCCAAGTGAGCAGTACCGAGGAAGGATCTTGAGGCTTTTATTGCCGGGCCTCCGTCTCGGACACCATGCCGAGGGGCAAGTTCGGAGGAAACACTCATTACTTTACTGCGAGGCTTCGACCTAGAACACCAAGCTAAGAGGGAAATCCGAGGGGAGATCCCCAGGTTTCTGTCACCAATCCCTGATCTTGAATGTCTCTCTTAAGAGAAGATCCAGGCTTTTCCAATCTCTCTGAACGTCGTGTGACATGGCACTTTTTTTTCTTACATCATCTGTTGAGGTGTTCGATGTGCCTAGGGAGTTGCAGCGCTGCCTGCAATAAATGAGGGAAGTCGGGGAGTTCTCCATGGTTTCTATAAAATCCCTCATTGTTAGGTGGTTGAGTCACCAATTTCTCAGAATCCATCTTTCTCTTGTGATGTATCAGTACTCATGAGCCCTATGTTGAGCGGCCCATATAGTTTTCTGCGGGTCAAGGAGAATGGGAAGTGTTTAGAAAGATTGCGCTCGGTCCCACCGGGATCGGTGTTCGATTGAGAGACTTGTTCTTGTCTCGGATTTTGAGATCTAAAGTTCTACCCACCGGGTCCCAAGGGGCAACGATGTTGCTCTATTCTTTCCCTTCGGTACTCGGTGAGGCCTTCCCGGCTAGGACCCCTCGTGCGGATGTTGCTGCTTCACTGAGGCTCCAAGAGGATCGTGGTACTCCCTTTTAAGGTAAACAGGGGTTTCCTGGATTCCAGGATCTGATATACCCAGCCGGAGCTGAGGGTGGAGAGTTCCCATCATCAGAGGACTCTCTCCAGATGAAGGACTTGCCATCGGGGTGAAGGTACATGTATGGTGCTTCTTCCTCACAGCGAGTTAATCCCTTGTAGGGATCATTGCCCTGCTTGGCCAGTCCGGTACCCTTCATTAGCATCGCCTTCCCTCTCTATGATGCCTCTTCTGTACTCGAGGTGTTGTAGATGGCGATGTGCCGAGGCGCAAGGCAGTCGTGGGTAAGGTTGCTGGCTACGAGTAGTGCTGAGTTGCGAGATGACCACAAGAGAGTTTAGGTGGTAGTTCATCTGTTTTGTTGTACTTAACTTGCCAATTGCGGACTGCCCACCACCCATTGTAATCATTTTTCTCTTTATGAAAAATATTTTGCCCCAACTCTTTGTTTTCACAAGTGTCGTTTGCAAAAGTCATCATTTTTAGCATATAAACCTCGGCATCGGATGTCATTTGGAGGGGATATCTCGAAGGATCTTTATGCTGAGGTCCTTCAGCGTCAGATAACATCCCAAAGGGATGGGTCCGAGGAGATAACCTTCAAAAATTTTTGTTGTTGAGGCATTCAGCGTCAGATGCAATATCGAAGGAGATATCCTTCAAGGATTTTTGGTGTTAAGGCCTTTGGCATCGGATACCATCCAGAGGGGATAGCTTTCAAGGATTTTTGGCGTTGAGGCCTTCGGCGTTAGATGCCATCCCGAAGGGGAGATATCCTTCTAGGATTTTTGGCATTGAGGGCTTCGAGGTTGGATGTCATTTCAAATGAGATATCCTTCTAGGATGTGTGGCATTGAGGCCTTCGACGTCGGATGTCATCCCGAAAGAGATATCCTTCAAGGATTTTTGGCATTGAGGCCTTCAGTGTCGGATGCCATCCTGAAGGAGATATCCTTCAAGGATTTTTCTAACCAAGGCTAAGTCTCGGGGCCAAATGCCGAGGGGCGCACCGAGGTGGGGTACCCATTGCAAATGATTCGAACATGTTGGATTTGAAACAATAATTAAATTTTTATTCATTGGTAGACGAAGGGCAAGTACATGTGTCAGCTTCTTAGGGCCTTATTACAAGTACTGACTCTAGGGTCCTTCATAGAAATCATCAAGTGCTCTGTGTTCCAGGTCTTCTTAACTGCTTGCCCCCCGGATCTTCAAGTGGATATGTGCCTGGACGGACCACTTTGGAGACCCTATACGGACCCCTCCCCGTTAGGCGCGAGTTTCCCCTTTTTGCTTGGTTTGAATATCTCAAGTCATCTGAGCACTATATCGCCTTCTTTTATGTTGGCGGGTCGGACCTTCTGATTGTAAAAGCGCTCTACCCTCTGTTGGTAGACGTTTCTTATGATGGACACCCTTTTGCGGATTTTGTCGAGGAGGTCCAGGTTATCCCTGAGGCCGTCTAGGTTAGAAACCTCGTCGAAGCTCATAATCTGTGGCGATGGCAACCCAACTTCTAGGGGGATTACTGTCTCGGTGCCGAAGGCCAAGTTTAAAGGTGACTTGCCCGTAGGGATCCTCTTGATCGTGCGATAGGATAACAGTACGCTGGGTAGTCCATCGACCCATAGTCCCTTAAGTGATTTGTCTAATCTCTTCTTTAGGCCAACGAGGATTTGCAGGATGACGTTCTCAGCTTGGTCATTGGACTAGGGATGTGAGGCGGAGGAGAATCTCTGCTAGATTGCTAGGTCTTCGCAAAACTTGCAGAAACCCTTTCCGGCGAACTGAGTACCGTTGTCGGTGATGAGGATTCGAGGAATCCCAAATCGACAGACGATGTGCTTCTAGAAGAATTGTTGGGCCTGGTGCTTAGTGATAGTGGCCAAGGCCTTTGCCTCGACCCACTTCGTGAAATAGTCGATAGCCACAATGAGGAAGCGCCATTGGCCTGTAGCTTTGGGGAACGAGCCGACCAAGTCCATCCTCCACATGGTGAAGGGAGCTGGGCTAGCAAGCGACCTGAGATTGGCTTGGGGTAATTGTCAGACCGAAGAGAACCTTTGGCACGGGCCACATTTCTTCACGAGGTCCTGAGCATCTTGCAGGAGGATTGGCCAGTAGTACCCATGGTTGAGTACCTTTCTCACGAGTGACATGCTGCCCATGTGGCAGCTGCCGACTCCTGCATGCATTTTCTCCAGCGCACACTTGGACTCCTCCGGAGACAGGCATCGAAGGTAAGGTATGTCAGCAATCTTTGTGTAAGAGCACTTGAAGAGCACGCCTTCAATGAGCACAAACCTCTCGGCCTTGATTCGAACCCTTTTAGCCTCGGAGGTGTCTTGGGGTAGTTCCCCGTTTCTTAGGTAGCTCAAGATCGGGTTCATCCAAGTTGGTTGTTGGGCGGGTGGGTCGAGACAAAGGACCTCAGAGTTTTCCTTTTCAATGCTTGGTCAAACAAGAACCTCCACCAGGACTATACGATCAAGGCCTTCAAATGAGGAGGATGCTAGTTTGGATAGAGCGTCTGTCTGACCGTTCATTTCTTGGGGGATCCTAACGACGGAGGCATCGTCAAAATCGGCCAAGAGGAGCTTGATCTGGGCCAAATACTTGACTATCCAGGTGTCGCGGGCTTCATACTCTCCGCATACTTAATTAACGATAAGTTGGAAGTCACTGAAGACTTTGACCCGTTTGGCCCCTGCTTTTCGGGTTATGAGGAGTCCGGCTATCAGGACCCCATACTCTGCTTCGTTGTTGGATGCCTTGAAGCTGAAACGCATGGAGTATTGGAGGACGAAGCTGTCTGGTCCACTTAAGATGACTCTGGCCCCGCTACCCTCCTTACAGGATGATCTGTCCACGCAATGTTCCCAAACGGGCTTGTCTTCTGGAGTTTCGGGGACCTCCGGGATGGCACATTCAGTTATGAATTTGGCAATTGCCTGTCCCTTGATGGCCATCCTCAGTTTATAACTGATGTCATGCTAGCTCAGCTCTATGGACTATTTCATTAGGTGACCGGAGTTCTCCAGTTTATGGAGGACTTGCTTTAGCGGATGATCCGTAAGGACCTGGACAAAGTGGGCTTGGAAATATAGATGGAGCTTTCGCGCGGCCATGACCAAGGACTAGGCCACCTTTTCCATCTTTGTGTATAGAAGTTCAGCATTGAGAAGGATCTTGTTGACATAATAGATGGGCCTTTGGGCTCCGTCTTCCTCCCTAATCAATACCACACTGAGGGCCTGCTCCGAATCTGCCAACTAGAAGTATAGCAACTGGCTTGGCTCCTTCTTGCTGAGGAGAGGGATATTGGTGAGGTACTCTTTGGTTTGATCGAAAGATGTTGCTGAGGCTCCCCCATTCAAAATTCTTCGCCCCTCAGAGAGCTTTGAAGAAAGGGAGGGACTTTTCGTCCGACCTCGAAAAGAAGCGGCCGATGGCTGTAAGACGAACGGTGAGCCTTTGTACTTCCTTGACACTCCTGGGAGGGGCCATGTTCAGAATGGCCTGAATTTTCTTAGGATTAGCCTTTATCCCTCGTTAGCTGAACATAAAGCTGAGGAACTTTCATGCGGTGATGTCGAGGCACCCTTTGACGGGTTAAGCCTCATGTTATGCTCTCTCAAGACCCCGAAGGCCTCTTCCAGATCCTTGACATGGTCTCGGCCTTGGAGGCTCTTAATAAGCATGTCGTCGATGTAGACCTCCACGGTCCGACCGATCTGTTCTTTGAAGACCCGATTAACGAGCGTCTAATAAGTGACACCCACATTCTTCAACTCGAAAGGCATGACTCTGTAGTAGTAGAGTTCCTGATCGGTGACGAAAGCAGTCTTTAGAATGTCCAGGGTGAACATTTGAATCTGGTTGTAACCAGAGTAGGCATTTATGAAGCTTAACAATTTGTGTCCGGAGGTAGCATCGATCAGGGCATCGATGCTAAGGAGTCTTTCGGGCAGACTTTGTTAAGGTCAGTAAAGTCGATGCACATTCTCCATTTGCCGTTAGACTTTTTGACCAGCACGACGTTAGCCAACCACTCATGGTAGTTGACCTCTTGGATGAACTAGGTAGAGAGGAGTTTGTCGACCTCCTCCTTCATCGCTTATTATCTTTCGGGGGCAAACTTCCGGCACCTCTGCTGCATCGGCTTTAAGTATGGGTGGACACTCAGTTTATGCATGATGAGGACCTCGGATATTCCCGGCATATCTAAGGGTGTCCAAGAGAATAGGTATCAATTCCTGTTGATACAGCAGATAACTTCTCCCTTGATGGCAGGGGGAGACTTGCTCACCTGGGAGCATTTGACAAGATTGGCCTCAGAGAACGGAATCTTATCCAACTTATCCACCGGCTCGAAGCCTAATGAGCTCCGATCGGAAGGGATCTTGACCGCATCGAGTGGGAGAACTGAACCCCCTATAATGGTCGTGTAGCAGGCTCGGGCTGCCTCCTGGTTTCCTTTGACTACCCCGACCCTGGACTTGGTTGGGAAATTCATCCTTATGTGATAAACCGAAGGGATGGCTTGAAGAGAGGCAACGCCGGGACATCCGAGGATAGCATTGTAAGCGGCCTTGACATTCACCACTATAAAATCCATCACCTCGGTTCGGGAGGTCGATGACTTGTTGGCGGTGATGCCAAGGGTTATGATTCCCTCGATATGGACAGGAGCGTCAGAGAACCCGTGAAGGGT